>CM060701.1:242480217-243080217 GCA_030686995.1 Artemisia argyi
ATTATCAAAATTACTTTAACTTAAAAGGAAATTAATAAAAATATAAAAACACAAATTACTTAATTAAAATCTAAAAATGAAAATTAAAATTAAATTAAATTAAATAGAAACTATCACTTATTTTTATAGTGTATTTTCTGGATTTTTCTTTTTCCAACCTATATTATACCTAAATGTAACTAACTTTTGCAAAAACAAATATTTAATAAGCTAATAATAAGCTCTATGGAAGCTTATTGCTACCACAGTTGACCACAGTTGACCAAACAAGCTAATAAGCTCAAACTGATTTGTGTGGGACCCACTATGGATTATTCTGATCCTAATAAGTACTTTGGACTTGTCTAAGCTCAAAATGGCCAAATAAGCTCAGTAGATAAGCTGATAAGCCAAATTAAGCTAATCCAAAACTTAAAAACAACATAGAATAGGGACAAACTTTAGGGCTTATTCTAGGTGGGGTCCACTGAGGCACAGGTCAAACAAATGGTCAATCTTAAGAGCCTACTAGGAGGGGGGTTCTATGGAACTAAGTTTGAGATCTAGGGCCCACTGAGGTGGTCACAAACCACCACCAAAGGTGATGGTGTTGGCCTGAGCTGCTGATGCAGGGCACACCTTTGCCCTGCAAGTGTGTTTGAGGGTGAGTGGGGCCCAGAGGAAAATTCCTAAAAATAAAATGGTACTGAGACCTTGAAGTTGAGGTGGTAGAGTATTAATACAACAAATCTCAGGTCCTAGATCCAAATCCTAAATTTTAAACAAATCTTTGAAGATTGGGAAAAATCTGAGAGATTGAAATTTGACTTTTAATAAAACTAACCTAGGTTGACTAATTTGGATTTCTAACACTCACTACTAACTTTATATGTTATATTAAGTTATTATTAACCTAAATTAAGATAAAAATACAACTTATAAGCTAAATTGATGGTTTGTGGAACACAAATCCTTCACAATTAACTGTGAAGGGATTTAGGATGTGATTTTGACTTTTTGGCTAACCAGACCTGATTTTAATGACCTATTATAGCTATTGTGACCTTAAGTAATCTAAGTGAACCATAAGTAACATCAAATGATAACCTGAGAATATGGATTAAGCATGATCCAAACACCCCTTAACTAACTGATTACATTATAACTATTAAATTTTGAAACTAACCCTACTGATTTTATGATTATAACAGATTACTTATTCACTAATTAAGTTATTTAAACCAAAGAAACTACTTAATAACAATAAGAACAAGATTATGCATAAATCTAATTGAGGACTTACAGTTGATATGTGAATGAGAAACAAAGAACCATGGACCAAGATCTTTCCTAACAGTCTTCCACAAGACTACTAAACCAGAGGCAATCCAAAACACACCATGTCCAATGCTCAATCTTCAAAACCACAGATTTCCTATTTTTCTATTTTCTTTGAATTTTTGAGTTTAACTACTGAACTGGATTCTGAGTTATCTAAAAGCTTTCAAAAGCTTTGTCAGAGCTTAATATGAGTTTTAGAATTCAATAATAACAACAAATAACAACACTAGAACTTTTTGAGATTTTTGAGAATTTAATGAAAATGCATAAACTGAGAATCAACTGAAAACTTGAAATTGACTTGAATTAAAGATAGAATTACATGAAATTAACTGATACAAGCTTGTTTTAATTTAAAATACAACTTAATGATTAAATTACACTACCTACGACTAAGTTACACTACAACTAAACTAATACTCCTCCTCTTCTGCTTCTTTTCCCTTTTGTAGTGATTTTCTGACTTTGTGGGACCCACAGAGACGTTTCCCCACCACATATGAGCCGTTGATAAAGTCTAGTTAATCACCACCGTTTAAAAATGAAACTTGGCGCCAAAGTCTTGGGGACAACTGTGGATAACGTGGAGAGCTTTTCAAGGGTTTTGGAAGGTTGTGGAGGTGGAGGGTTTGCGTGGAGAGCTGGGGTATGAGGTGGAGGTGATACCAGGCTAGGTGGAGGTGGTGGTTTGGTGTCTGAGTGAGTGGGGTGGTTTTGGGGGGAAGAAAGGGTGGTATTTGGTGGGTTTGACCGGATGGGCTTATTAAACTTGGGCTTGGCAGTGGGCTGGGTAGGTGTTGGGTTTGGATTTGGTTTCAAATAATAATAAGGATCCGTTTGGTATTATTAAAACAAGGACTAATTTTGTAATTTGGTAAAAAATGAAGGGTTGAACTTGTAAATTTCCAAAAGTAATCATGAGGACTTAACTTGACAAGGATGAATAGTACAAGGTCATATTTTTATATTTTTCCAATTTTTGAATTCCAGGGACTAAACTTGCCAAATGTGAAACTTCAGGGACCAAATGTGTAATTTATTCAAAACTTTCAACCAGGGATCAAATTTGACAACTTGATATTTCCCAAGTACCAAAATAGACTTTTTATCCAAAATTTTCCATCAGGGACCAATTCTGCCATTTTCTGAAAGTCCAGGGACAAAAACTGACAAACTGCCAAACTTGAGGGACCAATTATGTAATTTCACCAAACTTCACACCAAGGACCATTCCTGCAAAAGATTATTAGTACAAGGACCAAAATTGCTTTTCTCAAAGTTTTTACATCCCAGGGACCATTTCTGTCAATATCCAAAGTATAGGGACTAAACTTGTAATTTTGTGAAACTTTGCACCAAAGGACTAAATATGTAATTAAAAAGGATTTTTAGTGACATTTTCATGTTCTTAGAATAACCAGGGACTAGTTTTGCCAATTTATGAAACTTGAGGGACTGAAACTGCCAATTATGCAAACTTAGTACGTTTTTCATCTGTTTTTGCATATTTTGCATTTGAAACATATAAAACACACTTCTAAGATATTTTAAGTATTTTGATGCATATTTGAGTGTTTTTGTATGTTTTGGCAGCTCAGATTGGTATAAAATGATGAGTATTTAGACACTCATCAATCCCCCACACTAAACTATTGCTAGTCCCTAGCAATCTTTTGAGAAAAACTTAATGGATTTGAAAAACTCTTTACCAAAAGCCATCACTTCTGGAGTAGCCAGGTGTAAGAACTGTGGTACACCTGATAACCGTGTGATTTTGAGCAAACCACCAGCTGTCAACGGATTTGATTAGTCTTTACCAAAAGCCGTTTGCTTCTGGACTAGCCAACTCTTGATGGAATAGTCAACATCTTGGTGTGCTGATTACCAATTATGGTTTTTCCACGGCCTTTACCACAAGCCATAATCTTGCGGGCTAGCCAACTCATTATCTTTTGAGGATGATGGGGAGTTGAGGAACCATACAATTTTGGGCAAATTGCAAGCCATCAACGGGTTTGAGATATCTTTACCAAGAACCGTTTGCTCCTGGATTAGCCAATCCTTATGTGGGTTAGACATGGTGGACTGATAACCATTTGTTGTATTTAGTGCAAAACACTAATACCAAATGAAATTTTTTTAAATTTTGGCCATTTTTTTGGAAAAAAGGGCATAAGTGATCAAATTCGCCAGAATTTCCCCCCCCCCCCCCCCACACTTAAAAATGAATATTGTCCTCAATATTCAAAATCCCGGCTATTATGCCGAATCCTTGAACGTAAAAAGATAACATTTAAAGCTAAGTGGGGTAACACAACAATTATTTTATTTTTCTGTATTTACAATTTTCAATGTTTTTCAGATCTATATACGAAATGTGGGGCACACCCCCACACTTAGGTGTTAGAAAGGGTAAGAAATAGGAGTGGGGTCCACTCACAGAATTATGAAGAATTTATCAGTCTAAGGATCCTTTTTGAGCGTAGGAAACTTAGAAAAGGATACGAAAATTCTTTTTAGATTTTATATATAATTTTTTTTTAGGTTCATATATATATATATATATATATATATATATATATATATATATATATATATATATATATATATATATATATAGAGGTGGGTTCATGAAAAAAACCCCCCTTGGTGGAAAAGTTGGAAAAATGTACAAATCTCACCCTCCATCTCCCACCCCTTTTTCCCACCCAACTACAAGGGTCTAATTGTAACTTTTACAATTTTATAAGGACTGATTAATAATTCTTTTGTGATATCACTGCATCATATATTATCCCTATTCTTTTTCACTTTTTTTAATCAATCGCTACTTTTTTTTTTCTCTCTACACCTCTCTATAAAATCCAAACAATAATTCTCTTATTTTACTTTCATTCACATTTTTTCTTTATGATCGTGCAGTCGATTTCAATAAAATGCCTCAATCCGATCTGAATTGTAAGGTTTTTTATCTGTTTCTTTTTTTTTTACGAATCGTTAATCAAATTAGTGCATCAGTAATAACACAATAATCCGATCTGAAACAGTTTGATTAATCGTATTTTAGCTGTTATACGCATCGTTAATTGATTTTTTTTTTTTTTTTTTTATCTGTTAACTTTCATTAAACGTTCAATTTATGTGAGTTTATAAACGTTTATATGATTTGTAACAGTTTTTTTCTGGTTCATTATTGTTTATGTGATTTTCGAACATATTAGTGTGATTTATAGTGATTTTTATAGTGATTATTGTGGTTATGTGATTTCAGAACCGATTAGTGTGATTTATGTGATGAATAAATTTGATGAATGATATAATGAAAATTTTTGTGTTATTACTGATGCACTAATTTTAAAGTTTATTGTTATCAGATGTTAAAAAACAAAAAAAAAAAAAAAAAAAAAAATTATATATACGCTGATGCACTAATTTTATAGTATGTTTATGTGATGATATTTCATACATAATGCATAATTTAATTTAATATGATATCTGATTTTGTATGCTGTTTATGTGGATAATTATGACAAACAAAATAATGAAAAAAAATGTGTGATTATACTGATGCACTAATTGTTTATTTTATTATTTTCATATGTCAAATATACATATAGATATATATAAATTTATATACTGATGCACTAATTTTGTATCTGATTTTACATACTGTTTATGTGATGAATGAATTTGATGAAGAAAATAATGAAAATAATAATAATAATAATAATAATAATAATATTAATTTGTGATTATATTGATGCACTAATTTTGTATTTTACTATTATCATATGTTAAACAATATATTCATATAAATATTTATGCTGATGCACTAATTTTATATATTGATGCACTAATTGAATTTACTATGATATATGTTTGTTATATTATGTGTTCTGTATATTATATACGTTGTTGCGCTATTTTTTATAACATTATGTGTTTCTGTTATACATTATTATAATCTATATTATGTATGTTGATGCAATATTATTATACTTGATGCTATGTTTATTATTTTGATTCACTTGATTATATTTTAATATACGTTTTTTATTTTTATTTTACAGGTTTCATTGCTAGTTCTAGTTTTACTCCGAATCGTAGTTGTAGTTCATCTAGTGTTGATAGCATTGGTGACGTGGGTGTTAGTTTAGGCAATTGTAGAACATGGATTCCTAGTGTAGGTGTTGCTGATACACCTACGAAAGGGACTATATTTGGTTCGGTTTCTCAGGCGTACAATTTCTATAGACAATATGCGAAGATATCTGGTTTTGACATCAAGTTAGGAACCGAGTGTAGGGATGATTTAAGTGGTATACCAGTCATTAAGTATTTCAGTTGTAGGAAAAGTGGAAAGAAGAGAGAATCGAAGTATGATAAGCATAAGTCAGATTACGAGGGTGAAAAACGTGCTAGTGGTAAATGTAATTCTGTTGACAAAGGGAAAGCTGTTGATTTGTCTCAAGTTGGCGACTCTTTTGTTAAAAAACCATTCAGGAAAAACACTTCGTGTAAGACCGACTGTCCTGCTTCAATGAGGATTAGGAAGGTTGAGGGAGACGTTTATGAGGTTTATTGGTTTGTTGCGGAACATAACCATCCTCTTGTGTCACAACATGATATGCAGTTTTTGATGAATTCAAGAGACTTGGGATTCTCAAAACAGCGATTTATTATGGAAGTTTCAAACGCAAATGTTGGACCTGTGAAAGCATTTAAGCTATTGAAGGAGATGAATGGTGGATTTGAGAATGTTGGGGTGACGGCTGTAGATTGCAAAAACTTTCGCCGTGATATGAATTTGTTCATTGGAGATCGTGATGCTCAAATGGCGGTTGAGAAGTTGCAGAATTTGGAGAAGCATTGTGAAGGTTTTTCTATGGATTATTACGTGGGTGAAGGGGATGCGTTGAGTGGATTATTCTGGGCAGACAACGCTGCGAAGTTAAACTATAAGCGATTTGGAGATATCTTGTCTTTTGATGCCACATTTAGATCTAACAAGTAATCTTTTTTTTACCTTTTATATATATATATTTACTCACTGATGCATCTTTTTTGTTCAATACTGATGCACTTTCTTACTTAATGATGCACCTTTCTTTACATATACAATTTTTTTATATAAATATACTCACTGATGCACCTTTTTTGTTCAATACTAATGCACTTTCTTACTTACTGATGCACCTTTTTTTTACAGGTACAAGATGGTTTTTGTACCGTTTACTGGTATAGATAACCACAACCATTCGGTTACATTTGGAGCTGGACTTCTATCTGATGAAACGATATCTTCATACAAGTGGCTTCTTCAGTCTTTCCAAAAGGCTTTTGGTTCTGACCCACAAGTTGTCGTTACTGACCAGGATCCGTCTATGAAGCAAGCGATTGCTGATGTTTTTCCGAATGCTCGCCATCGTTTGTGCATGTGGCACATTATGCAGAAGGTTACTACTAAGGTATATTTATAATAATTGTTGCATTTTTTGATTTTTTTATTTTTTAATTTTGTTGCATTAATTTTATAATACTGATGCA
Source organism: Artemisia argyi (assembly GCA_030686995.1). NCBI lineage: Eukaryota > Viridiplantae > Streptophyta > Magnoliopsida > Asterales > Asteraceae > Artemisia > Artemisia argyi. The sequence goes on from CM060701.1 coordinate 242,487,085, forward strand.
CTAATATGTATCACTGATGCACTTTTATAATAACATAAAAAAATATAAACATTCTAACAAAACAATTGTTTTAAAAAAAATATATATATATTGGTGGTTTCTATTCATGTTACAAATGTACATCATGTTGATTTTGTACATCGTTGTCGTTTTTTTGTACATCATTGATTTTTTGTTTTAATATTGTATTAATTTTATAATACTGATGCACTAATATGTAACACTGATGCACCTTTTTTAATTTACTTATATATTACAGGTTGGTTCAGCTATTTGTAAGAATTCAGATTTTAAAAGAAGGCTTTGTGGGATAGTTTGGAATGACCAAATTTCACCTAGTGTATTTGAAGATGAATGGGCGAGTATTATTGCGGATTTTGATCTGAGTGAAAACAAATGGTTATCTGATATTTTTGAAATGAGGGTTAGATGGATTCCAGCTTTTCTGCGAGACGAAGATATGTCTGGACTTATGCGTACTACTTCAAGATCTGAATCTGAAAATCATTTCTTTGGAAGGTTTACTAATCCACATCTAACGTTGGTTGAGTTTATTAGCCATTTCGAAAGTGCTATGGATTCGCAGCGGTACATTCAGCGGAAGAATGATCATGAATCTCGTTACAATACACCTGCATACCGTACTGAGTTGAAATTGGAGAGGGATGCTGCTGAGCTGTACTCGTTGACTGTGTTTTTTGATGTTCAAGATGAGATTGTTTCTTCTATTGTCCATTGCTTATCTCTCAACATTGAGGAAATTGGGTTGTTTATAAAATACTTTATTCGTGATAATGAGGTTAAAAAGTGGAAGGACAAGAATACGTCTGAAGTGTATGAGGTATGTTTGATTACTTATATATATATTTTTTATTGTTTATTTTTATTTTATTTTTTATTTACTTATATATATATATATATATATATATATATATATATATATATACTTTTTTTTTATTTTTTTTTATTTTTTTTTATGTATATAATCAAATTTGATAATAAATGGATGCACCTTTATTATATACACAGATGCATTAATTTGTTGTTTATTTTTTTCAGGTGTTGTATTGTTCATCTGATATGACCGTGACGTGCTCTTGCAAGCGTTTTGATCTTTTTGGTCTTCTATGCCGTCACATTTTTTACGTTTTGAGGATGAACAATGTTCAAGATTTTCCAAAAGAGTATGTTCTTGATAGATGGTCGAAGACTCCGGATAGTATTTCTTTTGATGTATCTGTGAATGCTGTTAATGCTGCTGAGTCAAGTTCTTGTTCTGCTCATCGCGCAATTCGCCAGATTGTTGAAGCTACAGTTGATAGGTTGATGCCGTTCAAAGAAAAACTTGAGATGTACCGTTTGCAATTGTTGGATTTGCTGTCTTTAGCTGAAGATGAGGTTCCTGTTGCTCTTTCCAATAACAAGGCTGACATTTTCTGTTCGGTGCTTGGTGTCACTGAACCAGCTGGAGTTGATATTAAAGTTCCCAAGCAATCGAAGAACAAAGGGACTGGTTCCCACTCAAGATGGAAGAACATGGATGAAATTTTAAGCAAAGAGGCTGAAGCATCAAAGAAGAGAAGAACATGCTTTACTTGTGGAAAGGCTGAAGGTCACAACTCTAGAACCTGCCCGTACAAGAACAGCATCAGTGGTACTTGCAAAAGATCAACCCGTTCTACTCGTTCTGTTGATGTGGATTACCAGGAGTGATGGACCAGTATGTTTCTCACATGTGGGTTTTATGTACTTGTTATCAAAAAAAAAAATTCTATCCCTTTTATTTTTTTTTAGTATTTGTGATTGAATAATGAACTTCTGCAACAAAAATAAATGTCATTCTGTACGATGATTACTTTGAATTTGAATTTGATTTAGATTCTGTATAATTGTACTTTGAAGTTTATTTTTGGATTCTCATATTGTCTGATTTGTAATTTGTATATTGTTTTTTTTTTTTTCTTTTTTTTTTTTTTTTTTTTTTTTTTTTTTTTGAAACATTACACAGATGCACCAATCATCATAACCTTGATGCACTTTTTATCATATGTTTGTTTGTTATTATCGACATATTTATATTGTTACTAGTATATTATCCATAAACATATTATGTGTTAATTTTATTTTTAATTTTGATTTTGATTTATTGAATTTTTTACCACATATGCACCTTTTATCCTAACCTTGATGCACTTTTTACCACACATACGCATCGTATTATATCTTTAACAAATGTTTAAATGTTATACAGACATTTTATTATTGCATTTTTTCATATTTAATATATATAAATGCAATAAGAATTTATACATCAACAAACGGTTATCAACACATTTGCATAAACACAATAGTTGCTGCATAAACATACTCGTTTTATACATGCGTAAACATAGCGTATCACACTTTGCATAAACATACTAGTTTTATGCCACGTTAAATTGTGTTTATAATCATTTGAAAATTCCTAATTCTAGTTCGAATATCAAGCTTATTACATCATATTGTTTTCATTAATAGACTTGTTCCCTAAGAAGCTCCATCTCTTCCTTATTTTCTCTTCGTGATCATCAAAATACTTTGATACTCTTTTTTGAAGCTTTGGGAATGCGCATTTCTTGAAATTTTGTTTCTGAGCATCGTTGAAGTTGTCGTATTTCTTAGATTCTTGTTCTACCTGCTCTCTTTTTTCGTTGATAAGAGTCATCAACATCTTTACCACGTACTTTTTACGAAGGCTTGTGAGTTGGGTGTTTTGCGCAGAACCTTCTTTTTTAATTCCAGATTTGAACTCTTTTTCTGTTCCACAGAATGTCTCCATGTGCCTCATTAGGAAAATTGCAGATCCAAAACGGTCCATGCTTGTTTCCCACTCCAACTTCAATATCTTGATTTTCGTTGCTGCTATCTTTGTTGCGTTTGGGTGATTTTCTGATTGCAAATAATTTGCAAATATCTTTGTCTGTCATAAATAAAATAAAAATAAAAAATAAAAAAAATACAGGTGGTTAATTCATTTTAAACATAAGTATATGCAATATGTGAAGTTTATAATAACTATCTTCAAACCAAAATTCAGATTTGAATATAATAAACTTTTGATGCACTATTTTTTTTATCTTTGATGCTATAATTTTAAAACGTACCAGTGCTTTTGGAGTATCCCCATATCGCCTAATGACATCTTGACTTTGCTCTCGCACGTTGTCGATTATATATGATTTACATGTCTTCAAATTGTACACGACGAGATAATAGTGATTATAATTTTCTCTTGCCATTGTTATTGGAAAGAAAACCTGGTTCATATTCATATTGTTAAACAGCATATATAAATACATACATATATATATATATATATATATATATATATATATATATATATATATATATATATATATATATATATATATTTTATCAATTTTTCATTAATTTTTATTTAAAATAACTTACCATTTCAACTTTGTCAAGATTTTTTTTCGTTGAATATTCAAGCACGCCATCCATCCTTCTTTTGAAGTCGTCTGCCTTCCGTGTTATCTTTAAAACACAAAACACGATCAATATTTCAACAAATTGTTAAAAAATATGCATTAAAATTAAATTATTAATCATATATGTTGTTAAGTTGTTTATCTAATTATTTTAATACATATGCATCAAAATATTCATACAGGTGCCCTAAAATATATCATATAGATGCACTAAATATATCATACAGATTCACTAATACCAATATATTAAACGATTTTTTTATATCAATCATCATATTTTAACAAAAAAAAAAAAATAAAATAAAAATAAAACCAATAATCATATAGGTGATATAAGTGTTTATCTAATCATACTAATAACATATTGCGCATTAATGATCATTATTATGCAAATATTATAGTAAACGTGTTTTCCTTACCAGCATGCCAGTTTTGCAGAAAACAGATCGCGATGCCACCTTGTTTTTCAACTTCTCATCATTGTTTTGAATTATGCTCCACACGTCAATTGCAGCGCTTGTTACCGGCAAGTTTCCATACAAACTTTCAAATACTACCCTCGGGATCTCCATGTCGAATGTTTTGAACACAATGTCCCTGTTCACACGTAAATGTATTACTTCATAACATGGATGCATTAACAATAATTATATGATGCACTAAATTTATTTTTTATAAAATTAACATTTATATTTTTACTCACATAGGAGGAAGCATCCCGCTGAACATGCAATCAGCTATTGTTTTCTCATCACTCTGCAAATTTGTGGTTATGCTGACCTTTCTTTTGACATATGGAGACAATAGTACTTCAGTAGGATTGCTCACTCTTTTCCCTAATACTTCATTTCCTTGTTCCATTGGCCTCATAAAGCTTATTGGCACCGCACTAATTGCTCCAGTGGTCGAAAGATTAACCTCATCAGACGTAATCACTTGTTTACCTTTATCCGCACCAGTTTTATGAATTGTTAAATCACCTGGTTTTTTCAACCCTTCTGATATCTTTATTGTCACCTTAGGTCTTTTTATAAATGTTTGGTGCGTGTTTGTTTTGTTTTGAAGTATCGTATCGACAATCACATGCTCAGACCTGGGTTTTTGACCTGCTTTCCCTACACTTTCTTGAACGTTATCAACATCATCCATCAGTGTTGTTGCTTCATTCCTCGTCACACCGTCCTTTTCGTTCATAGAATTATCCTTTGAAGGGTTAACCAATTTGTCATTTTTTGATTTCACCACTCCACTTTTATGCTTGTCTCCGGTTTCCATTTCTGAAGGTTGTGTCAGTGGAAGTTTCATTACAACGTTTAAATCTGTTTCTATATTGTTCATTTCATCATCTTGCGAAAACAGATTGAAACTTGGTGGTGTGAAATCAATGTATTGCCTCTTTGAAACTTTACCGGTTCCTGTATCTTCTAAATCATTTTCAGTTGCGACCGGGATTGAAAGTTTTGGTAATCTAGTTGATTCCCCTTTCTTTGCGAGTCTTTCCATAATTTGGCTTACAGTCCTGTCACCAACTTTAATTTTATTTTTCCTGGTATAATGTATCGACGATTCTTCAACCGGTGATTCTCCAACAAACCTTACATTTGCGTCTTCAACTATTTCATTCATAACTTCTTTTTCGGCATCCTTTTCAACTTCATTTAACCCCACGTCTGCACTTTTTCCACCTTGATTCACCTCATTTAAAACTAGATGCTCATTAGCGTTTCCACCTTCATTTATACCGACATTTCCATCAGGTTTCGGTGATTCTCCAACCTGTTTAACCAACTCTGCGTCTACACCTTCATTCGCTTCTTTTTCAATATCGCCATTAACCTTTCCTCCTTTATTTATACCATTAGATTCATCATTTACTTTATTTCCCCCATTCGTTTCCAAACAATCTTCTGGTGTTTCCATAACTGTTTCTATATCTGGTCCCCCTCCGAAAAAATCATCTGTGCTTATATCATTTTCTTCTTGTGATATATGCGCATCATTCATAGGTTCATCATTTATATCGTTTTCCGATTCAAGTGCAGCTGCGATTTTTCCTGGTTTGAACGCTTTCTTAATCTTCTCGTTTCTCGACTCAATTAGTGATTTGACTTCTTCATCTTCAGGGTAAGAAATTGCAGCCATTTCCAGCATTTCATCAACAATGCTTTGTATATTTCCTGTTATTGACAACGCCTTTTTTATCTCTATCTTCATGTCCTGAAATATTTTGTTTTTTCCAGTAACAATGTATTAGTATATTATTGATGTACTATACATATAATGCGTATGATATATAAATAACAGATGCACTAATTATAACTAACAGATGCCCTAATTATAAATAACAGATGCCATAATTATATATAACATATGCATTAACATATATCATTTCATTTCTAACACGTGATCATTCATGTAATCTAACATCAATTATTACTAATTATACATCTTCATTATAATTAAACAATATTTACATTGATTCGTTCTTACATACAAATTATACTAAATATAAACCTAACACCTAATATGCTAATAGTTAATGCTAATTAGGAAGTCATTATTTATACAAAACAACATCGTCATCGGGACCATTGATATTAATTGAAACAGCATCCTGGCTTTCCCAATGACATGTTCCAATTTTAATTCTTTGCTAATCATGAAATTCTTTCAACTACTTCCATCCCAACACCTCCCCGCAGTTGCGTTGATATATCAGATTACCTCGGCTGGTTTCTTTTGAAAGTTTTTGATTGCTTCAATCCTCTCTGAACTTTCACCAATGCCGCAAATTCCATCTTCCAAATCAACTCTTGGTGTATAAACCTGACGTACTATCTCTTGTTGAGCATACTCCAATTGTTTTACTGTAAATCGATTAATAAAGATATTAAACTACCTTTATATGATTATCGGATACGTGTTACTGTAAATAAATTAATATTGTAATATATGATATATTACCTGGTTGTTTGTCATCCAACACTATGATTTTCTTCATCACCTGTAATTTTTTAATTGTCATATTTATTGAAAATATTTAATACATGTGCAATAAACAAATTATAATTGACTGACTAAAATATTACACTCAGATGCCCTAAAATGTTATATACAGATGCCCTAAAATGTTATATACAGATGCCCTAAAATGTTATATCATAAAAATGCATCTAAATATACTGAAATCATGCAAATCCAAACAGTCATTAACCTATCAGTTACAGTATGACAAATTTGCTAAACTCCACAAATCACTAAGCTACAGTTACCACATCTTGCAAAACACTATACGAAGCAAGTTAATCAACCTAATTAAGCTTGTAACAACAGAAATGCAAATACACAATATCCTATTTGCATCTAAATTAAAGCCAAGTAAACAACAAACAAGGGATAAAACTGATTACCTGTAATCTTTTCCTTGTCATCTTCGTTTTATTTGTTTGCTCAATGTATTGCAACCCTTCTTTAATCGGCAACATTCCAAAACCACCCATGGCAATCTCATGTTTCTCTCTTTTCTTCAATTTTTGTGTGTCCCATGCCTTTATGGCTGGGCTTTCTTCAGCAATCTCGACTTCCTCTGATACGGTTGAATTTAGATACAAAAGCTGTAAAGTAATTAAATTCATAAATAAGCGTAAATATACAAATCAAAATGCATAATAATTTATATAATATTATATGCAGATGCGTTTTTTTTTCAATACTGATGCTCTAAAAATTGTCACACATATGCAAAATATATATATATATATATATATATATATATATAAATATATTAATAAAATTTTGATTCACTTTGTTCTTACCACCATTAATAGAAGCGGCCCTCCGAAACCGGTTGTTTTTGTGTATTCAGATTTTGCTTTCTTCATTATTTCCAGCAAGTATGTACACCAGTCCATATTCTTTATATCTTCTTCGTTCTCGATGCATTGAATAAACTTCTGGTTCACCAGTCCATTTTTCGTACAAGCTCCAAGAATTGAAATAACCGCAACAAGGAAATTAAGCTTGAATTCCAATCCAGTATGATGTTCAGTCAGTAGCTTCTCGACCACTGTTGTCAAGTAGAATCTATCATCTGGATAGTCGTACGTATGCCTCCATCTAACAATCAACGGGTACTCGGTTGTTGCAAAACGTACTTGCGTCACTGCAGTATCGCCCATTGGAATTCCCAGCATTTCTTTTATCATCTTTGCAGTAATCAGAATTGCCCTTCCATCTCCCATATTGATTGTGCACGTCTTAGGATCAAATTGTTGAACCACCCAATATCCCAATTTTGTTGGTGTTGAGTTTATATTGAAGTTATCGTCCAGCAATGATTCAAAACCCATTTCTTTCACATCATGCTTCTGATTATCTGTCAACCCTTTCAAGATTTTCACTATGTCTCTTGGTGAGGACCTAGTTTTGATTGCTGGAAAAACCACCGTCGGTTTGTTGTTTCTATCATCTTCTATGACTTTATGTTTCTTTGTATTTTTTGCATTCTTTTTTACCTTTTCTTCTCTTATCTTCCTTTTTTTTGTGGCGATTGTTTTCTTTCTGCATTGACTCTTATTAGAGTCGGTACCTGCCCAATAACGCATTCATAATTAGTGATGCGGCATATATAACGACTATGAAATAAAGTTATATAACAAAATTATAACAAATGCACTAAAATAATCCATACATGTGCACTAAAATATTTAATACATGTGCAATAAACAAATTATAACTGACTGACTCAAATATTACACTCAGATGCCCTAAAATGTTACATACAGATGCCCTAAAAGTAATAAATACAGATGCACTAAAGTACGATATCTATCTTAATAAGATTCAACATTAATCATCATTTGGCCATTTGCAGATTCACACATGCAATCTAAACATTGTAAAACCACAAACAATATCCTATTTGCATCTAAATTAATGCTAAGTAAACAACAAACAATGGCTAAAACTGATTATACACTAGTGACTTTCTAAACATAGTTATAAAATAAAAAATTTAGAATACACAATAAGCAACTTATAGAGTACTTGAAACTAGTTTGAAATGGTTAAAAACTGCATAATACAACAATTTAAAACTGATTCAAGATTATATTTATGACAAAACAGATTTTAGATAAAAAAAAACTAATTGTGCCAAACACCCCCTAATGGGTAAACTGAAGTAATTTTTCGTTACAATAGATGGATTTTGTTAAAAATTTGTGACAAATAAGCATGAACTAGTTTAGAAAAACATAAAAAGCAAGTTTCAAAATAAGAAAACCATCATAAACGTTTGACGTTTGATTTTGAATAAGTTTGAATTTTGATAAAATTTGAGATTAAAACATAATGTAAACTATCACAATCTCACAAAAAGGTACGATAACCTATTATGAGTTTGTGAAAACAGAAATTGTAAGTTTTAAACCGATAAATATATTGAAATTCAAATGACTAAGTAAAATTTGAAATTGCATTACTCAAATGTAAATAGCATTACTCAAATATAAAGTACAATTCTCAAATGTGATCAATTTACTTACTGTTTTGGGACCTCCCGGCTTCATTTTCAGAGTACGTTTCAGTATCTGGTTCGGGTGCTGAAATTATGATTGAAAAATAATTAATACAATCGTAAAACTGATTAAGTATTACATAAAAATGCATTGTTTATCCGATATACTAATATTGAATATGCCTTAAAATATTACATTCAGATGCCCTACAACATTACAGTCAGATGCCCTAATAATTTTAAATTAAGGTGACCTAAAAATGTTACATACATATGCCCTAAAAATGTTACATACTGATGCACTACAATTTTACATTCAGGTGCCCTAATGTGCTACATTCAGATGCACTAAAATTTTACATACATATGCACTACAATTTAACATACTGGTGCCCTAAAATTTTACATACATATGCACTAAAATTGTACATACTGGTGCCCTACAATTTTACATTCAGATGCCCTAAAAATTTTACATTAAGGTGCCCTAAAATGGTACATACACATGCCCTAAAAATGTTACATATTGATGCACTACAATTTTACATTCAGGTGCCCTAATATGTTACATACATATGCCCTAAAAATGTTACATACATATACACTACAATTTAACATACTGGTACCCTAAAATTGTACTAACAAATATATACAATTATAAACTATTTTATTCCATACATATGCCCCAAAATTTAACAAACATGTGTCATAAAATTTTATATACAAATATATATAATGATTAACTAATTTATTCCATACATATGCCCTAAACTAATACATACAGATGCACTAAAAATAAACATAACTATAACCGACTCATATGCACTAAAAATAAAACAATATAACTGATTCAGACGTATAATTCTTACTTTCTTCCTGATTTTGTTGTATTCTTCTAATCTTCTCCGTTGTTCGGGGGCTTATACGAGTAGCTGTAAATGAAAAATAAAAAATAAAAAAAAAATAAAAAATAAATAAATTAAATTAACATATTTATTAAAAAACAAAAATTAAAAATAAAAAAATCATGATCGGAAAACATAAAATTAGTGCACTTACGGTTCCTATGTCTTTTTTTTGCCATTTTTTATGATGATCGGAAATTAGATCGGAAACTAGATCGGAAACTAAAAAAATAACGGATTTGTTTGATCGGAAATTAGATCGGAAACTAAAAAAATAACGGTTTGTTTGATCGGAAATATCGGATTTGTTTGATCGGAAAATAGGTCGGAAATTAGATGATCGGAAATGAGAGAGAAATGCGTTTTGTGTGTGTGTGGTTTTTGTGGTGAAATATGAGAAAAAAACGCGTTTTAGTGTGTGTGGGGTTAGGTAGAAATTTTTGCGTTTTACCCCTTAAACTTTTGAATATTGTTAAATTCGACCCTTATAACTTTTTTTCCCACTTTTCTACTCAAATACACTTTTCTCTAGAACCCTACCCTATATATATATATATATATATATATATATATATATATATATATATATATATATATATATATATATATATATATATATATATACACAAAGAAACGGTTAACAATGAAACCTAAATGAGATTTTCAATACATGAAACTGTAATAACCTAATCTATCTCTTTCCAGGGATTGGGCTATGCATATCGAATCCTTTTTTAGTGTAGACCAGTGATTAAACCAATCTAGACCTAGGAATATCAAGATTAGGAAAATTGACAGTCAAAAGTATTTTCAATCCACAAATAGATTTCAACCACTAAAATCTTTTTTGTATTTTATATTTTATAATGTTTTTGTATTTTTATCTTTTATATATATATATATATATATATATATATATATATATATATATATATATACAGAGAAAAGAAAAATTCCTAACAACTGCCCCTCGAAAGGGAATCTGGGCTTGACAAAACTCAGTAACTGGAATCTGACAACTGAACGATCAAACGTTCTCAATAGAGGAGTTAACAAACTGCGCGTTTCCGCCCCTTAAAAGGGAATCTAGGTTTGTAACGTCTACCAAATTGTTTTCAAAACAGCCAACAACCAAATGTTGTAACTGAGGGGTCTATCAAACTGGGCAAGTTGTAAGCTATGAAAAGGGAAATATTTTTGGTTTTTTTGTGTTCGTTGAAAATTAATTTTAAAATGTTTTCGGGAACTGTTTTTGTTTTTATATAATAATATGAATTTTATCAAAGATAAACAACATTTAAACTAGAGTAAATTGCAAAAATCGTCCCTAAAGTTTGACCAATTTGCATGTTTCGTCCCAAATATTTCGAAACTGCAAGGATCGTCCTTAAAGTTAACCTTTGGGGCATATATAGTCCTTTTTGGGGACGATACATGCACACGGGGCCAAAACTTTAGGGACGATACATGCACACGGGGCCAAAACTTTAGGGACGATACATGCACACGGGCCAAAATTTAGGGACGATCCTTGCAGTTTCGAAATATTTGGGACGAAACATGCAAATTGGTCAAACTTTAGGGACTATTTTTGCAATTTACTCTTTAAACTAATATGCAAGATTCTAGGGTCTAACAACATCACAGTGCTCATGCAAGATGATCAAAGTGTCAATTTTGACTTTCTGCAAGCTACACCACTTAATTGAAGCTATCACTGAGTCAAATTAATCATATATGGCATATATCAAACAAGAATAACACCCTACACAACCTCTAACACAGTTAAACCATTAGATCCAAACAATCCTTAAATGAAACCTAATTGAGTTTTTCAAAGCATAGAACTGTATAAACCAATTTCATCCAATCCAGAGATCATAATTTGTCAAGATTCAAATCTTTTTAAGCATAAACATGGTGTCAAACAGCTTAAGCCTAGGATTATCAAAAATTATGTATATTGACAGTTAAAATACCATTTCAAACCACAGTCAAATTCCAAAACATAAAAGCCTAAATTATGTTAAATTTAAGAAACAACAAATAAATAGGAAAGGTAAAAGATAGTAAATATACAATGAATATATATCCATAATCACTAACACGCAAAATCGTTTAAAATAAGCGCACAACCTCCCTGGCAGCGGCGCCAAATTTTGATTCGCCTCAAACGGTCAGATAATTATTGATCAGCCACTTGTGAATGGCCAACTATAATAGTCAAACAGCTGAGGCAAATGCTTCCATGAAATACAGTGTTTCCCCGGGTCGTAATGTCCCAACGAGGTGTGCGATGTTTTGTTAGAAACGAATCTGTGATTAGTGAATGTGAACAGGTAAGGGTATAAAAGTGTGTGTGTGTTTAAACTAGGGTTTTATAAAATAAAATGATTTAATTAAACTATATTAATGATTACGTAAAACCTAAATATCTAAAACGTTAAAACGTACACCAATTTAAAAATCAGACGCGACTGCGTACTGAGAAAAAGGTGAGTTTTAAGGAAAAATAAACTACAAGGGTTAAAATTGAAAATTCTATAAACTTAAACTTAAAATAAAATTAAATTAAAAAGAAAACTATTTTTTAGATTATTATATTATTTATTATTAATTATTTAATTAATAACTATTTAACTATTTAATTAAAACTAATTTATATTTAAACTAAAAATGATTAACACTACAAATTAAACTAAAAACTTACAAAAATAATTTCTAAAACTTAAAATGAACTTGAAGAAAGTATAAAAAATAAAAATAAATATTTTTGTCTTTTTATAAGCTTTTTATTAACTAAAAACTATTTATATTATTTAAATTATTTAAACTATTTTAAATTACAAATAATACTAAACTAACTTAGAAAATTATGAAAAAGTTTATAAAACTATATTATAACTTATAAAAGCTATAAAAAATATAAAAACTAGGTGTTGCTATATAAAAATTAATTATGCTATTTATAACTTATTTATTGATTAATTACTAAATAAACTAATATTAATTATAATAAATACTAAATTACAAAACAAAAAGCTGAGAAAATTATCAAAATTACTTTAACTTAAAAGGAAATTAATAAAAATATAAAAACACAAATTACTTAATTAAAATCTAAAAATGAAAATTAAAATTAAATTAAATTAAATAGAAACTATCACTTATTTTTATAGTGTATTTTCTGGATTTTTCTTTTTCCAACCTATATTATACCTAAATATAACTAACTTTTGCAAAAACAAATATTTAATAAGCTAATAATAAGCTCTGTGGAAGCTTATTGCTACCACAGTTGACCACGGTTGACCAAACAAGCTAATAAGCTCAAACTGATTTGTGTGGGACCCACTATGGATTATTCTGATCCTAATAAGTACTTTGGACTTGTCTAAGCTCAAAATGGCCAAATAAGCTCAGTAGATAAGCTGATAAGCCAAATTAAGCTAATCCAAAACTTAAAAACAACATAGAATAGGGACAAACTTTAGGGCTTATTCTAGGTGGGGTCCACTGAGGCACAGGTCAAACAAATGGTCAATCTTAAGAGCCTACTAGGAGGGGGGTTCTATGGAACTAAGTTTGAGATCTGGGGCCCACTGAGGTGGTCACAAACCACCACCAAAGGTGATGGTGTTGGCCTGAGCTGCTGATGCAGGGCACACCTTTGCCCTGCAAGTGAGTTTGAGGGTGAGTGGGGCCCAGAGGAAAATTCCTAAAAATAAAATGGTACTGAGACCTTGAAGTTGAGGTGGTAGAATATTAATACAACAAATCTCAGGTCCTAGATCCAAATCCTAAATTCTAAACAAATCTTTGAAGATTGGGAAAAATCTGAGAGATTGAAATTTGACTTTTAATAAAACTAACCTAGGTTGACTAATTTGGATTTCTAACACTCACTACTAACTTTATATGTTATATTAAGTTATTATTAACCTAAATTAAGATAAAAATACAACTTATAAGCTAAATTGATGGTTTGTGGATCACAAATCCTTCACAGTTAACTGTGAAGGGATTTAGGATGTGATTTTGACTTTTTGGCTAACCAGACCTGATTTTAATGACCTATTATAGCTATTGTGACCTTAAGTAATCTAAGTGAACCATAAGTAACATCAAATGATAACCTGAGAATATGGATTAAGCATGATCCAAACACCCCTTAACTAACTGATTACATTATAACTATTAAATTTTGAAACTAACCCTACTGATTTTATGATTATAACAGATTACTTATTCACTAATTAAGTTATTTAAACCAAAGAAACTACTTAATAACAATAAGAACAAGATTATGCATAAATCTAATTGAGGACTTACAGTTGATATGTGAATGAGAAACAAAGAACCATGGACCAAGATCTTTCCTAACAGTCTTCCACAAGACTACTAAACCAGAGGCAATCCAAAACACACCATGTCCAATGCTCAATCTTCAAAACCACAGATTTCCTATTTTTCTATTTTCTTTGAATTTTTGAGTTTAACTACTGAACTGGATTCTGAGTTATCTAAAAGCTTTCAAAAGCTTTGTCAGAGCTTAATATGAGTTTTAGAATTCAATAATAACAACAAATAACAACACTAGAACTTTTTGAGATTTTTGAGAATTTAATGAAAATGCATAAACTGAGAATCAACTGAAAACTTGAAATTGACTTGAATTAAAGATAGAATTACATGAAATTAACTGATACAAGCTTGTTTTAATTTAAAATACAACTTAATGATTAAATTACACTACCTACGACTAAGTTACACTACAACTAAACTAATACTCCTCCTCTTCTGCTTCTTTTACCTTTTGTAGTGATTTTCTGACTTTGTGGGACCCACAGAGACGTTTCCTACCACATATGAGCCGTTGATAAAGTCTAGTTAATCACCACCGTTTAAAAATGAAACTTGGCGCCAAAGTCTTGGGGACAACTGTGGATAACGTGGAGAGCTTTTCAAGGGTTTTGGAAGGTTGTGGAGGTGGAGGGTTTGGGTGGAGAGCTGGGGTATGAGGTGGAGGTGATACCAGGCTAGGTGGAGGTGGTGGTTTGGTGTCTGAGTGAGTGGGGTGGTTTTGGGGGGAAGAAAGGGTGGTATTTGGTGGGTTTGACCGAATGTTGACCAAGGGTTGGGATGGGCTTATTAAACTTGGGCTTGGCAGTGGGCTGGGTAGGTGTTGGGTTTGGATTTGGTTTCAAATAATAATAAGGATCCGTTTGGTATTATTAAAACAAGGACTAATTTTGTAATTTGGTAAAAAATGAAGGGTTGAACTTGTAAATTTCCAAAAGTAATCATGAGGACTTAACTTGACAAGGATGAATAGTATAAGGTCATATTTTTATATTTTTCCAATTTTTGAATTCCAGGGACTAAACTTGCCAAATGTGAAACTTCAGGGACCAAATGTGTAATTTATTCAAAACTTTCAACCAGGGATCAAATTTGACAACTTGATATTTCCCAAGTACCAAAATTGACTTTTTATCCAAAATTTTCCATCAGGGACCAATTCTGCCATTTTCTGAAAGTCCAGGGACAAAAACTGACAAACTGCCAAACTTGAGGGACCAATTATGTAATTTCACCAAACTTCACACCAAGGACCATTCCTGCAAAAGATTATTAGTACAAGGACCAAAATTGCTTTTCTCAAAGTTTTTACATCCCAGGGACCATTTCTGTCAATATCCAAAGTATAGGGACTAAACTTGTAATTTTGTGAAACTTTGCACCAAAGGACTAAATATGTAACTTTATGATTAAAAAGGACCTTTAGTGACATTTTCATGTTTTTAGAATAACCAGGGACTAGTTTTGCCAATTTATGAAACTTGAGGGACTGAAACTGGCAATTATGCAAACTTAGTACGTTTTTCATCTGTTTTTGCATATTTTGCATTTGAAACATATAAAACACACTTCTAAGATATTTTAAGTATTTTGATGCATATTTGAGTGTTTTTGTATGTTTTGGTAGCTCAGATTGGTATAAAATGATGAGTATTTAGACACTCATCAAACCCTAATTAGGGTTTGTGGTTTAACTTGATTAATTTGTTATCACTAGAAACCCTATGTCTTTAACCGGTTATGTGAACGTACTTGTGACCTATGTGCTAATTGTTAGGTTTAATCCATGACAAAACATGCATGTTAGTCATGGATCTTGTTGTTTTGATTTATTTGTCACATGTTTTAGATAGATCTAAAATTGGGGAAGACTCCAATACATATATATTAAAATCAATTTATATGCTATGTGGTGTGTATATTATCTTTGGCCTTCGCAATTGATTTATCAATGTATGTGACTCTCCTCCATCAAGAGGAGAAGGCCTAAGTTGATTACATGCATGATTATACCTAGACTTGATTTTATTAGGATCTTTTTCTAATAAGGAATGCATGTGGCTAATTGTTTCACTTTAATTATTATTAGTTGTTATGTTTTTCTTTAAATTACTTGTCTTTTTATTGTTTCTTAATTGTTGGACTAGTTGTAAGCAATAAAAAGGGTGATTTTCATAAAGAAAATAATATGGACTAATAATGGTGAAACCCTAAATGATAAAGATTGAATCTTGCGGAGTCTTAGATGCCAACAACGGTTCACTTCGCACAGTAATTCGCTCCAAGGCGAGACTAGCAAGATTCATACTTTATTACATGTTTTGAGATTGAATCCATAAACTTTTGCTTGATTGATGTTTTGTACAAATATGCTTTTAAAATTAACTCTTTTAAGACTTGATCCATAACCGTGATATGAAGGCTTAGAAAAGAGCCTTAGAGTCTGCCTTGGTTATAACAATCTTGAATATGTTTTAAATGAATTACTTTTAAAATCATAATTGTAGAAAGTCATCTTAGGGTTTTTTAAACCTCAAGTAAAAATTTGTGTATTAATTTCACGAATTTATAATAAAAAGTTTTTTTTTTGAAAACTTATGCTATAAAGATGAGTGCATGCATCTTTATACATATTTTGATTTAACATATCAAAATTGAATACCCTTATAATTTAAGTTACATGCCATCTATCTATAAGGAACACTTGGAATTTTAATTTAGTAAACGTGAGACCTAGGCTAAATTATTATAACAAGGTAAAATTCTTTTAGCGCGTGAGACCATAATTGTAATTTTACAGTTTCTAAGGTAGACGACTTAATTAAGTTGTGCGTGAGACCTAGAACTTAAGGCATGAGATGGGATGAAACATGCTTCCAAGGAAAATTGATGAATCAATTTGATGTAAATCCCATAATGATCTAGGAATGGAAATCTTGTTTGCCAATTATTGTTCGACAGATTACCATCTTTTGTACTTTCACCACTAGCATATCAACTAATGTGGTGGAACTATGTAAAGTTGGATCCTAGATTTTCAAGAAAATTTTGGTGGTTATATGAATATAGACTATGGGTATTTTATTTTCTTAAAGATATTTATTATCGAAAATACTAATGTTTGAACTTTTATCTGTAGATATGGCTCAACCCGATAACCCATCTGTGATTTTTGCTTTCAAGAGTCATCTTGAGAGAGAAAAATTAACTGGAAAGAATTTCAATGATTGGCACCGTTCGCTCAGAATTGTCTTGAGGGCGGTAGGTAAGCTCAATTACTTGACCGAAGAATGCCCAGCTGAACCTGCTGCTAGTGCAACAGATGCAGTTAAGGCGGAGTGGAGGGAGAAACATGCTAAGTTTAATGAGGTTGCTTGTTTAATGCTCACTAGCATGAGTGCTCCATTACAAAAGAAGTTTGAGTACTTTTTCCCAAAAGATATGCTTGAAGTACTTCAGCGGTCTTATGAGAAACCTCCCGCAGTTGAATTGTATGATGAACTTGACAAGCTACACAACTGCAAGCATGGTGATGGTAAACCAGTTGAAGATTATGTGACTGAGATGAAGGAATCTTTTGATCAGCTTCACAGAATTGGATTTGGTTACCCCGAGAATATGCAAGTGCACTTGATCAACAGGGCCCTTAACAAGGACTTTGCTGGTTTTGTGCAGAATTTCAACATGCACTGCTCGGGGAAGACAGTCTCAGAATTACTCGCATTGCTTGTTGATTACGAGAAAAGTCTACCAGCCAAGGTCAAGGCTCCTACCCCGCAAGTGTTGCCAATTCAAGGGGAGAATCCAGAAGAAATCGCATGTGAACAAAGGCAAAGGGAAAGGTAATAAAGGCAAGCAGGTCATGGCCTACCAACCTCAACCCAAGATGAAGCAACATTAGCCTAAGCAGAACAAGGTGAATCCGCCAAACAAGAAGGATCAGGCTTGTCACCATTGTCATGAAAAGGGCCATTGGAAGCGCAATTGCCCTCTCTACATTCATGACTTGCGACTCAAGAAGCAGGGGAATGAAGCTGGTAACCCTAGTTCATCAGGTGCGTTCTTTATGATTGAATTATTCACTCTTACTCCTAAATCGAATTCATGGGTATATGATACGGGATGTGGCATTCATATTTGCAATACCTTGCAGGGGTTTAGAGTTGAGAGAAAGCTGGCCTATGGACAACAATTCTTGCACGTTGGTAACGGAGCGCATGCAGGAGTTGAAGCTATAGGAGTTTTTGATTTAGTGTTGCCTTCGGGCGTAGTACTATCTTTAAATAATTGTCATTATGCACCGTCAATTGTTAGAGGTGTAATTTCATTTTCATGTTTGTTGAACCTTGGTTTTAAGCATACTATTTCTAGCAATGGAATTTCAGTTTCTTTAAATGATGTTTTTTATTTTAATGCTATTGCTGTGAATGGTGTCTTTGAAATTGATATGAAAGATAATGATAATGCTTTTGTTAAAAATAATTCAATGTATAGCATCAATAATAAGAGAATCAAGAAAGGTCTGGATTCGTCTTATCTTTGGCATTGTTGACTTGCTCACATTGGCAAGGAATGCATGAAAAAGCTGCAACATGATGGGCTTTTAGAAAAGATCAATGATGAATCATTTGATAAGTGCGAATCTTGCATTGCTGGGAAGATGACAAAGAAACCCTTTAAAAATAGGATTGAAAGGGCTAATGATCTACTTGGTCTTATTCACACAGATGTGTGTGGACCACTTAGACATGTGTCAAGGAGAGGTGCTAGCTACTTCTTAACATTTACGGATGATTACAGCCGTTATGGTTATGTTTATTTACTTAAACATAAACATGAGGTGTTTGAAACATTCAAAGTGTTTAAAGCAGAAGTAGAGTTGCAACTTGGAAAGAAGATTAAAGCTCTTCGATCCGATAGAGGTGGTGAATACCTGAGTTAGGAGTTCATAGATTACTTAGCAAAGGAGGGAATTGTCCAGCACCTTACTTCTCCGTATACTCCACAACAAAATGGTGTATCTGAGAGAAGGAATCGTACATTGCAAGACATGATACGATCTATGTTTAATATAACAACTCTTCCTTACTCGTTTTGGGATTATGCCTTGGAATATGCAGTTCGCATTCTTAATATGGTTCCAACAAAGAAGGTTGATAAGACTCCATATGAGTTATGGACTGGAAAAGCTCCTAACTTGTCTTATCTAAAGGTCTGGGGTTGTGAGGCGTATGTTAAACGTGACTCAGCAGACAAACTCCAACAAAGATCTGTGAAGTGCATCTTCGTAGGATACCCTAAAGAAACTATGGGTTACTACTTTTATTACCCAACTGAAAACAAAGTTTTGTTGCAAGGTATGGAGACTTCTTGGAAAAGGAGCTCATATCTCAAGAATTCAGTGGGAGAGTATATGATCTGGAAGACGATCATGAAGATGTAGCACCTTCTGAAAACACTAGCCAACTTCCTGTGGAACCTGAAAGTTTAGGTCCTCCACCTGAAGTTGAAGTGATTCCTGTTCGTAGGTCATCTAGACCTGTGAAGGCTCCTACACGTCTATGTCTTAACATGGAGTGTGATGACAACTTGATAGGGGATCTTGATGAACCTACAAGTTATAAAGCTGCCATAAATAGTCCTGAAAAGGAAAAATGGCAGGGAGCTATGAATGGGGAAATGCAATCCATGAAAGACAATGAAGTCTGGGAAGAAGTAGACCTACCTCAGGGTGCCAAGTTGGTTGGGAGTAAATGGCTCTACAAGAAAAAGACTGATATGGATGGCATTGTACACACCTATAAGGCCCGTTTGGTAGCTAAAGGCTATACTCAAACCTTTGGTGTTGACTATGAGGAGACCTTTTCTCCTATAGCTGACATAAGGGCAATTAGGATTCTTATAGCCATAGCCGCTTACTATGACTATGAGATTTGGCAAATGGATGTCAAAACCGCCTTCTTAAATGGTCGCCTAGATGAAGACATCTACATGGCGCAGCCTGAGGGGTTTGTGAATCCAGAATTCCCAAATCGTGTATGCAAGCTTAAAAGATCCATTTATGGATTGAAGCAAGCATCACGACAATGGAATAAGAGATTTGATAGTGAAATTAAGAAGTATGGATTCACTCAAAATCTTGATGAGCCATGTGTATATCACAAAGCTAGTGGGAGTAATGTAATTTTCCTTATATTATATGTCGATGACATATTGATCATGGGAAACGACATTCCAAGTTTGTAAAAGGTTAAGGCATATCTTGGAAGTTGTTTTTCTATGAAAGATTTAGGGGAAGCTGCATTTATTCTGGGAATCAAGATATATAGAGATAGATACAGCGATTAATTGGATTAAGCCAAAATGCTTACATTGATAAAATATTGAAGAGATTCAATATGCAAAATTCCAAGAAAGGATATTTGCCGATGCAAGAACAACATGGTTTGAGCGAGAAAGTTTATGCTTCAACACCTGAAGAGTTGCAACGCATGAAGAGAGTCCCTTATGCTTCGGCTGTGGGATCTATTATGTATGCAGTGAAAAGCACAAGGCCTGATGTGGCGTTTGCTCAGAATTTAACCAGTCGATATCAGCAGAATCCAAGTGAAAAACACTGGACTGCTGTTAAGAATATTCTTAAGTACCTTAGGGCTACTAAAGAGATGTTCTTAGTTTATGGGGGTACTCCATCTGCAGAACTTGATGTTATAGATTAATTACTGCGATGCTTCTTGGAAAGGTGATAAAGATGATACGAAGTCTCAGACGTGATATGTCTTTGTCATTAATGGAGGAGCTGTGGATTGGAGGAGCAGAAATCAGAGTGTACTAGCGATGTCTGCTACAGAAAGTGAGTATATAGTTGCTTCAGAAGATGCAATGGAAGCTGTTTGGATTAGGAAGTTTGTTTCAGGGCTTGGGGTTATGTCGTCGATTCAACAACCTATAAAAATGTATTGCGACAATTCAGCTGCAATTACATTTGCCAATGAACCTGGAATCATGAAAGGCACCAGAAATTTCCCGATTAAGCACCACTATGTTCGAGAACAAGTCGAAATAGGTGAAATCGAAATGCTCAAAGTTCACACAGATGAAAACTTAGCAGATCAATTTACGAAACCTTTACCTGGCACCAAGCTTTACAAGCATGCTGAAGGAATAGGACTTAAATTAGCTGAAAGTTTCATGCCCATTTGTGATTAGTATTTGGATTAGGGATGTAATGTACAATTATTATTTTAATAAAATAAAATATTGTTTATGTTTATTTATTCATTGTCTTAGTAATATATCATATATTTGCATGTTTAAGATCCATGAATAAGTTATTATTCTAAATTGTCCGTTGTCGATTAATGATATGGGAATATCATTAAACTAAGACAATTTTGAGTATTGGTTAAGGATATACTTGAAAGTATATTGATGCGTAGTCATACCAATTTCACATGATATTCAATGAATTGAGTATTGGACTTATCCCAACAATATGATTTAATATTTAATGTGAGAATCATATTTAAAGTTATCCTCAGACTTGAGATACCAGATAAGTGTCATGGATGTAGTGCATTTTTGTGAGACAATCTACCGCTTACCGTAATTGGAAGTCATAAGGGTTGTTTTCAGAAGTATTGCAAAGTTCATGGGTTATTCTTGTAGTCAAGAGAGAATTTGTTCCTTCTGATTTGTTCAGAAGTTTAATACTGCTGGGCCCCTCGTAGGGTTGACAAAATGTTTGCGTGGTCACTCCCAAATCTATCTGGAATACGTTCAGATGTTTTGGTAATTTTGTTCAATCATAAAGAGACGAGAAACATAATTTAATGAAGAACCTCACATCTTTATTAATGTAGTATTAGAAGCGAAAGGATAATAATAATGATGAATCATTAAAGGTTTTCCAGGAAACCTAGCTCGGGTCGAACTGGGGGCATTGGAGTGTTGCAAGACGCCAACCAATGTCATTTTACTATTAATAGATATACGAGTGGGAGCTGTTAAAAGTTACGTATAAATATTAATAAGTAAATGACTAGTATCGAACCCGAGACCTCGGGATTGCACACATTACAAACGAGAATTAAAGATTAATAAATATTAATTGTTATGTATATTTATTAATAACACAAGTATAAGGACTAATGATCGTTAGTGATTAAACGTATGGACTTATTATCGTTAAATAATAAGGAAAGGGACTAGAATGTAATTTGGAAGACAAGAAGGATCCGGAACACCCTTTGAGGGTGTATGGCCGGTCGACCCAACCGAATAGGGTCGATCCATGCCTTGGCTTGGTCTCCAAGAAATCATCTAGTATATATACAAACTCAAGGGTCTTTTGTTTCTCACCTTTTGTGCACACACAATACCCTAAGTTTGGTTTTCCCTTCTTGTTTCTCCTTGGCCGATCGAACCCCTAAACCCTTAGGGTTTTGGATCGAAAATTTTTATAACAAAATTATTCTTGTGTTTAATCTTGCAATTACTTTTATTCGGTATTAGTTTGTTTGTACAAGAACGAGGTAATTAATTACTCACTATAGTAATTATCAAGAGATCGATAAACAAAATGGTAAGGGGTTTATCATTGATCTAAATTACACAAGATTCAAGGTTAATTGAAGTGCATCGGGTACGTTACTATATATGTTTTAGTTAATCTTTATATGTGTTATACTTGATCCTAGCTTCCGCATATTGTGTTATTTGATTGTCAAACTCTAACATAGGTATCTTTGAATTTGGTTTGATTATTTGAATAAAGCTTCCGCTTTGTTTGTTTGGATTGAGAAATGATCGATACATCCACAAAAAGAAATCAACAAAACCATCCATAAAATGAGGTGTCACTCCCTGATTGGCTTAATCAAAGAGAAAAGAGAGAAATTATAAAAAAGTACACAAATCAGAAAGTTACATGTTATTTTGTGGAGAGTTTTGTGGATTTCTTTTTGTGGGTGTATCATTTCTCGTTTGGATTTGTTTGTTTGTTTCGTACTTTGAATTACCAATAAGTGGTACCAGGTTGAAGAAGAAGAAAAAGAAAAAGAAGAAAAAAAAGGGTTCGGTTTTGTTTTGGTTCGATTGAAGGTTCGTTAATTTGTTCGATCAATCTGAATATCATATGTTGGTATTTTTGTTAGTTCGAAGAAGCGTTGTTCTTAACTGCATATGATTGGATACAAGATTTAGTGTATCAGTGAGAACATTAATTGGATTTGGTGCCTAAGGGTATTTGATTATTTGCTTTTGGTTTCGAACCGTAGAACATTGGACTTGGGTATGCACTTTGCACGTGGGATTTGGTTTTGGTATTAGGCTTCTTTGGTTTTTGGTTTGATTTCAAGAATGTGAAGGCATTTAGATTGGATTATGAATTGATCGACTTTCTTAGTTTTTTTTTTTTTTTTTTTTTTTTTTTTTTTTTTAATTTTATTATTATTATTATTATTATTATTATTATTATTATTATTATTATTATTATTATTATTATTTTTAATTTGGAATTTGGACCGTAATACTTATTCTATAAGTGGGTCATTAGAATTATTATCCGTATCATATTTGAGACGTTTGAATTATTAAAGTCCGTTCGTCAAGTTATTTATTATCTTGAATTTGGTTGATACTTGGATAATAAGTTTGAAGGTCGACCGTAATACTTATCGATAAGTGGGTCATTAGAATTTGAATTTGATATTTGGGTCATAATTCTTACTATATAAGTGGACCATTGGAATTGGAATTTGAAGATCAATTTGGGGTTTGAAGACTTGGTTCAAGTTGTTTGAATTTGTTCGATCGTTTGGAAATTTGTTAGTTTGAAAAATCTGGATCTTCGTTCGTCGGGCTTTTGCAGTTTGTTGCCTGAATTTGATTGTCTTTGTTGAATATCGTTTGAGTCGATTTGTTTGTTTGGTTGACTGAGTTTAAATTTGTCGGTTAACGTTTGACTGTTCGTTTTGAAGATTATCCACGTTTGCATTTGTTTGGTTTGCTTTTGATCGAATTTGTTTTGGGTTGCTTTGGGAATCGATCGTTTGATTTGAATTTGGTTAGCATCTCATGCATTTGGAATTTGGAACTTTGGATTTGATTTGAAGTAGGTGGAGGAGTTTAAGTCACGGTAGAGATTGTTAGAAGGTGACTTAAACTTTAAGGGTTGTTTGGTAAATTGTGACTTATCCTGCAAGTTTGTTTAGAATTTGGAAACTCTTTATGACGGTTTGTTTGGTGCATATAAATAGGGATTAATGTCTTTAGAATTCTTTGTACCTTTTGAATTAAGGTTTAGTACCTTTTGAATTAGGTGTTGGTACCTTTTGAATTAGTTTTTGTGTAGGTATTTTTGAATTTGGTTTGATAATTTGAATAAAGCTTCCACTTTGTTTGTTTGTTTCGTACTTTGAATTACCAAACATATCTGAATAACTTTTCTTTGGAAATCTCATTAGTTAAATACAACTCATCTTGTCACAATAAATAAAATGTCATTAAGGGGCCTCATCATAAGAAATTGTTATAATTGAACACCTTTTATGCACACCTTTAAGGGTTTTTTTTTTTTTTTTTTTTTTTTTTTTTTTTTTTTTTTTTTTTTTTAGTTTTGATGGGGCTTCTTTTTAATTTTCGATTTTCGTTTGGGGCCTCCAAATATATTTGCCGGCCTTGTTGTAAGTAGTCAATACGATACCATATTCTTGATTTCTTATTATTAACATATGGTCGCATTACCGGTTTGATTGTTCAACATGTAGAACATGATGGTGTACGTCATAGCGATCGTAGAACTTATTAGCATATCAAAACACGGAAAAATAATAAAATGATTAAAAAAATGAAACGCGAGCTATGCGCCAAATACGGTTGGCCATGTAATTTGTAGGATTTAATGTTTTTTAAGTTTTAAGTTTTTAATTTTAATGAAACTTTAGTTATTTTATGTTTTTTAGTAATATTATGTAATGTTTTTTTTTTTAATGGAATTTTAGTTTTTATTTTAATGGAATTTTAATTTTATTTTAATGGAATTTAAAAAAGAAAAAAAAAATTCAATTGAGTGAAGGGATGTAGTTGGTGATGTGATGACAAAAAAAAAAAAAAAAAAAAAAAAAAAAAAAAAAAAAAAATGAGTGAGTGATGAAAAAAGTGGGTGAATGATGTGGGATTGGTTAGGAGTGAGTGATAGGAGAGAGTACCACACAACCACTCCCAACCCCCTTATACAAGATACCTTATATACATGCATTTTTGCAGTAAAAAACACTCAGGTGACTTCATATACATGTTTGTAGTCAACATACCTTATATACATCTTCATTAATGCTCTTCTGTGTATCATGTTTCGAACGTATTCGGGTCATCTAGATATAAGTAAGATGTCTTGAACAGCAACACCATCAAGTCTTCCACATACTTATCGCGCGTTCTTATCCTGGGGATGAGCTGTTGTGTTACTGAACCATGGTGAAAATCCACTCCTAGTGCATTGTCACCAAACAAACGTGTTTGAGCTGAGTTCGGTATCGATTTTTGTAACTTGAAATGAAAAGTATAAAACAATGTGTAAAAAGATGAAGCATCTGATTACGGCTAAAAAGGTGTTATGTCTTTAGAACAAATATTTGTGTCGGTCATTTTTCCTAAACTTATTTCAAGTAGTCCCACATGGATCAAAGGATGAAAAATTTACTTATTAATATACTCGGCATACTCCTTATATTAGGCAAGTTGAGATTGGTATTATATTGTTATTTAGTAGTGTTTCATGTCGTTTATTAAAAAATATAATTCTTAACTTCATTTTTTGTTCTTCAATTATCAAAGAGTTTGTCTTTTAGTTGCTTACTCTCACTTTCTTAATTATGCATGTTATGATTCTAAGTCTTCCGTTGCGTGTTTTGTGATTACATGTTAATAATGTACTTGTTATGATGATTATTCAATTCCAACACAGCGAACATCAAACTTATATTAGTTCCTTTTCCAAGCAAAGTTGAAAAGAAAACGATAGCTAACAAGTCAATAAAAACTAAGGGTTAACACACATGACATGAGGGTTACTAGACATTGCGTTTTTGTTCATTTATGGCACATAACTATTATTTTGCTCACCTGCACTGATGCCCCCATTTGTTATGCATTCTTTTCACCGGAAGGAAATATTATATGAATGATAGTCTCTTTAAGTTAAAGTACAGTGTTATAAAGTTTGCTCTCTGTGTCAACCTCAGCTTCCTCAAGAGCAGGCATGTCGACATCACCAGCTCCTGTGAACCGGCCGAGATGATCATCCGGATCTGTTGACCCGTCATAAAGTTTCAGATTTGTTGGCATGACATGTTTAGGACCTGAAAATTCAATGATTCTTTTTGAAAAAGGAGATCTTGAAGCCTCCTTGAAGGGCTTCTGCAAATCGTCTTATGGGTTTCCTGTGGTGTTCTCATCCTTCGGTTACTTGTCCGCTTCATCACCAAAATCCAAGCGTATGGGCTCAAGAACACTTCCCCCCGGGATTGTGCTATTCGATCAATGCTTTGAGTGATGATACATGGGTTTATGATTTGTTCTTCTAAACTGGGTGGGTTATTGCTATTGTTTGTGTCGTTATTGTTGTTACTGTTGTTATTTCTCCCTCCCGCTTGGTTCCGCGGAGTTTCAAAGATTGGACCAGTCATTTTGCTATCCGGGTAGATTGAATAACGGGTCCTATGAATGGCGCCAATTTGTTGAAGTAAAAATGTGCACTTTGGTTATGGTGAGTGTAGGCTCTCTCGGATAGAGCTAAAGTGAGTTCCTCAAGTACCTACACACAAAGAAACACACGTTAGCCTCGCCTTGAGTTTTATCCGAAGACCAAGCTCCGGCGTGAGAATAAGTATATAGTTCTAGCCAAAGGGAACAATAATAAATGTGGTAGTAAATGCGTGTATGTGATAACAGGTCTTGAATTCTTATTTCCAGGATCGAATTAATCAAACAACATCATGCCAACATTATACATAATCAATAACAGGAAACAATAGAGATTTGGTGAACCCTAATAAAATTGATATTATAAATGAATGGGTTACATCTGATTACAGAATCCTACACATATATATACTACATGAAATAGTGCTTTCATGAAGAGGCATACCGTTTCCTTAAAACTAAACAACACAAACTAAAACTAAACGTCATAACCCTAGCTTTTAACCGTTTCTTTTGGACCCAACCCAATACCGGTTTACACACTTCTAAACTTTACATAATACATACTAAATTATTCTAATTTACAATTTCTAACCAAACTATTACTTTAACTATTGTTTTTGTCATTATAATTCCAACATATTCCCCCTAATGACAAAACAGATAGTTACTTGCTTCTCCTTGTTCAATCTTTCTTGTTCCTTGATGTCTTCTTGTTCATATTTTCTTTAGATCTTGAATTCTCCATGACTTTTGGTTTTTTGTCATCCTTCTTGCTTTCTTACTTGCTTACTTGTGATCGTATGATCGGTTCTTACTTGCTTTGAAACACAACGGTTTTCCTTACTTGCTTTGACACAAAAACGCAACCATGGTTCTTTCTTTTTCTTTCTTCATACTCTAGAAACTGCCATGTTTCTTCCTTTTTTGTTAACCACCGGTTTGGTGGTGTAACCGTTTTTCTTTCTTCCTCCATCGACATCTTGAATCTTGAATGATGAATTGTTATGTTGCTTGATCCCTTCGCTCTGATGCCACTGATAACAGGTATTGAATTCTTATTTCCAGGATCGAATTAATCAAACAACATCATGCCAACATTATACATAATCAATAACAGGAAACAATAGAGATTTGGTGAACCCTAATAAAATTGATATTATAAATGAATGGGTTACATCTGATTACAGAATCCTACACATATATATACTACAAGAAACAGTGCTTTCATGAAAAGGCATACCGTTTCCTTAAAACTAAACAACACAAACTAAAACTAAACGTCATAACCTTAGCTTTTAACCGTTTCTTTTGGACCCAGCCCAATACCGGTTTACACACTTCTAAACTTTACATAATACATACTAAATTATTCTAATTTACAATTTCTAACCAAACTATTACTTTAACTATTGTTTTTGCCATTATAATTCCAACAGTATGTGTGTTTGTCGTGAATCATAAATGATGTGGGGTATTTATACTACCCAAATCTCGATGATACCTATTGTGCCTTGGGAATATGTTGGCCCGCCTACACCTAGTCTACTTGATAGATGTTAGATCGCCTAGAAGACATAATTCCATGAAATCCGGGTTGGCGGCGCAGGCGTGGTTTATAGCATTGTCCACTGAGTAAAGAGGCGATGTCTGGATCAAAGAGAGAACACCTTTCATTGTGTTGGTTGTTATTAGTAAATGGGTTCCCAGATTAGGGTAAAGATAATCAATAAGGTACCGGATATTCACTTGAAATCGTGGTATCACTTTCCAATAGAAACTATTCGACCCTATGCCTGGGTTACACGAATATCTCTATGGGATAAGACCAAGTGAAGTTCTTGTTTTAGGCACAAATCAAGAACCAGATGCGTATTTAGTGTTTAGGGTTTGTATCCTTATACATCGTATGATAACTTATATCCATGCATAACGATGTGATCTCTATTTATAATAGAGAATATTCAAACCCTAGCCCATGGTATTATGTATAATTAACGGCCCATTAATTATATCATAATAATTTCCATAATAATAGGGATCTGTGGTTATCAGTGGAAACATTATCACTAGCAGTGGTAATGTTAACACTAGCAGTGGTAACAATAACCCTTGCAGTGGTAATGTTAACACAGCAGTGGAAACATTAACCCTTGCAGTGGTAACATTAACACATCAGTGGAAACACACTAACAGCAGAATCTACTATCAGTAGAATCAAAACATAACTACTATTGAGTCAGGGGATTCAGTGACCAAATGGGTGTATACTCCATACCTCCAAACCCATTACCATGTGTGAATTGATCCCTCAAGTGCACTAAATTTACTAACAATCCTCCCCAAATTTAGTTCACTTCCTTTGCATGAAAATTCAAACACAAAACCAAAACAAGTGCATAAATGAAAATATCCTGAGGATTGAATTTCCACATTAGTACATATACTTTCAAATATTCGAGAATCAGGGTGTTCTAAGAATTGAACCCTTCAACCCATTTGAATACCTGATGATAAATACACACAAGTTTTCAAACATTAAAATACTCCTGACACTATACAAGCCATGTGTCCATATCCAATTCATAAATATTGTAAAAGCTAAAAGTCCAAAGCTTCCTGAAGCGTCAAAACTTCAACATTTACATAGGTGGTTCATCTTTAATTCATGCTCCTGCTTAGCACTTTTTCAAAGAAAATTAACCATTAAGAAGTGAAGACTTCATCCTCCTTTCAGCAGGTAACAAGCACAACCTTGGGATGTTTGTGATACATGTGCTTCAGTCCACTAAATGATCAGCTTTCCACATTGAACTCGGCTTCCAAGTTTCCTTAGAAGGGAGTTGGGTATCCTTGCATTCAGTGACTAAGTTGGACTTAAACCCATCCCTTTAGCAGACTTCAAAACCAAGTCTCTAGCCAAACCCTTCGTCAAGTGATCAGCTAAGTGTTGTTGAGATTTAACAAACACTATAGATACCACCCCATTCATGATAAGCTCACGAATCATGCTATGTCTGACACCTAAGTGTTTAGACTTCCCATTGTACATCTGGCTATAAGCCTTTGCCAATGTAGCAGCACTATCACAACGGATAGAAATAGGTGCTATAGGTTTAGACCACAATGGAATCTCAAGAAGCAAGTTTTTCAACCATTCAGCTTCTTTGCCAGCAGCAGCTAAAGCCACAAATTCAGATTCCATGGTTGAACTGGTAATGCAAGTTTGTTTCTTGGATACCCAAGAAATTGCACCTCCACCAAGTAGGAATACCCAACCACTAGTAGACGAATTGTCTTCAGTGTTACTGATCCAACTTGCATCAGTATATCCTTCTAATACTGAAGGATAACCAGTATATGAGAGACTATAATCCATAGTTCTCTTCAAATACTTAAAGACCCTCTGAATTGCTTGCCAATGATGAGCACTAGGATTACTAGTATACCTGCTCAGTTTACCCACAGCAAAAGCAATGTCAGGTCTTGTACAAGTCATGGCATACATCAAGCAGCCAATCACCCTAGAATACTCAAGTTGAGATACAGCTTTGCCAGTATTAGGCATTAGCTTCTCACTTGTATCCATAGGAGTACTCACTGGAGTACAATCAAAGTAATTAAATTTCTTTAACACCTTCTCAATGTAATGAGACTGAGAGATAGAAATTTTGTTACTTTCATGTTTAATCCTTATGCCAAGGATAACATCTGCCTCCCCCATATCCTTCATGGAGAACTTTGATGACAAAAATTCTTTTGTAAGATCAACTTGATTTTGGTCAGTGCCAAAGATCAACATGTCATCAACATATAGACAAATGATGACTCCTTTACCAGATTCATCAAATTTGCTATATACACATTTGTCAGCTTGATTAAGTAAATAACCACTAGACAAAACCACTTCATCAAACTTTTGATGCCATTGCTTAGGTGCCTGTTTTAGTCCATAAAGAGACTTAATCAGTTTACACACCTTGTTTTCATTGCCAGGCATGATGAAGCCCTGAGGTTGGTTCATGTAAACCTCCTCATCTAAATCACCATTCAAGAAAGCTGTCTTCACATCCATCTGATGAATAATCAGATTGTGAATTGATGCCAAAGCAATCAGCAATCTTATGGTACTGATACGTGCCACTGGAGCATAAGTATCAAAGTAGTCTATTCCTGACTTTTGTTTAAAGCCTTGAATAACTAATCTTGCCTTGAACTTTTCAACAGTTCCATCTACCTTCATTTTCTTTTTGAAAATCCATTTGCTACCTAAAGGTTTGCAACCAGGTGGTAGATCAGTCAACACATAAGTGTTATTGCCCATGATAGAGTCCATCTCATCATTAATTGCTTCTTTCCAGAAAGCAACATCCTGGGACTTCATTGCTTCTTCAAATGTTTTGGGATCATCCTCCACAATGAAGCAATAGGAGTATTGGTCAGAGACCTCACTCCTTGTACCTTCAATTAAGTATAATTGAAACTCAGGTCCAAATGACTTTGGAGTCCTCACCCTATTGCTCCTTCTGAGCTCAGGTTCAGGTTGTTGTTCCACAACCTCAGCAGGAACATCATCAGCAGGAACCTCATCAGCAGGAACCTCTGAAACACCATTGTCATTGGTTCCATTAGGAATCCTTTGACTTGGTCTAGGGATAGATGAGAATCTGTTCTCATCAAATAGTGCATCCCTTGATTCAATTGTTGAGTTAATTGAAACAGACTCATTAGGTTCTATAACATAAAACCTATATGCCTTGGAATGCTCAGCATATCCAACAAAGATGCATTCAATGCCTCTTTCACCCAAAGTTTTCTGCTTTGGATCAGGGAGTCTTACAACAGCTCTACAACCCCATATCCTAAGATAATTAAGGTTAGGTTTCTTTTTAGTCCAAAGTTCATAAGGGGTAACTTTGTTCCTTTTGTTGGGAACCCTATTTAATAAATAGCAAGCTGTTAACATAGCTTCACCCCAGAACCCTTGACTCAGCCCTGAATAGGACAACATGGAATTAACCATCTCCTTTAGTACCCTGTTTTTCCTTTCAGAAATACCATTTTGCTGAGGAGTATAAGGGGCAGTCGTTTCATGGATTATACCAACAGACTGAAAATACAGAGTATCCATGTACTCACCTCCCCTATCAGTCCTTAATCTTTTGATCAGGGAACTTTGTTGCAATTCAACTTCAATTTTAAATACTTTAAATTTATCTAATGCTTCATCTTTAGAATGTAATAAATAAACATGACAAAACCTAGAAGCATCATCAATAAAAGTCACAAAGTATTTCTTATTCCCCAAAGAAGGAGTAGCATGTAAATCACAAAGGTCACTGTGAATTAACTCCAAAACTTTAGTTTCACATTTTACTCCTTGAAAAGGTTTCTTAGTTATCTTGTTCAACATACAAGTTTTACACTTTTCAGTGTTCATATCAAAAGCTGGTATTAACCCATCCTTGGACATATCTTGCATTCTTTTAAAATGTACATGGCCAATTCTTGCATGCCAAAGGTTTGAATCATTAAGTTTAGATGTAGATATAAAAGCAGAATCAATATTATCATGAACAATATTAAGTCTGAACATTTGATTACATAAATAACCAAAATCAATAAACACACCATTTTTAGATAAAACAAACTTATCAGATTCAATAACCTGTTTATAACCACATTTATTTAAAACACTACTAGAAACCAAATTCTTTCTAATATCAGGAACATGTAAAACATTAAATAAAGAAACAATCTTTCCAGAACTAAACTTCAAATCAACACATCCTTTTCCATGCACCAGGGCAGTTGACTCGTTTCCCATGTGAAGAATAGAACCATCATTCATTGACTTGTAGGTCTTGAACCAGCTTCTATCTTTACACACATGAATTGTTGCTCCAGAGTCAACCCACCACGCAACATCATCATCGTGCACAAAGTAAATATCAGATATATATGTAACATAATAAATCTTAAAAGACTTATTAAACACATTCTGACCTTTCAGAGAATTGGTGTTACCATTCCCTCCATTTGTGCCTGATCCATTGGATTTGTTTCCAACTTTACCACCCTTGCAATCTTTCCTGAAGTGTCCAGGTTTCCCACACTTCCAACAAGTCACTTTAGGTTTCTTGTTAAGATCAGATTTGGTGTTATCTTGATGCTTACGCTTGCCCTTGTTGTCATTGTACTTGGTGGAGTTGTTATGCTCCACCATATTGACAACTGATGGACCAGTAGCAGTGCTACTCTTTGGCTTGTCAATGTCTTGAGCTTTGAGTGAATCCTCAATGCGCAAGTGACTGCCCAACTCAACAAGAGTTAACTCCTCCTTCTTATGCTTAAGCATATGCTTGAACTCTTTCCAAGAAGGAGGTAGTTTATCGATGATACAAGAGACTGAAATAGTATCATCCATGTTCATCTTGTGTTGTGTGAATCGACCAAGTATACTAAGAAGTTCATTGTATTGTTCCATGACAGGTCTAGAATCAACCATTTTGTAATTGTTAAAATTTCTTACAAGGAACTTCTTACTTGATGCACCCTCAGCCATATACTTGGCTTCCAAGGAATCCCATAGTTCTTGAGAAGTTTCAACATTCTGATAAATATCAAATAGAGAATCAGACATACCATTGAGAATTAAACCTCTGCATATGTAGTCATCATTCTCCCACTTGCTCCTTGCCCTCATCTGATCCATAGTAGCATCATCTCCATGATCTTTTGGAATCTCAGTCGTGAGAACATACACCACATTCATACTTGACAATAAGAAGTGCATCTTCTTTTGCCACCTTCTGAAATCAACACCTTCAAACTTTTCCAACTTGGAAAAGTTAGCAGCCATTTGTCTCATAGCAACAGCCATTGATTATCACTAATAGTTTCTATTGATTGTTGGTTGTTATTAGTAAATGGGTTCCCAGATTAGGGTAAAGATAATCAATAAGGTACCGGATATTCACTTGAAATCGTGGTATCACTTTCCAATAGAAACTATTCGACCCTATGCCTGGGTTACACGAATATCTCTATGGGATAAGACCAAGTGAAGTTCTTGTTTTAGGCACAAATCAAGAACCAGATGCGTATTTAGTGTTTAGTGTTTGTATCCTTATATATCGTATGATAACTTATATCCATGCATAACGATGTGATCTCTATTTATAATAGAGAATATTCAAACCCTAGCCCATGGTATTATGTATAATTAACGGCCCATTAATTATATCATAATAATTTCCATAATAATAGGGATATGTGGTTATCAGTGGAAACATTATCACTAGCAGTGGTAATGTTAACACTAGCAGTGGTAACAATAACCCTTGCAGTGGTAATGTTAACACAGCAGTGGAAACATTAACCCTTGCAGTGGTAACATTAACACATCAGTGGAAACACACTAACAGCAGAATCTACTATCAGTAGAATCAAAACATAACCACTATTGAGTCAGGGGATTCAGTGACCAAATGGGTGTATACTCCATACCTCCAAACCCATTACCAGGTGTGAATTGATCCCTCAAGTGCACTAAATTTACTAACACATTGTGGGTTTCGGTATGATCCCTTCGGATAATTCCTTTCGAACACGTGGCTTTTGTCCAGATGACACGTGTCGGCCGGACATATATGCCAACAAAGGTTGAATTCATGTTTTTGTTACATAGGAAATTGTTGAATAATGTTACATATGTAGCTCTATGTACTTGTTTAATAATTTTCTTTTATGGCAAATGTGATTGTTAGTGGTTAATAACCTTCTAATGGGGTTTGAACTCTCAACCTCATTTTCTGGAAGTAATGCCGGTCCAAATGAATACAACTAAGCTAATAGTTATATGGAAAATGCATAAGTAGATATATACATAAATAAGTCAAAAACAATACTTTGAAGCCACTAGGCCACTAAGAGGGTTATAGTATGCATCCTAAACAATATTTTATGGCATATTCCACTGGGTCAACTGTCGAAAGTTGACATAGAAAAAGTCTATTAGATAGCAAAGAATTAACAAAGATTAATTTACTAATAGTGGTTAACGTGCAAGGAATTGATCGATCTTATGATTTTATTTTTATATTTCTTACTAGCAACAAAAGTCTTTTGTGTCCCCTATCCCATTCTAATTAAAGTTTATTCCAAACAAGTCCATCTAATTTGCAACAAAGATTTGAAAAGATAGCTTCCTTATACCAAAATAAAATGGCC
The DNA here is from genome assembly GCA_030686995.1 of Artemisia argyi. Classification (NCBI taxonomy): domain Eukaryota; kingdom Viridiplantae; phylum Streptophyta; class Magnoliopsida; order Asterales; family Asteraceae; genus Artemisia; species Artemisia argyi. The sequence continues at coordinate 242,522,298 of CM060701.1, forward strand.
TCTACTTCAAATTCATCCATTCAAAAGAGCTTTAAGTATGATGTTTTTCTGAGTTTTAGAGGTGAAGACACTCGTAAGAACTTCGTTGATCATCTTTATCATGCTCTTGAGCAAAAAGGCATTGAAACTTATAAAGACGATGAGAAAATCAGAAAAGGGAGAACCATCAGTGATGCACTTATTGAAGCCATTGAAGACTCAAGATTTTACATTATTGTCTTCTCCCAGAACTATGCTTCTTCCTCTTGGTGCTTGGAAGAACTTGTAAAGATTATGGAATGCCAGAAGATGACTGAGCATACTGCTTACCCTGTGTTCTACGATGTGGAGCCCACTGAAGTCCGTAAACTATATGGCCCAGTTGGAGAAGCTTTTAAAAAACATGAAAATGATGAATCTGCTGGGAAATGGAGAGAGGCTTTGAAAGAAGCAGCCGGTCTTGCTGGCTGGGAGTTGAAGACCACTGCTGATGGGTAAAATTATTCCTCTTATCTCAGGCAAAATTGTTTGATTATACATATTTCTTTCTGATCTATAATTTACCTGGTGGTTGGGCGAAATTACATCTCAAACAGGTCAAACGGGTTGAATTCATCAGGGTGCATTTAAGATTTTTTGTTAATCATCAATAATGAATCTGTTTTTATTATACAACTAAAGAAAAGGGGTGTTTTGCTTCCAGGTAGACTCAACATGTTTTCACATGTAATAATATTACCCTTTATCTTACTGACCAAGCCAGCAAATTATACTTTCAAAATCTACGTGTAAAAGGGTAATTCATGTCATCTTTTTGTTTATTCTGAACTTTCAACTCAAAGTTGAGTTCTACGAAATATTGGATAGGATATATCATTTGATATACAACATCATGTCATAATTTCACATAGAACTTCAAGTGTTGTAGACCAGAAAGTGATAGTTCATGAGGGACTTTAACAAGCTAGCTAACTGATCCTTCTTTCCCATACAGGCACGAAGCTAACTTCATACAGAAAATTATTCAAGAGATTTCACTAGAGCTACGACTGATCAATTCAAGCGTTGATGGAAACCTAGTAGGAATGGATACCCGTGTAGATGAAGTTATTTTATCTTTGGAAACGGGTGTTGATGATGTTCGCATGATAGGGATTAAGGGGATGGGAGGTGCAGGGAAGACAACTTTAGCTAGAGCGGTTTTTGATAAAATATCCTTTCAGTTTGAAGGTCAAAGCTTTGTTGAAAACATAAGGGAGGAATCAAAAACTTCTTTGTCTGGGTTGAAGTCATTACAAAAACAAGTACTTTCGGATGTTTTAAATGATCAACGAATCACTCTGAGTGGTGTTCATGAGGGGAAAAAGATGATTCAGAAGAAGATGCATGTTAGAAAGGTTCTTATTGTTCTAGATGATGTTGATAATATAGAGCAACTTGAGGCATTAGCGGGTGATGGTGATTGGTTTAAACCAGGTAGCAGAATTATCATTACAACAAGAGACGAGCAGGTACTAGTTGCACACAAAGTCTGTTTGATTCGAAACGTGAATTTGTTATCAACCGAGGAAGCAATATGTCTCTTTAGTAGGTATGCATTTGGAAAAGAGGTTCCAGTTCCAGGGTACGAAGAACTGTCTAGACTAGTTGTACGTTATGCAGCTGGTCTTCCCTTAACGATTAGAGTTTTGGGTTCGTTTCTTTGTGGTAAAAATGATCTTGACTGGAAAGATGCCATAGAAAGGCTAAAAACAATTCCACTGAAGGAAACTCTGGATAAATTGGAACTAAGCTTTATGGGTCTAGAGGAGGATTACAAGGAAATATTCCTAGATGTCGCATGCATACTCAAAGGTTGGCGAACAGACGATGCAGTCATAGCGCTTGAAAGTTGTAGATTTCATGCTAGAAATGGTTTAAGAGTTCTTGAGCAGAAATCTCTCATTAAAATTTCCAAATATGGGGTATTGGACATGCACGACCATATACAAGAAATGGGCAGGCATATTGTTCGCCGTTCGCACCCTGATGAACCTCGCTATCATAGCCGATTGTGGATTGATGAGGAAATTGAAGATGTATTGGCTAACGACTTGGTAAGGATTTATGAAACTTAACACATTTTCTTTTGTTGATGAAACATATTTAATGGCCATTGCTTTTTGTTCTACAGGGTACCCGAGCAACAAAATGTCTAAAACTGAGAACAAAGGATTTACATGTGAAAGGTCTAGCCAACCTGAAGGAGCTTAGGTTTCTGACAGTGTATTCCTTTAATAATGAGTTATCTGGAAGTGAAGATGATTCTTATGATAGTGACGAGGAATTGGACGAAGTTAGCCTATACCTTCCAAATTCCTTACGATTTCTCAGATGGAGTGGTTATCCTTTTTGGAGTTTTCCAAAAACATTTCAAGCAAATAATCTTGTTGGACTTGAATTACATGACAGCAATATGGTACAACTTTGGGAAGGTCGAGAAGAAAAGGTATTTAATTTATAATGGTTGTTTTACATGATTAACCATGATGCTGTATATCTATTGGCCTGTCATTACACCAATACTCATCTTTCTTTTTTGTTGTGTTTGTGCTTGTTATATAGGTTCTTTATAAGCTCAGGTTCCTCGACATTTTTGACCTAAAGCTGAGGGTCCTTGACCTTAGGTTGGCTCCAAATCTTGAGATGTTACGTATTATCGCATGTGAGGATTTGGTAGAACTTTGGATGCCAACTGAAAGTCTAAAGCTCAGGTCCATCAACCTCACGCTCACTCCAAATCTTGATAAGCTATGTCTCATAAATTGTCATGATTTGGTAGAACTCATCATGCCCACAGAAAGTCAAAATCTTAGAATTCTCAAACTTAATCATTCAAAGTTGAAAACTCTTCGCCTGGGGATTACTCCAAATCTTGTAGAGTTAATTCTTGAAGATTGTAATGATTTGGTAGAACTTCACATGCCGACTAAACGTCTAAAGCTTAGATCCCTCAAACTTAGTCATTTAAAGTTAAGGATCCTTAAGCTCGGAATTACTCCAAATCTTGTAGAGTTAATTCTTGAAGATTGCAATGATTTGGTAGAACTTCACATGCTTGCTAAAAGTGTAAATCTTAGATCCCTCAAACTCAGTAATTCAAAGTTAAAGATCCTTGACCTCGGGATTACTTTGAATCTTGTAGAGTTAATTGTTGAAGATTGTAAATACTTGGTTGAACTTCACATGCCCGCTGAAAGTCTATATCTTAGATCGTTTAAAATCAGTCATTCAAACTTAAGGATCCTTGATCTCGGGTTCACTCCGGATCTTGCAGAATTAATTCTTGAAGATTGTAATGATTTGGTAGAACTTTGCATGCCTACTAGTTGTTTAAACCTCGTATCTCTCGACCTCTCATACACATTCTTGAGGAACCTTGACCTCATGATTACTCCAAATCTTAAGACGCTAAGTCTTAAAGGTTGTCCTGATTTGATAGAACACATGCCCTCTGAATCTCCACAGCTCATTTCCCTCAGTCATTCAAAGTTGAGGACCCTTCACCTCGGGAATACTCAGAATCTTGTCGATGTAAGTCTTGAATGTTATGATTTGGAAGAACTTTACATGCCTACTGAATATCTAAACCTCATATCTCTCACCATTAGTCATTCAAAGTTGCAAACACTTCACCTCGGGAGTACTCCAAATCTTAAAAGTTTAACTCTTGAATTTTGTTATGACTTGGTAGAACTTCACATGCCCTTCGAATGTCTAAAGCTCGTATCTCTCGAGCTCAGATCTTTAAAGTTGAAGACCCTTGACCTTAGGTTGACTCCGAATCTTGAGATGCTAAGTCTCGAGGGTTGTCGCAATTTGGTAGAACTTTACATGCCTGCTGAACATCTAAACCTCGTATCTCTCACCATTAGTCATTCAAAGTTGCAAACACTTCAGCTTAGGATTACTCCAAATCTTAAAAGTTTAACTCTTTGTGGTGACTTGGTAGAACTTCACATGCCCTTCGAATGTCCAAAGCTCATATCTCTCGAGCTCAGCTTTTTAAAGTTGAAGACCCTTGACCTTGGGGTTACTCCAAATCTTAAAAGTTTAACTCTTAAATCTTGTCATGACTTGGTAGAACTTCACATGCCCTTCGAATGTCCGAAGCTCATATCTCTCGAGCTCAGCTTTTTAAAGTTGAAGACCCTTGACCTTGGGATTACTCCAAATCTTGAAAGTTTAACTCTTAAATCTTGTCAGGACTTGGTAGAACTTCACATGCCCTTCAAATGTCTAAAGCTCATATCTCTCGAGCTCAGCCTTTTAAAGTTGAAGACCCTTGACCTTGGGATTACTTCAAATCTTAAAAGTTTAACTCTTAAATCTTGTCATGACATGGTAGAACTTCACATGCCCCTCGAATGTCCAAAGCTCATATCTCTCGAGCTCAGCCTTTTAAAGTTGAAGACCCTTGGCCTTGGGATTACTCCAAATCTTAAAAGTTTAACTCTTAAATCTTGTCATGACTTGGTAGAACTTCACATGCCCTTCGAATGTCCAAAGCTCATATCTCTCGAGCTCAGCTTTTTAAAGTTGAAGACCCTTGACCTTGGGATAACTCCGAATCTTGAGATGTTAAGTTTCAGTGATTGTGACGATTTGGAAGCAGTTCATATGCCCACTAAATGTCTAAATCTTAGATCCCTTGAGCTCGAAAGTTTAAAGTTGACGACCTTTCCCTTTGGGGTGACTCCGAATCTAGTGGAGCTAACTTTATCATTGAAGCATCTTAAATACCTTCCAGATAGCATTTGTATGTTGAAACACCTAGAATATCTTAAAATTCGACATTGTGATCATCTTGAGAAGTTGCCTGAAGATATTGGCAGCATTAGTATGTTGAAACGTCTCAAATCTCTCGAAATAAAATCTTGTATTCGTCTTGAGAAGTTACCTGAGGATATTGGCCTATTAGAATGTTTAGAGGCTCTAAGCATAATTGGGTGTAACCTTTTACAAGATATTCCAAACAGCGTCTGTGAGATAAAACATCTGAAATATCTAGATCTCTCTTATTGTACTGGAGTTGAGAAACTGCCTGCGGAAATTGGATGTTTAGAATGTCTAAAAGAGTTAGATTTAAGAGGTGCACGAATAAATCATCTCCCTCACAGCATTTTTCAGTTAAAAGGTCTGCGTATTACTGGGTCCAGGAAGATTTTTGAGGCATGTGGTATTACATCAGGAATACAAACTTTTTACGATGCGTTTCGAAAAGAATATTGCCATTCTGTACTTTCTTGAAAATGTAGCCATTCTGTACTTTCTTTTCTTAAAGTTATCCTATTTTCATAATATGTTATTTTTGTTCATATTGTTGATTATTTCATAACGAACTCGATGTTTGATCTCGAGGGCTTTCATCAGGCTCAAGTAGTTTGGGGATTTCAACCTCAACTTCCCAGTTGTATCGTCTTACAGGTCAAGCTCTAGTGTGGTTACAGAAATTATCAATAGTTCAAAGGCTTTTTAATTCAAAAACTATGAAGGGTCATCGACAGGATATAGTGAAGCTGTTTTGTTTTCTGTAAAAATTATTGTACTACTTTAAATTTTATAGAACTGAAGTTAGATAATTTGATTATTTGAACTTCATGTCACAAGGTTGACTTCTTTAGAAAGTCAAACTGCATTATAATAAATATGGTGGGGTTTGACAAAGATATCGACTGGCTTTTATGGAAGTTACTGAACGTTTTTCAGTGCTAACAAAATATCGGAACATGATTTTGAAGCTTGTAACATTCAAGGTTTGATGTTCAGCTTACACAGTTGACTTCTACAGAAAGTCAAACTGCTACCTTGATGAGAATGGTAAAATGTTGACACGAGTTTGAATATAATCATGGTAGATTGTTTAAGTGATATAACCATGTTTCAATTGGTATTAATATGTTCTAAATTAGGATGGATATTGTTTAACATGAAAAAGTTGAGTTTGGTGTCAAGGGAATGATAAGTAGTAACTGCGTTTCTGAAATGTGAAGTATCAAAATACTTTATACTAATCAATTAATTGATTCATTATTTGGCCTACTCTCATAGATATTATTAAGAACAATGAAAGATCATGAAAAATAAAGCTAACGCAATTATAACATAATGCATATGTTAACTAATGTTTGTTTAAACATGTAGTGTGTGGTAAAGTTAATTTTTAGACCACATAACAAATTGTATAAATGCAGTCGGGTTTTGAGCATCCCACATTGCACTGTGACTATAGAAAGTCATAAACTTTAATAGATGGCTTATAGATGTTCATGAGCCAAGGAACTCAATATTGTTGCCATTTGTAGACTTAAACATGAGCTACAAGAAGGTCGGATATGTCGAGTTGTCAGACGTGTGTTTTTTTTTTTTTTTGCGCCAAGGTGAACATATATTATTAAAAACAATGAAACATACAACTCAAAGATTATAGCAATAGACAGACATATGCTTATAATCAAAACAGAATCTGATCTTACATTAGAAATCATACACATTTCATGGACTAATATGAACATACAAGCTCTGCAGGCAACTATCCTCAGTTTGCAAACTTACTGCCATACAAGTTCACCTTTAAAGCACCACAACCATCTAGCTACATTTCCACCCTATCTACTTATCATAGTCATTCAACCTGCCACCACAATAACCATGACAAGATAGATTAGTGGCATCACTAGGAACCCATAACCTCTTCACAGCAAGGGCTATACCAACTGAGCTACATTTCCATTTACTACAATGGCTTCACACAGATGGGAACACACACCTTGCAGTGAGAACCATCCATTCTTCCTTAACAATGCACACTAGGACCATGTAGGTTCATCTTGCACACCTCACAATTCCTAGTACCATACATTGTCACACCAACTCATTTACCCTACTCAAATGGGAACTCACTTTATGGAATATTCACAAAACATTAACTGAACAATCCCAACCTCCACATTGTTATCTAACAAAGGCTTACAAAAGGGTTGTCAAAAATATCCAGCAATGATTTATGAATCATTGCTGGATATTTTTGACAACCCTTTTGTAGGCCTTTGTCAAAAATGTCAGACGTGTGTTTAGGAATTAAAGCAAAAGTAAAAACATATAGCGTAACAAATTTATAGTTAATTGAATGGTTTTTGCTCATCCCACATCGGATTGTGAAGAAAAGTAACTAAATGAAGTTGGTAATAAATAGGAAGGTGATGGTCTCATGCTTAGGATCCAACTAACAAGTAGTCATTTTCTTACTAGAACAAGTAACAAAGATTCACATGTCAAGTTGATGACTTTTGTTTCGTTTTTGGATTAAACACTTATATTTATTCTTGACAACAACAATCGTGGTTCGACTTATCAGTATGTTAATCGTCACATACTCTATAGCTTGGTTTTGATCTGCAAGTCGTGAGATTTATATGGCCACTATTTTCAGAGTTTACACATGCTTGTCTCAATTGCGATTTAAATTCACGAACACTTGATAATTAGAGAATCACTTAGATACTTACACTCACATGCTTGTCTCAATTGCGATTTAAATTCACGAACACTTGATAATTAGAGAATCACTTAGATACTTACACTCAAACACATACAACGTAACTACTAGAAACGTAACAATGAGACTATGAATTTGAAACTAACTTCAAAATTTTAGCTAAACCTAACTTACAACAACTAAACCATGACTAATTTTTTATTTGCCATTCAACAACTTACCAATTGGGCTCCAATTGTGCAAAGTCTAAACAATGGGTCTACGGCCCACCGCACTCACCAATGACCCATCAACTTCACGTGGCCCTTTTCTTTATCAACGAAAACTTTGACTTGTCCTTCTTATAAATTTTCCTAAAATTATTCTTCTTGTTGTTTCATTTTAATCCTATAAGGGAAAAGCCTAGAAAACATGGTACCATAACATTTGATTTGGCGTTATGGTGACGTGGCGCATTTTAAGCTCAAGTTATGATACCCCGTTTGCTTCGTTATGGTGGGCGTTAGGCTTCACGTTGCCACGACAACGTGGATGTAACATGCTACAAGTCAAAATTGAAACGCAAGTCATGCCCACCTGGACTAAGTTTTGACTTGCAGTTCAACAACTTACCAATTGGGCTTCAATTGTGCAAAGTCTAAACAATGGGTCTATGGCCCACTACACTCACCAATGACCCATCAACTTCATGTGAGCATTTTCTTATCACTGAAAGCTTTGACTAGTCCTTCTTATCAATTTTCCTAAAATTATTCTTCTTGTTGTTTCATTTTAATCTTATAAGGGAAATGCATAGAGAACACGGTACCATAACATTTGATTTGGCATTATGGTGATGTGGCGCATTTTAAGCTCAAGTTATGATACCCCGTTTGCTGCGTTATGGTGGGCTTTAGGCTTCACGTTCCCAAAACAACGTGGATGTAACATGCTACAAGTCAAAATTGAAACGCAAGTCATGCCCAAGTTACATACCCACCTCGCGTTATGCCCAAGTTACTATAATTGTGTTTAAAAAATAATAATAATAAAAATTAAATTAAATTAAATAAAAGAAAATTAAATTAAATAAAAAAAGGTTCCCAAAAAGTGGTGTTGAGGTAGTTTTATGATAATTTTTTTTTTTGATTTTTTTTAATATATATTTTTTTTTTTGTGAAATGATAAAGCGATGTGGCATTGACGTGACAGGATTTTTTTCCACCATAACTCAATTAATGATACCTAGTGCTCTAACAGTTAACAACAGTGGCGGTACCAAAGGGGGGGGGGGGGGCAATGTGGGCAGCTGCCCCCACAAGCCTGTCAGTTTCTTTTGGAAAAAAAAAAAATTTTTTAGGGGTATTTTTGTAATATTCAATATTTACCCCATATTCCAACCTAAAAATTGTTAAATTGAAGCGGCTATATAGACAAGAAAGAGTGGCAACAGTTTTGTGACTTCTAGACATCGTGTATAAGTGGGTTACGGAATTTAAGCAACTATCATGTATAACAAAACTATTTGGTTACAACTGTACACGATCAAAATTATTGGAAGAATGCAACTCAAAGTGAAAAGGTAAATTTTGCAATTTCTTAATTTTAAGGTTTATAAGTTGCATATTTGTTTTTGCAGTGTTAATTTTTATCATAAATTAGGATTTGATTTAATACTATGTTAATATGTTTGTATAATTGTGCCAATTTGTGATGGATCGTGTACCCACTTAGTCAATTTAGGGGTTATTCTTATCTGCTTACATAATTCCAAGTGGATGTTTGATAGTTCCTAAACTTTCAAGCAATGAAGAATCGTCGTGGTCTCTTGCCAAAGAAATGATTTGTTACTTTTATTTAGAATATGTTACTTTTTTTTATTGCACTTGTGTTAGACGTCAGACGGTATTTAACTTTTCATCGCATTTAAGAAAGATGCTATGTAACTGTTTGCTGCACTTCAGTTTCTGATAATATAATGCCTGCTTTTTTACTTTGAATTTGCCCCCTCAAATTTTATTCTCTAGTACCGCCCCTGGTTAACAACAAAGTTTTCCAAAAAATATATGTTAATATTAAGACATACTTTGAAACATGCTTTTTGTTTTTGCTAACATGATCAACGAAAAGAGTAAATTGTATTTGTGTTTGAGATATATGTCATTTCTTGTTTCAAGTGTTTTGGAAAACTTTAGAGTAAGTAAGTTGGTTCAATTGGTTCGACCGCCTTATCAACCTAGTTTTCTATTTAAAATAAAAAAAAAAAAAAAAAAAAAAAAAAAAAAAAAAAAAACTAAACCCTGCCGGGTTTCGAGAACATGGTTGACCCGGGTCACTTAAAACCCGGCGGGTCTAACCGGCTAACCCATTTTTTTTACCTATTTTTTTGGTCCAAAACTGGTTCAACTGGTTAACCCCGCCGGGGCAATCAGGGTTTCGAATATTGTTTGAAATTAACTGCAACAGTCAAACAAAAAAAGGTGTAGATTGGTGGGGACACCCTGACCTCGATTGCCTTTTGGCACCAGTCATTATCCACCCCATAAGGAATAGCTCCGGCAACCCTCCTGGCCTAGTGGGGCATGAACTGGAGTGAGCACGAGCGAAGACTCGGACCCCTGAGCTCTCATTCAACAAAGTCTCTCCAATGTGCCCATAGGTTTTGCGGAGGCGGGTACCTATATGGCTATATGAAGCAAATGCCAAGGATGAGACTTGAACATGGGTCTATTGACTCAAGTACAAGTGCATCAACCATTGGACTAATGTGATAGTTTTTTTCTTGACATATTTTTACAACTCTTTCATTTATGGTTTACTGAAAAGTATAAAGTTAATACAAAACTTTTGACAATCTTATAAAATAATAACTGAAACTAGTCCATGGACCATGTCGGGTGTTATGGAAATATGATGTCATTTTGCACTCCATATTTTACACAAACCATATTTTACAGTGAACCATGGTAAATATCCTACTCCATGTTCATTATATATATAAAAATAATAATAATAATAATAATAATAATAAAAAAAAAAAAAAAAAACTATTTCATGTAATCCCACATCGTTGAAAGGATGCAAATTTTGCTTATTTATATAATGCTCGATTGTGATAACTGATTATGTTCATTAAAAAATAAAGTTAAAAACCCAAATCCATCAGCTTATTTTTTTTGTCATTTCTTAATTAATCGTCGATATATGTGTATTTTTAAATTTTCGAGCACCCTATCTTATAATTTAATTAGTACAATGACTTATTCTCAATTCAATACTCAACTTCTTAGTAGGAACATGGTTGCATTACCAGTTCAATGTAATTAGTACGATACCAGCTTATTCTCAATCTCTTGTTACGAACATGGTGCATTACTGATTCAACCTGTCTTAAGAACCGGATGATTTCATAACAAATGTATATATTACTCTTATACAAGTTTGAGATTAGTATTATATTGTTGTTTAAATCCTCCGGTGACACCACTGATTCATTCACTAAACAAGAGGAAAGCCAATGTGGATAAGAACACATTAAGTAATACTATTGGCATACGAGATAAAAAAAAATAGTAGTAACTATGAAACGCCTCCTATGAAACGTGCAAATACTCAATTCGTGATATTACCAAGCACCATAACCACTTACTACGTCAGTAAAAAATAATTAAAAACCATACTTAAAAAAAAGCAAAAAAATAAATATTTAGTTTTCAATAACTAAAAATACATTATTCAAAAAATTAGAAAATAACCCGTGGTGTTCCATCATATTGAAAATCAACATAAGGACCATCTCTTGGTGCATATCGGAAACTGCGACCTCCTCCTCGCCCCCTGCCCCTAGTGAAATCACGCAGTGCATCCCAACGCCTATCAGTATACTCTCCTGGTTCATAACCCTTTCCTGTAATTATATTCATATATAAATCAGAAGTGATAAACATAAAACTAATGGAGAAACCACAAACCATGACACATAATGAAAACAGAATATCATAAAATGAGATCATACCAGGCATGGCTATGGACCTTCTCGTTCCTCTCCACCTTCCATCACGTCCCCTTCCCATTGGGGTTGGTAATGGGTAAGGGAATGACATACCTCCGTCGTAATTGAATTCAGTTGACGCCTTCACCTGGTCAGCTGGCAATGGCTGATACCTAAAACAATTTCATAGCAAGTGAGATTGAAAGATAAGTAAAAGAGTATAGATAGTTATAATACATAGCAACAATGGACATTTGCAGCTATTCATATTCAACATATGACTAGAGCCTTGCAGGCGTTGCAAGTAGAAAGATTCATGATATTATCAATGCACTATGGGAGAAACCTTCTGAATGTATTCTTACATTGGCTGAATCTCGAGGCCACGTACAATAAGTCCTGACATTGTTCCTTCATAAGTTATGAGTTTCAAATGCATAGGAATACGATCATTTCTAAGCCCAGAAGATGAGTTAAACTTCCACAACCGAACCTCCATCCATCCATCTTCTCTCCTTTTTGGTACCAAATAAGTGTCATGAGAATTCCATTGGTCCGTGGGTCTAAAACAAACAAGTCCAATCTTTTTGTTCCACCGCTCTAGTACATTCTGAAGTCTCACTGGGCAATGCAACCCGTGACATTTTTCTGAAAGCTTGAATACAAGGTAACACATGTAATCTGTATTTGGTGTTAACATTCGACTTTCAATCTTGCACTTTATACCAAATACTTGTTGCCGTAGAAGCTCAATCCCCTCTTGAAATCTGCACGTGCATATCATGTGATTAGGTACTTAACTAAGACCACGTAAATATGTCTAAGATTTTGAAAGCCAAATCTGAGAGGCGAAACTTGTTTGATTGACCAATCAGTGCGACGTTGATATTTGCTACTTTGTTAAGGTAGTACACAAGATCGTAACTAGCATGGATAGCTTATATAGAAATTAAACATCCTTTACATACATAAATAGGTCATGTATAAGAGATTAATGAAGCAAACCTCCACTCAGCAGAGGGTTTCAAATGAAAAGGCTTCACTTTAGAAGAGTCGTATAAAACATCCATTGCTGAAAGCTTGACATATTTCCCTTCGTTCACTTCATTGAACGGGAACAACTGTCGCCAAAAAAATTGAAAGAAGTTGTCACCCAAACCATAAGGCGTATATCCAATTCTTCAAAGGTTAAAAGTATCAATAGGAATAAGAAAAATACCTTTCCACCCTCGTGATCATTTTCAGATCCATTGTCACTGTCGGTTGGCAATTGTTTTTGGACATCCATGATTTCCTTTATATCTTCGTGATTCACCTATTTAGAAATTGTAAGACCATGTGTAAAAAGTAGTACTATATGCATTAAAAGAAAATGTCACTCGTGAGTGCTTTGAGATATAAGAGTATAGAATGAATACAAATGCTACATATTACCAACATAATTTCAAATTTGTGGTGACTTGAAACAAGGACTTCAACAACGAACTTTCAAATTATGTTCCAAGATAACCAATATGATTGAAATTATGTGCCAAGATAACCAATATGATTGAAATTTTGTTCCAAGATAATTAATATGATTTAAATTCTGTTATAAGATAACCAATATGATTGGAATATTTTATTAAAGGACTTCAACACTACATGGTCATGTTGGTTATCTTGGAACATAATTTGAAAGTACGTTGTTAAAGTCATTGAATAAAATAGTATATTTGTTTAATTAGCATTCATGGCACATAGTTTATTTGATTTTCGAGCCTTCTTAAATTCTAGAGATGAGGATACTAAGTGAATAATAAGTTATTCACGAGGACAAGTTTTGTGAAAAAAATAAATAAATAAATATATATATATATATATATATATATATATATATATATATATATATATATATATATATATATATATAGGGATAGCTTAGCTACAATTTTTGTAGCCAATTGGCTACAATCCTTTACAAAAATACACTAGCAATGACCCACAGAAAAGAATCAGGACCTCCAAAAGAATCAGGGACCCACATTTTTTAGTGCAAAATTGTAGCTAATATATATATATATATATATATATATATATATATATATATATATATATATATATATATATATATATATAGGGTGAGGTTATTTTCAGAACCAAATAAATTGCGAGAACTGCGAGAACCAACTTCAACCAATTAGATTTTTTTTAATTTTTAATTTTATTATTTAATTCAAAAGGGTATAATGGTAAAATTACATTTTTATTTTCTTTTTGATATTTTTAATTAAAAAACGTTTTTTTGGTTCCTAATTTTTAGGATTTTTTTTTATTATTTTTTTTTTTAATTTCATTTTTCAAGATGCATGATTTGAGAATATAAGGTGCATATGTGTTTTTTTTTCCCGTATAATCTAGTGTTCAATCGCTTTAACCTTTAATCCTTTGTTTTCGGATTTTTTTTTCTTCTTTTTTTGGTTTTCTTTTTTCAACATTTATGTTTTCTAAAAGTGAGGTGCATATGTGTTTTTCTAAACTAATGTGTTTTGGAGTACAATTCTTTAATATTCAAAACTTAAAATCAAGAACATAAACATTATACAAATGTGTAATAGAAAACGGAACTACAATATATTGATTATACATGTGTGCAATAATAGTAATTAACGCAATAAGAGACTCTCGTGATCTTTGTATATAAATGTATTCGTATATGCACATGTATTTTTCCACAATGGCCACTCTCGATCTCTTTATATGCATATGTGCATTTGAGTTCGTCCATATGCCCTTATAATACGTATGTGCACTCTTCATATTGCTCATTATACTCATACCTGTAACCACAAAAATAAAAATAAAAAAAATAGACGAATTATTTAATCATAACAACTAATAAAACACATATGCACAAAACGAACAAGTTCATAAAACTGTAAAAACACATATACATAGAATTGTAAAAACATATATGCACTCTCAATAACACATATGCACACTTTTTTATTGAATCTATACCATCCACAAAACACATATTCACCATCCATTACCTCATTAAATGTGAAAGCAACAATACATACGCACACTTTTTTTTATTAATTTTGTATCAGCCATAAAAGATATATACATTTCAAGAATTATATTTAAAAATAAAATAAAATAAATAAAAAAACCTTTATTTTCACCACATATTCATACTATTGACTATATACATAATTCAATGATGATGCACATGTGCATACACCATATCTTCATTGACTTCTACATTGATGTATGCCCATGTAACTCCAACACACAAATGCACGTATGCAGACACCATTTTTTCACCATCTACTAACTTATATTTTGCTTACAAATAGAAATGCATTACAGACAAAATAAACTTGAATGGATTACTGATTGAAACAATTATGAGATATCTTGAGATAATTTGTAATGATGGAGAGTTAAATCTTATTTAAGAACCAAACGCAAATCCTTTGTTCACGACAAAATATTAAATTATATAATCATCAAATATTAAAACCAATGCAACATCAATCATCGTCGTCAAAATATTAAGTTATATAATCATCAAACATTAAAACCAATACAACATCAATCATCGTAACCAAGTTAGCCATAATGCATAGGTATTATAACACAAACGTACCTAGATCTAGACAAAAGAAAAAAATACGTAACTAGATCTAAGAAAAAACAAAGAAAAAGAAAAAGAAAACCGTTTGTAAAGAAAAAAAAAAGTACCAAAAGGAACAGCGAAAAAACCATAACAAAAAATAAACAATGAATTGAAAAAAAAAAAAAAAAAAAAAAAAAAAAAAAACCTAACATGTGGCTGCCAATAGTTGTTCGTCAATGGTAGAGAGAGAGTTTGAGTGAGGAGGATGAACATGGGAATGATACGAAATTGAGAGAGGTTACTACTTTTGTGGGAGATTTGATTTTTTTTCCCTATAAATATGGATATGCTATAAAATAAAGTGACGGTTTTTCCATATGAAATTAATATGATTTATAAAATGCCCATTGTACCCCGTTCCTCTTTATAAAGCATCAGATTGTTTTTAATTTAATTACCAAATTGCCACACTCATTTTTAACCATTGATTAAATAATCTAATGGCTTATATTGGTTCTCGCAGTTCTCGCAATTTAATTGGTTCTGAAAATAACCTCACACTATATATATATATATATATATATATAGTGATGTATTCTATGCAGTACCAATATTAAATGCAGTACTTTACAGTACCATTAAAATGAATCTGGGCCATTGAATGAATTTGATCAAAGGTTAATATTAAATGTGCCAAAATTGTAATTAACTAAAAGACGATGGTTTCTTTTTCAATTAAACAAAAAGCTAAAAGGGTATCAATGGTATTTACTAATTAATTTTTTTTTTGAATTCGTTCGTATCTTTTGGAAACTGATTTACAAATCAGTTACTCCGTATCTTGTTTTTATCCTCTCTCTCACATACTTTTCTTTCCCTGAAAACCCTAGCTTCCATCCTAACAACCATCAACATAACCGCCCTAAAGGACTGCCATCTCCATCGGTATTATGGATTGTTGATCCGGTATGTGGTTCCGTTTGTCCAATTTTTGATTTTGTGTTTGTCTTTATGTTGATCTAAGAAACGAGATGTTGATTGAAGACATACAACACAAACGGTGCATAAATGAGGTTTGATTTAAGTTTTGTTTTTTACACTTTTTGATGATTCTAGATCTTGTTTGATTGGAAGTCTTGTATAAAAAATGGATCTGTTTGGTTTACTAGTAGAAAGTATTATTTTCTTAGATAAATAAATGAGGATTATTTATTTTGTTGGTGTGGCGATAGCTATTTTGAAGATCTAGTCATGTTCGATTTCGTTTATTGTTGTGACGCTAGCTTATTTTGAAAATCTAGTCATTAGTTTAATAATTGTTACTCGTATTTATTTATTCTGTGATGAACAACTTAACCAGACTAGTACTTGGGTTGGTTGTCAAAATTGTGTTTAGTTTTGACTGCGAGTTAATTATGACTCGTGAAAAAGAATATGAATAAAAAATTTAGGGTCCTACAAACTTATTGTATTTTAGCTTATAATAGTTGAATATTAATAACAAATTTAGTGCTAATGGTGCCTGTTAGCCCGTTATTGTTTGCATAATATTACTATCCTACAATCATCTTATGTTACAATAGCATCTATCTGAGTTTTTTTTTACTTGTATGTGTGATTAAATGCTTTCAAGTAGTGTGCACGTGTGTTTTTGGAGGGCGTGCACATATGTTCTAATGATCAAGTTAAATGTCTAAGTTTATTGTGTGCAACTGTGCATCTAGTGTTGATGTGTTTGACTACTGGTATATTATACTATTTAGCGACTTACCATTTTCGTGATAATTTGTGCACCACTTTCTTCAAAACAAAGAATCACAAAAAGGAATTGAAGTAGATCCGATACCTTGATAATGAAATGCTAATTAACCTTTTGTTTGCAGGTTTTTCATGATGAGAGGCGCAAGATGCACATATGTTATGGGAAGGGTACTCATATGTTTTTATGAATTTGATGAAAAAGTGAAGCGTGCACATATGTTTGTGGAAGAGTGCACACATGTTCTTAGAAGAGTGCACACATGTTTTTGGTTGACATGTACATTTACACTTAACAAGATACATTTGTATTTAAATTGTATTTCATTTGATATCAATTTTTGTGTATACTACTTATAATTTTTGGTTTGTTATAAATTTAGATGTTACATGTATATGTCTATGTTCATGTTTTTTGTTTATAAATTTCGAAGATTAAAAAATGTACACTATAAACATATATATAATTGCCATTTTAAGCAAAACAAGTTTGATATATAAATAATTTTACACAAGAAACACATATGCACTTTATTTTTCTGAAAACATGTATGCTAAAAAATAAAAAATAATAATAAAAAAAATCCGAAAATTGAGGGAATTTAAAAAAGTATTTTACTTAAAAAAAATCAAAAAGAAACTAAAAATGTGTTTGACTATTATGCCCTTTTCAATTAAATAAAAATGTTTATTAATACTAAATTCCTATTGGTCTAAATTAGTACTCTAAAGTACTGTATCTTGGAGATGCTCACTGAGTCTTCCATGGTAAATATCCTACTGCTTACTGCTTACTGCTTACTGCTTACTGCTTACTGCTTACTGCTTACTGCTTACTGCTACTGCTTACTGCTTACTACTGCTTGTTGCTACTGCTACCTGTCACTAAACATAGCCTATGTCGACTAACACTAAACACTTTGAAAAAAATATCAAAAGCTGTTAGCATGAAGAAATTTCAACCCGGTAAGACTGGTATCTTGGAGATGCTCACTGAGGGGCCGTTTGACAAAACTACATGATTTAGCGCTGAATGGTTTAAAGACTCTGAATGATTTAAAGGCTCTGAACCAAAGTGTTTCTAACAAAATACTTGTTGTTTGACAAGTGTTCTGAATACATATTTTTTGTAAAACTAATTGTTAAATTTTTAAACATTTTTTTTGTACGTCGTATATTATTATTTCTTGTGTTATTATATATTCGCTCACATAATATATTTCCACATATTAGTTTATACGCTTATAGTTAATTTACTGTTTAAAAAGTTACAAGACTATGATGAAGTAAAAAAGCAACGAACCAAAAAGTCTTATAAAATACATATGTAGAAACGGACTAAAGTAATAAAATGTTCTACGTATTTAATAGTAATAAATGATTTGAAATAAAATCATATGAAAATAGGCCTTGAATGATGAGCCACTAGGGACATATGAAAATAGGCCTAGTAATAACAAATGGTCACTTAAGAGAACGCGGGATCATTTTGCATATCTTGAATGATGAGCCACTAGGTACCTAGTGGAATCACTAAGCCACAAAAGTTTTTTTGTCAAACAGCAAACTCACTGACCGAATCAGGGGTAAGCCCCACTAAGAGGCTATCAAACACCCCCTGAGTCTTCCATGGTAAATATCCTACACTCCATGTTCATTGTGTTAAATAACGTTAAGACCATTATCAATCATATAAGTTCTCAACTTAATTTTTGTCACTTCTTAATTAATTATAGATATATGCATCTTTTTTTAATTTTATAGCACTCTATCTTATACTGGTTCAACATGTCTTGGAGCCGGATGATTTCATAACAAATATAAAACTTAACTTTATACACGTTAGAGATTAGTATTACGTTGTAGTTTTGTAGTGTTTGATGTTCTTTTTTTGAAAAATATTACTAGTATTAGATACTACTATCCCACCATATAAGTCCTGAACTTAATGTTTTATCTATTTAACGATTGAAATATCTTTCTTTGTAAGTAGTCGATACGATACCATATTCTTGATTTCTTATTACCGGTTTAATGTTTCAACATGCCACAAGAACATGATTCGATGTTGTACGTCATAGCGATCGTAAAACTTATCACTTATCAAGATATCAAATTAAAACACCACAAACTAATAACATGATTATAAAAACTTAAACTTTAAGAGAAAATCTGTGACTAACATTAATATTGTATCATTGGTTACATAACTCATACTCATACGTAGTGCATGTATATCTTATTGTTATACAACAAAGTAGTACCTTATATACATTTTTGTGCCTAAAGTTTCTAACCCTAATAAGGTTACTGAATTCAGGCACATTGCATGTTGTTTACAAATGCATAAGCAAGATTTTATCCAATAGACTGAAACATTGAAGATACTGATTAACCTTAATCAGAGTGCATTCATTGAAGGAAGAATTATTCAAGATAATATCATGCTTACTCAGGAGTTATTGAAAAGGTACTATAGAAAAGGTGGGGTAAAAAGGTGTTGTTTAAAAATTGACATTGCTAAAGCATATGACACAGTGAATTGGGGTTTCTTGAAGACTTGTTTGATAAACTTTGTGTTTCATGAGACTATGGTGGCTTGGATTATGGAATGTGTGACTACTCCAAAGTACTCTATTTGTGTCAATGGTGAGAGATGTGGATACTTCAAAGGTGGTAGAGGGCTGAGGCAAGGAGACCCAATGTCTCCATATCTCTTTACTTTGGTAATGGAAGTTCTAACACTGATGATGGCAAGGAATGTGCAGAGGAATCCAGGTTTCAAGTTTCATGTGGGTTGTAAGGAATTAAAACTAACCCATTTGTGCTTTGCAGATGACCTGGTTGTGCTTAGCCATGGAAGTACTAATTCAGTGAAGGTCATTAAAGATACTTTAACTGAATTTAGCAAATGTTCTGGTTTGATTCCCAATATGGGTAAGAGTACTATCTTTTTTGGAAACCTTGATAGTATTGAAAAGCAGAGAATACTTGAAATTGTCCCATTCAAAATAGGTACTTTGCCTATGAAATACTTAGGAGTGCCTCTTATAACTAAGAGACTTGGTATTAATGAATGTAAAGAATTGGTGGAGAAGGTAAGAGCCAAGGTGAAGGATTGGAAGAATAAATTTTTGTCTTTTGCTGGAAGGTTGCAATTAATTGCATTTGTATTATCTTCAATGCAAGTATAGTAGGCTTCAGTGTTTCTTATCCCAAAGTCTACTGTTAAGGAAATTGATAAAGTGCTAAAAGCTTTCCTGTGGTGTCAAAGAGATTCTATGCAAGGGAAAGCTAAAGTGGCCTGGAAAAGTGTATGTACTCCAAAAAATGAGGGTGGTCTTGGGTTAAAACCTTTGAGTTGGTGGAATGAAGTTCTGTTAATGAAGAAAGTATGGAACATAGCTGCTAAAAAATAATCTTTATGGGTAAAATGGGTACATGTGGTTAAGTTGAGAGGTAAAAGTTTATGGGAAATTGACATTGAGAAGACTGACAGTTGGATTTGGGTGGTATTAATGGGATTAAGAGACAGAATTAGATCACATGTGGTGAGCAGTCTTGGTAATGGAAAAGATACATCATTGTGGTATGATAATTGGCGCAATAATGACAGATTGTGTAACATGATTCCTAAAACTGTTAGAAATGCTGCCAGACTTGGTGATAATTTGAGTGTAGCTGATATGATTGACAATGGTGAATAGCAATGGCCAAATGGGTGGGTTCAGTCATTCTTGGATCTAGCATCAGTCATCTCTCCTACTCTGATTGAAGATAGGGCTGATAAGATGTTATGGAAAAGAAATTATGGTGACCTGGTCAAGTTTAGTGTGAAGATTGCTTGGGGGGACATGAGAAATCAAGGACAAACTGTGAAATGGGGTAAATTGGTGTGGTACTCACAAGGTATCCCAAGGCATACATTTATTCTATGGTTGGCTATAAAGGAAAGACTACTAACTCAAGAAAAAATGTTGAAATGGAACTCTACTGATAACTTACTGTGTCCATTGTGCTCTAAATGTAATGACTCACACAGCCATTTGTTTTTCAAGTGTGAGTTTTCAAGTGAAATTGGGAGGTAATGAAGAGAAGAATGAGAGTGCAAAATATTGATAATGAATGGAGAAATATTATTCATAAGATTTCTGAATTGCCTTGCAACAACAATATCAGAAGTGTAGTAAGGAAAATGGTTCTTTCAACAAGTGTATATCATATATGGAGAGAAAGGAATGCAAGATTATTCATTACTGAGGAAAAAAGTTGTGCAGTGGTCATTAAAGATATTGAGGACACTGTTAAGTTGCAGTTACTAAGCATTCAAGTCAAAAATTCCGTCCAAGTGAGAGCTGTGGCAGAGGAATGAGGAATTAAGATGAAAATCATAACTAAATAGTGGTATAAGCTCAGGTTTGGTTGTTATTTAAGGGTATACCATTATGGGTTGTAGTATATGTCTGATGTGGTTATATGCCTACTTTAGGGGTGTTTGGCACAACAAATATGTTGCAATTGTAAATGCTGCTAATTGGTTTTTAACCAAATACAGATCTTCAAAACAACTTTTGGAGTGTCTGTCATATCTTAGTCCATTGCATAAGATGGCCCTGTACCTTGGATCATTGGATTCTTGGGTTTATGAGTGTTCTGTTAGGTTGTCATTAGGCCTTGGTGGAGGTAAATGATACCTAGCTGTATTACTCACATTTCTATAGATGATAATGATTCATTAAGTGGGTTTCCTTGTGTGAAGGGTAACATGGACTTGGTGGGTGGTGCATGGGATGATTGGAATAGTGAGGGATGCAAGATGACCCTACTTGGTCCTTTCAGTGTACCACCAAGGGGCATGTAGTTTCTCCCTCAAGGTGAGTGTTTCTAGGGCCTTGAAGCCTTTTGTAAAGAGGGAAATGTAGAGGTCCTAGAAGAGCCCTTGATTGGAATGGTTGGTGCCTAGTGAAGCCATACATCTTATCTTACCTATGTTGTTGTGGGTGTTGGTTGAATGGCCTTGGTGGGGGATGATATGGAAATGTAGCTAGATGGTTAATGGTGCATTATCAAAGGTGAATTTAGCTTGAAAAAGAAGATGTTGGGCAGTATGTTCTGTTCTTGTGTAAGTGATGTTTGTATTCAATTTGTATCAGATATATTAGTTGTTATACCAGATATATGATATCTGTAGTTTTTTTATTGTTTTTGATTTGTATCCTGGTTTGGGTATGTCAAATCAGTATGCTTATTATGTACAATTGATTGAAAATTAATGTTAATTCACCTTTGCAACCAAAAAAAAAACTCACATGACTTTATATACATGTTTGTAGTCAACAAACCTTCTATACATCTTCATCAATGCTCAGCATTCTGTGTATCCTGTTTCTAAACGTATTCGGATCATCCAGAACATCAACATCACCAAGTCTTTCACATACTAGTCGTTTTTATCTTGGGGATGGAACTGTTGTGTGTTGTGTGACTGAACCATGGTGAATATCCAACTCAAGTGCATTATCACTAAGCAATCGCGTTTGAGTTTCATATCGATTTTCATAGCTTGAAAAGAATAAAACAATGTGTGAAAAGAGGAAGCATTTGATTACGGCTACAAAGGTGTTATGTCTTTAGAAAAAATATTTGTATTGGTCAATTTTTTTTTAACTTGTTTCAATTAGTCCCACATAGATCAAAAGATGAAATTTTACCTTTTAATATACTCCAACGTGTATTGCTTATACAATTTAGGATTGGTATTATATTGTACGTTGGTAGTGTTTGATGTTGTTTAATGGAAAATACCACATTAATCGCTGAGAACGTGCCATATAATTCTTACCTTCATTTTTTTGTTCTTTGATTATGAAAGAGCTTGTCTTTTAATGTCTTTTAATGTAATTAGTACGATAGCTTATTCTCACTTTCTTAAGCCCCCTATATAAGTCCTAAACTTGGTCTTTTTTAATTATCAAAGTTGTTTAGAAAAGAATAGGTCCAACAGTTGACAATTAGTTACTCCACTTTTGGAAAATGGCTCAACATGCACGGTTTTGACCCGTTCGTCTCTATGTGGTTCATCAGGCCTAGAAGAACAGGACACGGTAGCGTGCAGATGTAGAAATGTAATCGCCCATTCTGTTCCAATGTCTATTGTATTCAATTCAACCAAACAGTGTCCGAATTTGATAGTAACTTGTTTCAAAATTTTACACTTTATGCAAGAATGTTTAGAAGTAGCTGAACACCCATTTAAGACAAACCATCTCTGCACATATCCGGAACTACACCAAGAAAGAGGACATAAACTAAAGTCGTGACATCTTTTTACACTAAGGGACAATGAACTACATTTCCATCGACTGTTACTAAAAAAACCAACTTACTGAAGTTAAATAGTCCATCTTTAGTTACTCACTAGATTTGGTACCACGTAATTCACAAAGAAAGTCTTCATCCATCACGTAATCCAACCAAACATCCCCTTTGATTTTTTACACCAATACAGAAAGCACGATTGCAAGCCAGTATCAGTTCCATGACTCTAAAGGAACACGCACTTCAAGCTCACAGTCCATAATCACTTTTAAGACAAACCATCTCTGCACATCTGTTAAGTGATGCAAATTACATTGCAATATGTAAACATGACATTAATAAGTACCAAGGATGATTGTAGGAATATAATTTCTATATTGTTCCACACTTATAGACTTACTTCAGAAATTAACAAAAGAGATAAGGCACAAAAAAGTAGTAAACCTTAATTCAGAAATTCCAAATCCAACTACAATGGAAGTGGTTCGACACAATATAGACACATTTGAAAAATTAAAACCTACTAAAATCAAGATACTGCATTTTCTAACTCATCAAAAAAATAAGACATCAAGCAAAAGAACCAAGAGCACTGCGCTTAATCGACTTCCTCCATCTTGCTCTCGGTATCAACATCAGCTTCCTCAAGAGCAGGCATGTCGACATCGCCATCACCAGCATCTTCATCAATGCTCAAACCAAGCTTCAACATTCTGTGAATCCTGTTTCCAAATGTGTTTGGGTCATCCAAACTGAATCCAGATGTAAGCAATGCAGTCTCGAACAGCAACATCACCAAATCTTTCACAGACTTTTCGTTCTTGTCTACATCAGCCCTCTTCCTAAGTTCCTCCATAATTGAGTTCTCAAGGTTAATCTCCATTGTCTTCTTGCTTGACATGTAACCAGCCATGCTCGAGTCTCGTAAAGCTTGTGCCTTCATAATTCTTTCCATGTTGGCAGTCCACCCATATTCACCTGCCACCAAACAACAGGGGGAATCCACCACACGGTCAGAAACGACCACCTTTTCCACCTTGTTGCTAAGAACATCCTTGATCACCTTGCAAAGACCTTCAAAATTTTCCTTCAAAGGTTCCTTCTTTTTCTTCTCGTCTTCACTCTCATCGAGATTTAGACCTTCCTTGGTAGGAGATACGAGCTTCTTGCCCTCAAATTCTTTCAACTGCCTGCATACTCATCAATGGCGTCAACCTATGTACAAGACTTTGTATCCCCTCTTCTTTAGCTTCTCGAGGAAGGGTGAATTCTCAACAGCTTTCTTGCTTTCACCAGTGATGTAATAAATGTCCTGTAGACCCTCCTTCATTCGGGTGACATAGCCCTTCAAGCTGGTCATCTCGTCACCACTCTTGGTTGAATGGTATCGAAGAAACTCTGCTAACTTGGTCTTGTTCTGGGAATCTTCATGGATGCCGAGCTTGAGGTTCTTGGAGAAGGCCTCATAGAACTTGTTGTAATCTTCCTTGTTCTCAGCAATTTCTTGGAACATCTCAATGCACTTCTTGACCAAATTCGTTCAGATCACAATACCCTTTACAAAACTCAAGTATTCGGGAAGGAGTTCTTCATAGTTATCCATGATAAACACACGACGGACGTAAAGCTTGATGTTGTTGGGCTTCTTCTTTGTATCAAAGAGGTCAAAAGGAGCTCTCTTGGGAACGAAAAGAACGGCCTTAAATTCAAGCTGACCCTCGACAGAAAAATGCTTCATGCTCAAATGAGGTTGGGAACGAAAAGAACGGCCTTAAATTCCAGATAGGCTTTTGTTTGTTGACCAACGACCATTCATTAGTCACTTGATCTTCTTCTTTTCTTCTCTTCCTTCTCCTTCTCTTCGTCAACCTCCTCAACTTTACCTTCATCGTCCTTCTTCTCCTCATCGTCCTCGTCATCAAAAATATATTTTTCAGTAGTTTTCTCAACCCATAGAGAGATCGGATAGCTGATGAACTCAGAATGCTTCTTGATCAAATCCTTGAGTCTACGCTCCCCAAGGTACTCGAGCTGGTCCTCCTTTAGGTACAGTGTCATCTTTGTGCCCCGACCAAGGTTTTCACCAGAAGTGTCCCTAGTGACTGAAGTGTGAACGACCCTCCAGCTTGCGACTCCCAGACATACTGCTCGTTATCATTGCGCTTGGTGGTGACCACAACTTTGTCAGCAACCAAATAAGCAGAGTAGAACCCAACACCAAATTGACCAATCATAATGACATCGGCACCAGCTGCTATAGGTTCCATGAACTCGTTGGTTCTGGATCTTGCAATGGTACCCAAATTGTTCACCAAATCTGTAAATTACAAGCAGAGTCATAACATATTTCAGTATAATGTTATAAAGTTATAAATAGATGATAAAGTAGTGAATTTATTACTCACCAGCCTTGGTCATTCCAACTCCACTGTCGATGATTGTCAATGTCTTGTTGGTCTTGTCGGGAACAATGTGGATGAAAAGCTCGGGTTGTCCATCAAGCTTGCTCTTGTCTGTCAAGCTCTCAAAGCGAATTTTGTCCAGAATATTTATATCCATTAAGATATGACAAAACTCAAAAACTTATACAAATACGCATCCTTCTTATGGAAAATTAAAAGCAAAAACTCTAGAATATTAATACACATGAAATTACATAAATAGAGCAATATTTAAATTAAAACAGTAAGTTTTTCTAGCTTGATTATTTAAATTAAAAGTCAAGGTTATGTTAAAAAAAAAACTCCCACTATTACACGCCAAAGCACGTCTTATACCAGCCTCAAGTACGAGTAAAACATGTATGTATGCTTGAACGAGATAAAGATGCTTAAACACAAACCAGTCCATCGAGAGGGTAGCTGGTAATCATGTTTATCAGTTTATGTATATAAATAGAAGTTGAAAGGGATACGTTAGATGGATAACACGTGCATAATGTTGGTTGTTATTTGTTTAATTGTTCAAGATTAGGGTAAAGATAATCAATGAGGTACCGGATATTCACTTGAAATCGTGGTATCACTTTCCAATAGAAACTATTCGACCCTATGCCTGTGTTACACGAATATATCTATGGGATAAGACCAAGTGAAGTTCTTGTTTTAGGCACAAATCAAGAACGTGATGCGTATTTAGTGTTTAGGGTTTGTATATCTTATTCTACATGCAAATATGTTATGACCTCTATTTATAATAGAGTTTACTCAAACCCTAGCCCATGAAATTATGTATAATTAACGGCCCATTAATTATATCATAATATTTTCCATAATAGTAGGAATCAGTGGTTATCAGTGGAAACAATAACACTAGCAGTGGTAATGTTAACACTAGCAGTGGTAGAATAACACTAGCAGTGGAAACTATCAGTGGTAAAATAACACTAGCAGTGAAAACTAACAGCAGAATCCACTGTCAATAGAATCATACTATCAACAGAACAATACATAACCACTCTTGAGTCAGGGGATTCAGTGACCAAATAGGTGTACACTCGGTACCTCCAAACCCATTATCAGGTGTGAATTAATCCCTCAAGTGCACTAAATTTTCCAACAATCCTCCCCAAATTTAGTTCACTTCCTTTGCATGAAATAATAAACATAAAACAAAACAAGTGCATAAATGAAAATATCCTGAGGATTGAATTTCCACATTAGTACATATACTTTCAAATATTCGAGAATCAGGGTGTTCTAAGAATTGAACCCTTCAACCTATTTGAATACCCGATGATAAATACACACAAGTTTTCAAACACTAAAATACTCCTGACACTATACAAGCCATGTGTCCATATCCAATTCATAAATGTTGTAAAAGCTAAAAGTCCAAAGCTTCCTGAAGCGGCAAAACTTCAACATTCACATAGGTGGTTCATCTTTAATTCATGCTCCTGCTTAGCACTTTTTCAAAGAAAATTAACCATTAAGAAGTTATGACTTCATCCTCCTCTCCAGCAGGTAACAAGCACAACCTTGGGATGTTTGTGATACATGTGCTTCAGTCCACTAAATGATCAGCTTTCCACATTGAACTCAGCTTCCAAGTTTCCTTAGAAGGGAGTTGGGTATCCTTGCATTCAGTGACTAAGTTGGTCTTAAACCCATCCCTTTAGCAGACTTCAAAACCAAGTCTCTAGTCAAACCCATCGTCAAGTGATCAGCTAAGTTTTGTTGAGATTTAACAAACTCTATAGATATCACCCCATTCATGATAAGCTCACGAATCATGCTATGCCTAACACCTAAGTGTCTAGACTTTCCATTGTACATCTGGCTATAAGCCTTTGCCAATGTTGCAGCACTATCACAACGGATAGAAATAGGTGCTATAGGTTTAGGCCACAATGGAATCTCAAGAAGCAAGTTTTTCAACCATTCAGCTTCTTTGCCAGCAGCAGCTAAAGCCACAAATTCAGATTCCATAGTTGAATTGGTAATGCACGTTTGTTTCTTGGAGGCCCAAGATATTGCACCTCCACCAAGTAGGAATACCCAGCCACTAGTAGACGAATTGTCTTTAGTGTTACTGATCCAACTTGCATCAGTGTATCCTTCTAATACTGAAGGATAACCAGTATATGAGAGACTATAATCCATAGTTCTCTTCAAATACTTAAAAACCCTCTGAATTGCTTGCCAATGATGAGCACTAGGATTACTAGTATACCTGCTCAGTTTACCCACAGCAAAAGCAATATCAGGTCTTGTACAAGTCATAGCATACATCAAGCAGCCAATTACCCTAGAATACTCAAGTTGAGATACAGCTTTGCCAGTATTAGGCATTAGCTTCTCACTTGTATCCATAGGAGTACTCACTGGAGTACAATCAAAGTAATTAAATTTCCTTAACACCTTCTCAATGTAATGAGACTGAGAGATAGAAATTTTGTTACTTTCATGTTTAATCTTAATACCAAGGATAACATCAGCCTCCCCCATATCCTTCATGGAGAACTTTGATGACAAAAATTCTTTTGTAAGATCAACTTGATTCTAGTCAGTGCCAAAGATCAACATGTCATAAACATATAGACAAATGATGACTCCTTTACCAGATTCATCAAATTTGCTATATACACATTTGTCAGCTTGATTAAGTAAATAACCACTAGACAAAACCACTTCATAAAACTTTTGATGCCATTGCTTAGGTGCCTGTTTTAGTCCATAACGAGACTTAATCAGTTTACAAACCTTGTTTTCATTGCCAGACATGATGAAGCCCTGAGGTTGATTCATGTAAACCTTCTCATCTAAATCACCATTCAAGAAAGCTGTCTTCATATCCATCTGATGAATAATCAGATTGTTAATTGATGCCAAAGCAATCAGCAATCTTATGGTACTGATACGTGCCACTGGAGCATAAGTATCAAAGTAGTCTATTCCTGACTTTTGTTTAAAGCCTTGAATAACTAATCTTGCCTTGAACTTTTCACAGTTCCATCTACCTTCATTTTCTTTTTGAAAATCCATTTGCTACCTAAAGGTTTGAAACCAGGTGGTCGATCAGTCAACACATAAGTGTTATTGCCCATGATGGAGTCCATCTCATCATTAATTGCTTCTTTCCAGAAAGCAACATCCTGGGACTTCATTGCTTCTTCAAATGTTTTGGGATCATCCTCAACAATAAAGCAATAAGAGTATTGGTCAGAGACCTCACTCCTTGTACCTTCAATTAAGTATAATTGAAACTCAGGTCCAAATGATTTTGGAGTCCTGACCCTATTGCTCCTTCTAAGCTCAGATTCAGGTTGTTGTTCCACAACCTCATCAGGGACCTGAGATAATAATTCATCATGGACCTCTGATACACCAATGTCATCAGTTCCATTTGGAATCATCTGACTTGGTCTAGGGACTAATGAGAATCTATTCTCATCGAATAGTGCATCCCTTGATTCAATTATTGAGTTAATTGAAACAGATTCATTAGGTTCAATAACATAGAACCTATATGCATTGGAATGCTCAAAATATCCAACAAAGATGCATTCAATGCCTCTTTCACCCAAAGTTTTCTGCTTTGGATCAGGGAATCTTACAACAGCCCTACAACCCCAAACCCTGAGATAATTTAGGTTGGGTTTCTGTTTAGTCCAGAGTTCATAAGGTGTAACCTTGTTCCTTTTATTGGGAACCCTATTTAGTAAATAGCAAGCTGTTAACATAGCTTCACCCCAGAATCCTTGACTCAGCCCTGAATAGGACAACATGGAATTAACCATCTCCTTCAGCACCCTGTTTTTCCTTTCAGAAATACTATTTTGCTGAGGAGTATAAGGGGCAGTCGTTTCATGGATTATACCAACAGACTGAAAATACAGAGTATCCATGTACTCACCTCCCCTATCAGTCCTAAATCTTTTGATTAGAGACCCTTGTTGCAATTCAACTTCAGTTTTAAATACTTTAAAATTATCTAATACTTCATCCTTAGTATGTAATAAATAAACATAACAAAACCTAGAAGCATCATCAATAAAAGTCACAAAGTATTTCTTATTCCCCAAAGAGGGAGTAGCATGAAGATCACATAGGTCACTATGAATCAGCTCCAAAACTTTAGTTTCACGTTTAACGCTTTGAAAAGGTTTCTTAGTAATTTTGGTCATCATGCAAGTTTTACACTTTTCAGTGTCCATATCAAAGGCTGGAATTAACCCATCCTTAGACATATCTCGCATTCTTTTAAAGTTTACATGGCCAAGTCTTGCATGCCATAGGGTTGAATCATTAAGTTTAGAGGTTGAAATAAAAGCATAATTAACTTTATCATGAACAATATTAAGTCTAAACATTTGATTACACAAATAGCCAAAACCAATAAACACACCATGTTTAGATAAAACAAACTTATTAGATTCAATCACTTGTTTATAACCACAATTATTCAAAACACTACTAGAAACCAATTTTTTTCTAATATCAGGAACATGTAAAACATTAAATAAAGAAACAATCTTTCCAGAACTAAACTTCAAATCAACACATCCTTTTCCATGCACCAGGGCAGTTGACTCGTTTCCCATATGAAGAATAGAACCATCATTCATTGACTCATAAGTCTTGAACCAGCTTCTATCTTTACACACATGAATTGTTGCACCAGAGTCAACCCACCAAGCAACATCATCATCCTGCACAAAATAAATTTCAGATATATATGTAACATAATAAACCTCAAAAGACTTATTAAATATATTCTGACCTTTCAGAGAATTGGTGTTACCATTCCCTTCACTTGTGCCTGATCCATTGGTTTTACCTCACTTCCAACAAGTCACTTTTGGTTTCTTGTTAATATCAGATTTGGTGTTATCTTGATGCTTACGCTTGCCCTTGTTGTCATTGTTCCTGGAGGAGTTGTTATGCTCCACCA
Source organism: Artemisia argyi (assembly GCA_030686995.1). Lineage (NCBI taxonomy): Eukaryota > Viridiplantae > Streptophyta > Magnoliopsida > Asterales > Asteraceae > Artemisia > Artemisia argyi. The sequence goes on from CM060701.1 coordinate 242,552,859, forward strand.
TATTGACAACTGATGGACCAGTAGCAGTGCTACTCTTTGGCTTGTCAATGTCTTGTGCTTTGAGTGAATCCTCAATGCGCAAGTGACTGCCCAACTCAACAAGAGTTAACTCCTCCTTCTTATGCTTAAGCATATGCTTGAAATTTTTCCAAGAGGGAGGCAGTATATCGATGATACATGAGACTGAAATAGCCTCATCCATGTTCATCTTGTGTTGTGTGAATCAACCAAGTATACTAAGAAGTTCATTGTATTGTTCCATGACAGGTCTAGAATCAACCATTTTGTAATTGTTAAAATTACTTACAAGGAACTTCTTACTTGATGCATCCTCAGCCATATACTTGGCTTCCAAGGAATCCCATAGTTCTTGAGAAGTTTTAACATTCTGATAAATATCAAATAAAGAATCAGACATACCATTGAGAATTAAACCCCTGCATATGTAGTCATCATTCTCCCATTTGCTTCTTGCCCTCATCTGATCCATAGTAGCATCATCTCCAAAATATTCTGGAATCTCAGTTGTTAGAACATAAACCACATTCATACTTGACAACAAGAAGTGCATCTTCTTGTGCCATCTTCTGAAATCAACACCTTCAAACTTTTCCAACTTGGAAAAGTTAGCAGCCATTTGTCTCATAGCAGCAACCATTGATTATCACTAATAGTTTCTATTGATTGTTGGTTGTTATTTGTTTAACTGTTCCAGATTAGGGAAAAGATAATCAATGAGGTACCGGATATTCACTTGAAATCGTGGTATTACTTTCCAATAGAAACTATTCGACCCTATGCCTGGGTTACACGAATATCTCTATGGGATAAGACCAAGTGAAGTTCTTGTTTTAGGCACAAATCAAGAACCTGATGCGTATTTAGTGTTTAGGGTTTGTATATCTTATTCTACTGCAAATATGTTATGACCTCTATTTATAATAGAGTTTACTCAAACCCTAGCCCATGGAATTATGTATAATTAACGGCCCATTAATTATATCATAATATTTTCCATAATAGTAGGAATCAGTGGTTATCAGTGGAAACAATAACACTAGCAGTGGTAATGTTAACACTAGCAGTGGTAAAATAACACTAGCAGTGGAAACTATCAGTGGTAAAATAACACTAGCAGTGGAAACTAACAGCAGAATCCACTGTCAATAGAATCATACTATCAACAGAACAATACATAACCACTCTTGAGTCAGGGGATTCAGTGACCAAATAGGTTTACACTCGGTACCTCCAAACCCATTATCAGGTGTGAATTAATCCTTCAAGTGCACTAAATTTTCCAACACATAAGAGGCATACGAACTTATGAAGGGTTACACATATAAAAAAGCCCTTTCTAAACTAGAAGATTAATGAAAAATTGATCGAATTTATCTTACGATTTTACAAGCAATGCAACTAAAACGACATACAAATGCATAGACGGCAATTGTAAACGATGGATGCTCACTCATATGAGTTCTCAAATCAAACAAGCGAACGTATATGAACCACAAAGCAAACATAATATTGTATATTCATTCGATCAAAGTATCAATCGTAGCAATAGTAATAGCATAATAATGTTTTTCTAAACAGACACGAAAACTTATAAAACATAAACCCTAGTACAATGAAACACAAAACATAAACAACACATATATCGTTCTCTAGTAGTACGTCTAGAGGAAATCTTGGTCGTCAAAGTCATCCTGGAAGTAGTTGAAGAAATTGAAATCAGCAAGATCCGTATATCTACTCAGTGTATTTGGATCATTGAAATCGAGAAGGTTGTATCCTAACGTGTCATCTGCTTCTTCTTCATTGTTGAAGGCAAAAGGGTTTTTGTCGATGTGATTATATGCGTAATGCTTTTGCTTATAAAGGAACCCCCTCTTCATTCTCTGGGTATCTTCTTTAATCAACATAGCTAGATGAATGAAAAAAGTGGTTCGAGCCCTATGCCAGCCTACCTTTTATATTTATATACGGGATATACTTTAACTTATTGTAGTTTTTCTTACTATAAATTCGTTTATTTACTATAAATAAATCTTACTATAAATTCGTTTACATACGAGTACCTTTTTAGTAATTATTAATGTTTAACTGGCGGAACAATCTAACAATGTGATTTTGTTCCTATTATTAAACTTGAATAAAAGTTCTTTTTATTGTTCACGTCAAATGTTTGTGACTAAAAAACGTTTCTGCAAGTCATCGTGACTCAGATCAGTTTGATATTTTGATATTTGTTTCAAAAAATAGATAGATAGCATTGTCACATTGTGAAATCGGTTCTAAATTTAATGTTTTCTTTTTGACAAAAATAAATGAGCAAAAATGTTCGTAAACTACTTGGGATTAGTTCGGTAAAAGCTCAATGTGAACCGAGCTCAAACGAACTTGAACCTTGTTGTAATCTAACTTTATAAACGAGCATGTGCAGAAGCTAAGCACGAATTAGTATGATATGTCACAAGCCGAACTCAAGATAATACATAAGGGCAAAAAAACACGCATTTCACTACAAGAAAACCGGTCTTTTAGGACCTTTCTCTAGGACCTTTTTTTTAAATAGCGTCCTAAAAAACATTTCATAAAACCATTTGACTTTTGAGTACCATTATGTTGGTTTATAATAGGATACTTAATTAGTGAATCTCAATAAACTACTTTATAAGACACGTTTTTAGTAGGGTCTCATTATCATGAAACATAATGGGACATTTGATATAATAGTCCTATCATATTCAATTTTATAAGACTCATATTTCCTATGGTCTTATTAAAGTAGAAGTTTATGTGACACTTAGTACATGCGTCCTATTACATGCATCTTATAGGACACTTATGCATTGTGGGTTTTATTATGATTAAACATAATATTATGATTAAACATAATATGACACTTGATACAAAAGTCCTATAACACACCATTTTACTTATGGATCATTCGATACTAATCTATTCTTAACATAATTAGACACTTGTACGAAGGTCCTAACAAATATGTTTTGTTGTATGCTTTAGTTATCTTAGAATATGACTCAAAGGTGTTAAATATCAAATGAAATACCTGATAAGATCTCACAATGCTCCTAACCCTTCCGTACAAGTGAACAAAAACGTTTCTTCATTTGACATATGTGGTGGTCTCCATGACACTCGTGATTGCATGAAAATATCGAGCAAGCTTTTGTTGGATACTCGTTCTCGTGTATCGACAAAGCAAGAGGTAAGTGGTTCACTTTTAAACCCGAGCAAAATATTCTCGGTGATAAATTAAATTATGGAAATTTTGAAAAGACAAGGAGAGAGACTGTCAGCTGCTCAAAGATGATTGTGTCAAACCCGTAGGCCGAACGAACATTGAATACACAGCAGGCCTATGGACGAAAAACTCTCCAGACACTCAACCCTTGTTGTTATGAGCATGGGTACTAACATTCAAATTTTGTACACACATTTAATGCGTAACAAGACCGGGGATGAAATATTCCCCAAGCATTTAACCCTCGTAATTATTTGCACGGATACTCGCATTGAAGAGTCTGGATGTACATTGAATATATGGTAGTCTCGAAGACGAAATATTATTCAAAACTCAACCATGGCAACTAATTACATAGATATTGACATTCCTAGGATGAGCTTGCATTAAAGGCTATCTACAACCTGGAAAAACGTCTTATTAAGACTTTAAAGGAACCTCATCATCAAGAATGATCACCATATCTCCCTGACACTCAATATACTAATGAATTGGGGGGACTTGATAGTGTATGGGAGTTTCACCCTAATTGGCTAAAGCCCATACACCCATAATAGACCCAAGACAAGCCCATCGAGGCTAAAGTCCGTCATAACCTGTCTGGGAAACAAATTCCTAGGCCAACCGCAAACAATGTCAAAGCCTGATATACATATTCAGCTAACGACCTAACTGGAAATTTATCCGGGGTCATTGTAACAAACAACACGTGTCACTACCTCATTCGGGCAGAGGTAATGTTGCGAGCATCCCTCTAGTACGTGATATTGTGTATGGAACATTCCATGAATGTGCCACGGGCAAGGATGACATACCACGTGCCATTCTTGTCTCCTCCATTTGATGTCAACTAGTAGACCATCCTTAACCATTAGATCGCATTTTTGGGTTGCACGAAACCCTATATGCATCTATATAAATATCGGGTGATTTCCTTGAAATGGATCAAGTCATATTCATCACAAAAATACACACACTTTAATCGCATCCTGAGTGTTATCCCAACGTACTCTTGACTCTAGTCATACTTCGGGGTCCTTACCGAACGTGGGAAACCAAACGATCAATTATCCTCACCCCATACGTACCTTACATAAACACTTACTGATATAATGAGACGATACAACTAACGAGCTATTCGCGATTAACTCGCAAACTACTATCGACTCGATTTAAACAAGTTCTACCGAGTAATGTTTAGAGTCTAGTTTAAGATTCAGTATACTCGGCTCGTAAAGATACGTCTACTCAGTTGATTATCTTTCAAATATGAATTGGGTTGAGTCAAGATTAATATACAATTGTTTACCGAGCTTGAAATGTCAAATTGGTCAACCTCGAGTTTTAGATGATGATTCGAGTTCAAGCTTAGAATTTAAAACTCAATCAAGCTCGAGTCGAGATTCAAGCCCCATTTATGATACTCGAGTTGAGTTCGAGTTCGAGCTTGACATTACTCGACTCGTTTACACCCCATCCCACTACATACTACTTAGACATGATTTTAGAAAATGTGGTAAGTCAATAAGTGTATAAGATTGAACACGGGGGACTTGTTTTGTACACTACCGTTTTCTGTAACTCACCAAAAATGGGGGGAATATTAACCCGCCATTTATTTTAGCAAAACTAGAACTGCGATTTGAGGGTATATTAATTTTGGCGATACAAAATTGATGTGTAAAAAGAAGAAGCATTTGATTACAGCTACAAAGGTGTTATGTCTTTAGAACATTGTATCGGTCATTTAATTTTTTCTTAAACTCGTTTCCAGTAGTCCCACATGGATCAAAGGATGAAAATTTTGCTTATTAATATACTCCAGCATATATTTCTTATACAAGTCGGGATTGGTATAATATTGTTAATTGGTAGCGTTTGATGTTATTTATTGAAAAATACAACGTAGATCACTGTTAACGAACCATATAAGTCTTTTAATGTAATTAGTATGATAGCTTATTCTCACTTTCTTATTAGCATGGTATCATTGTCGGCTTGTCATAACTATTGTTAAAGTTATTAAAGATACAAAAACACCGTAAAAAAATAAGTTGATAATGTTCGATGTCTCGAACAAAAACATGACCAAGTTTTTCACATACTTATCATTCTTATCCTGGGGTGAGTTGTGTGAGTGAACCTTGGGGATATCATCTTATCCTAGGGTGAGTTGTGTGAGTGAACCTTGGGGATATCAGCCAACTTGGAGTGCATTGTCACTATACAATCATATATGAGTTTGGCATCAAATTTTTTATAGCTTCAAAATAATAAAACAAGTAGCATTTGACTATGTCTACAAAGGTCTTATGTGTTTGCGGGATTTTATTTAAAGAAAGTTTGTTTATATTTGGCTTAGCCCGTAAGTATTTGTCATGTCACGTGAACCATTATTCAGTTATGAGAAATAATTTAGCCTTTCACGAACTTATTATAGATAATTATAATATGGATATTAGGAGATTATATAGAATGTTCTTTCTTGTATTATAAAAATGCCTCTTTTGAAAGATGAATAAAATTAATTTTGCATTCTCTTTATCTTCTTGTACTTGTTTACTATTACTAGTTATAATACTCGCGCATGCGTGAGTTTTTTTTAATTTTTTTTAATAATATATCTTTATTTCTTAAAAAAATAATAATTTTTGATTTGTTTAATTTATGATTTTTAATTATATTTGTTTATTATTAAAGGTTATCATTTAAAAATTTTAATCCTGTTGTTAATTGTATCTTATCTATATTTTTTCGTATTTGTCTTCTACTTGTTAACTATTGCATCTTATCTATATTTTTTTTGTATTTATCTTATACTTGTGTAGTATATCAACAAAACAAATTTTTAAAATTTTAAAATATAAAATAATAATTAAAATATTACCTAATAAGGAAATATTTTTTTTTTCAAAATACAAAAGTACCCAGTAAGGATTTTGTTTTAAAGATTTACTTTATTGTTTCACAACAAAACTGTTATACTGAAAGGCCTTGTTTGTTTTTCTGCCTAGCTTGTTCAGTATTGTCATGTATTTATACCGTCACTTGAAATATTATTAGATTTTGAGAAATAATTTTGTCTTCCATTATGTCTTAAGAAAAAAAAAATTATATGGACCATTTTTTTTATAACAACTTGTTTCAATTATACAAGTAGTCCCACATAGGTCAAGGAATGAAAATTTTCTTATTAATATATTGTGATGTGTATTTTGTATGTAAGTTGATATTTGTATTATATTGTTGGTTTGCAGTGTTTGATGTTGTTTATTAAAAAATAACTTCGTTCGCTGAAATCCTACTATATAAGTTCTAAAATAAACTTTTTGTCTTTTTAATTATCAAAGAGTTGGATTTCAATGTGATTAGTGCGACACATTATTCTCAATTTATTATTAGTAACATGGTTACATGGTTGCATTATTGGCTCGATTGTTTAACATGTCTCAAGAACCGGATAATGTCATTGGCTACATATGTGTTGGTTACCGAAATTGAAGTAGGGGGAATAAGATAGAGACTATAGAGTACTACTAGTTATAATTCTCGTGCACGCACGGGGTTTCGATATATATATATATATATATTTTTATGTTCTTTGTAATTTTACGTCAATATATTTTTAATGGGTAAGGATCCAGTGAGAAGAAAACTTATAATAAGAAGGATGAGAAATAACTATAACTACATATTTGAGATGCGTCGACTTGAATTAGATGCATCTCTATTCATTTAGATGCATCCCAGTTAGTTTCGAAAGTAATTTTGAAGTGAAAACAATGCAAAGTAGTACTTGCAACAAATTTGACATGCAGAGGATGAAAAATACATACGCTTTTCCTAACTTGTTAAAATGCATCTAATTTTTAGCTAGAAAATATATTAGGGTGCATCTAAAATATTGGTGATGCATCTAATTCAAGTCTATGCATCTCTAATATGTGGTTATAGTTATTTCTCATCTTTCTTATTTTAAAATTTCTTCTCATTTGATCCTAATTCTATTTTTAATAATTAATGTTTTGTTGTCGAAACTAAAAAAATAACTCTATAATACACATTTTCACATTGGAAACAACGTGCACTTTCTTTTACAAACTTAGCGCCCATTTATCAACTTTACCAAAAATACTAAAAACAGTCATGTTACCAAGATCATATCATAACATTACCACCTTAATTTTTGACTATTACAATTAAACTCTCGTTATCAATAAAAACTATCCCACTTGAAAAAAGTTTGAACAAAACATGTCTTAATATGTGACATTAACATCTCAAATATATGTTCCATATTACATTCTTGTTATCAATAATGAGTGTAAAAAGCACAACAAAAGATACCATTTGGTCTTTAAGTTCAACAACATAAATTTCATCCTCATTGTCTTCACATACCTAACATGAACTCTATAAAATAACTAATAAACTACATAAAAAGTTAATGATAAATGTTAACTCTATCATTCAGATCACCTAACTATTTACATAAAAGAACCATCTGATCCTTGATTTTTTTTTTTTTTTTTTCATTTCATTTCAGTAAGATATGGTTGTTGAGCCATCCATCTATTTGCCACACATACGAAAAACTGAAAGACTGTACTTAGCAGACAAGATCAAAACATATAAACTTATAAAGCATCATTTTACTTGACCATTAAATTTTGTACGGAATTTCTTTTATCCAGGTATACTAAGATCGCAAAGATGCATATGAGAACAAATGTACAAAAGTCAAAACATACATGACTAAATTGAAGCCATTTTTACTTTTCAACTTCATCCCACTATGAATAATTTTGCTTGTGTATCAGAGATAATTCGATAATTTTCAAGTGTTGACACATCAGTAACATGTTAACAAAATTATTCACAATGAAGAATCCTATAGAACACACACAAAATATTTAGTTGATCAAAATCAACATTAGCTACTTACATGAGAATCCTATAGTGACTAATGGGAGTCTTTTGACATTTAAAGGGAAAAGACTAATGGGAGTCTTTTGGTGCGTATACGAACACCAAGAACTGATGATTGTGAGCCACCTAGCATTGATAATTTTGGTTTAAAATATCATTAGTTTTAATTTAGGGTTTTGGGAGAAGAGTTTCGGGTTGTGAGAAAAAAGGGTTGTGTGTATTCTTGAATCGTTAGTTTAAGATGTGACCTCTGCACCCTTTTTTTTTTTGTAAATTTTTATAATTAGTCCAAAACTATCAAAATAGGGCTATCAAGGACATGTGTATGGTTGAATTTTTTTCTACATCTAATTGACAAACGTTTTTCTTTTAATTATGCCTAAATTTAGAAATATTTTAACTTTTCTTTATTAAATATCTAAATAACAAAATTAATAATAATTCAGTTATTTTCTAATAAAGTATGATTTGATTTTTTTGAAATGAAAAAGTCCCCACTAGAAGTTTTGTTTTATTATATAAAAGATTTTGACTCTCTTTTGAATCAGTAAAATTGCCCAAGAATGGTTTGTTTATAAAAGAAGGGGCCAACAGTTAACACTTGGTTACTTCACTTTCGTAAAAGTTCTTAAGTTAGTCGGTATTATCCTGGATTTGTTAAATGATAGTTATGGATTTGTAATTCTACTTGTTATATGGTTTCAAAATGATAGTTAAATGATACGGAGTATAAAAAGCAAAAGTAACACATGGTAATAGTTGGATTATCTGGTTATCATCTTTAGTTCTCATTCAAGAGGTCTAGTGATTAAATCTTGCACCTGAAAAAATGCTAATAACCAGACTTCCAAACTTTCACCTTTTTTAAAAAGGATTTTTTTTAACTTACTTCAGCTACAGTTAAGTAATCACTCATTACTAAATCTAGAAACTAATCACCCATTCAACCAAACACGAGTCTGAATTTGTTGCTAACTTGTATCAATTTCTTACCCTCTTATGACATACACCAAGAAAGCGAGATAATTCATATTTCATTACTCACTAGACTTGGTACGAAATAATTCCCACAAAAAGGCTTGATCCGCCGTGTTAGACATTACTCACTACACTTGGTACAGAAAGCGAGATAATTCATATTGGACCCTTTTTTCCGAACAAAGTTTAAGTAAAGATATTTGAAAATCACAAATTGTTTTTACATCCTGCGTTTATAACTAACAATTTTGTTAGACCATAAAACAAGGGTGATAGTTAGAAGTTCAATTTGGAAAAAGTGATGCTCTATGTTTGACTTGTGTCCATTTATCTTTGTAACATTAGCTACAAGAAGGTTGAATAAGTCTACGTGTGTTTAGGTATTAAGCAAAAGTAAAAACATATAAGCAAAAGTAATGATATATTTTTATTTTTAAAAAAATAAATAATTTAATCTTTTTGTTTGTTTGATTTATGATTTTTAATTATATTTGTTTATTATTAAAGATAATAATTTAAAATTTTAATCGCATCTTATCTATATTTTTTTTATATATCTTCTACTTATGTAGTATTGCATCTTATTTATATTTTTTTGTATTTATCTTCTACTTGTGCAGTATATGAATAAAACAAATTTTTAAAATTTTAAATTAAAAAATAATAATTAAAATATTACCTAATAAGAAAATATTCTTTTTTCAAAGTAGGGTTTTGTTTTATTATATAAAAGATTAAATGAATTTTGCTCATCCCACATCGGATTGTGATGGTCTCCTGCAACATATGGTTAGTTGAAATTTCCATATCATCAAGTTTCAAGGTTTTTTTTTTTTTTTTTTTTTTTTTTTTTTTTTTTTGGCTTTTTAGCTTATAACTTACTAGACGAGTAACCGTGTATAGCAATGAGATTTTATAGCGGTAGATAGTTGTAGTGATAAAAAAAATTGTATGTTATAAACGAAAAATAATAAAATTTTTAGGATTTGAGTATTAAACATACTACTTTAAAACCCGGTTTGACTCATAAATCAATTTTCAAACTTTAGCTCAGTTCTTTCGTGTTTTATAACTCATTTCAAATACTATAATATTTTTAATTTTATAAATGGAACACATTCAAATTTAAATGAAAAAAATGCACAAAAAGATGTTTCCTAAATTAGTTTGAAAGTCAATTAATACTTTTCAAATGCTACAATCTTTCAAGTGGGTTCATTTTTCATGTTTGACCAAATTAAGTTTTTTCATTTTTCAAGATTAACCATTTTGCATTATAGATAGTATAGATGAAGTTCTTAAACTAAAAATTCTTGTAGTATGAAAGATTTATAAAATCTCAACACGCTACTTAATTAAATAAAAAAATATTGCACTACCTCGTTAGCTTACAATGAATTAACTCACAAAGTGACCGGTCTTTCTTGTTGTGTTTGTATTAGCTTTTGATTAAAGAAAAAAGGTAAAATGTTTTGGCTAGTTTATGCTTCGTATTAGCCGATATAATTGATGAATGGCCCAAGCCCGATCTGTGGGCTTAGGGTACATTAGGGTTTATTATAATCTATAAATAATGGTTACCAATAAAGGTAAAGATAAGCAGTTTCAATGTAAACATACAGTTCAACATGGTATCAGAGGGTAATACCGATCCTCTAAAACCCTAAAAAACACCACCATCGTTTCTAACCTCTCTCCACAAACCAATCATATTTTTTTTTCAGCTGTCACTAAATTCTTCATTCCAGTGAATTATCAAGTGTTGCTTGCTTAATTAATTCATTAGATCCTCTATATTGCATTGCCTCACGTGGCATACAAAAACCCAAAACCATTACTACTGCTATTGCTTCTTTAATCTTTCTTGTTGCATGCCCACCATCCATTATCATTAATTCTCATTGTTTTCTTCTTGCATTCACAATCACGTGCATGTAAATCTTGCAAGAAACTAATACTTTCCATTGCATATTGTAAAAGCAGTCAATTCTAAAGCGTTTTCTGGTGTTCCGTTGCTCACTTTTTCCATAACTCCACCACACCTGCGCATCTGCACACATGCTTGCTTCCATAACTCACGAAGTGAAAAAAAAAAAAAAAAGTCGCGTTAATGTTTTATTTTTTATTTTTTTCTTTTCAGTTAAAGTTGCCTAAAGCTCGACCTGTCTCCAACTAAAGTCGACTAAAGCTCGATCAATGGTGTTGCTTCATTTAATAAGCCGCAAGAGGTTACTTCTTCAAGAATCAATGTGAAAACTTTTGATGTTCTAATGCACGTCATTGGTGGATTTACAAGTTCTTCGACAAGTACCGCTTTCTTTGTTTACTTTTGCTTGCTGTGGGTGTCTTCGTCAACAAAAATAGTTATAGCTTTATTGTTTTATGTATCTCCAGTCCGAGCTTTCGCGATTCCCCCGCTCGGACTGCGGGGGAGTATTAGCCAATATAATTGATGAATGGCCCAAGCCCAATCTGTGGGCTTAGGGTACATTAGGGTCTATTGTAATCTATAAATAATTGTTACCAATAGAGGTAAAGACACGCAGTTTCAATGTAAACATACGGTTTAACACTTCGATCATGAGTATCATGATCATTGTTCAAGCTTCGGATCTAACTAATAAGTAGTGAGTTTCTTAGTATAGAATTAATATGGCAATAAAGAAATCAAAAAACAAAGATTCACATGTCAACATGTCAAGTGTAGGAAATGGTGAACACTTTTATTAATAAAAACATATTACAATTAACTATAATAAAATTAACAGAAAATAAATGACATAAAATTAAACATCAAACACCAAGAGGTAGAAGCAAAAGACATACACTAATAATGATAATTGAATGAAAGCAGTAAAGGTCGGTCAAGACACGAGGCTCGTATTTAACACGATTCTCTTAAAATACAAATCGACGAAGTACTCAAAAATTTAGTCACACTTTTTCCTAAGATTTAAATATATATATATATATATATATATATATATATATATATATATATATATATATATATATATATATATATGTATATATATATAGTGTTGTATTCTATGCATTACCAATATTAGATGCAGTACTTTACAGTACCATTTTAGACCAATATAAACCGTTAGATTACTTAATTAATGGATGAGATCACTTGTGGCATAAATGTAAATAACTAAAAGATCAAAACAGTTGCTTAAAAAGATGGAAGGGTACTATAGACCTTTCACGAACACATTTATCCATTGAAAAAAAAATACCGGTCACCTAATTTTATTTGATCCAATATTATAGGGCATCTCGATCATTCAAAACCCTAACTAACCACCATATTCTCTTTCCCACAACACCAAAACCATAGATCTGCTACCCCTCTCCCCTCCTCTCTTATTCTTGCCGAAAAACTAACAACACCATAAGATGCAACTAACAAACTAACCAACACCGGAATAAAAAATGAATGCCATTTTAAAAGCGTCGGTTGACTGGCCATGGCAGAACGACGCCGCGGGATCCGTCGCTGGCCTTGCTACCGTAGCTTTTTCACATCCACTTGACGTCGTTCGTTCCAGATTCCAAGGTACCAATCCATTTGTGCCATATTAATCGCCGAAAATAAACAAGAAGTGTTGGTGATGGGGCACACGTGGTGGCCGCCGGAGATGGCAGAGAGTTTGTAAACAAGGAAGAAGAACCGTTGTTCGATTCGACCTTTTATCGATTTAAGGTTTGTATGGATTTGATAATACTCATATTATAGCGACTTAACTAGAAAAGGTCGGATGCTTTACCTTAGATCGAAAACTGAACTGTCATTAATAGAAAAAGAAGAACAAACAAGAAATAAGATAAGGAGGCCCGTGTCAACAAAAGACATATGGTGGCCGGAGATCAATAGTTTATTACAGTAACAAATACTATGCTTATGTTTTTAAGATAGATAATAGAAATATGACAAATGACTAAGCAAAACATGTAGGTATAACTTTTGTTAGCTGTCATCAACAACAAAGTACTTTACTTTCTTTTATTGATATTTCTTTTGTCACAATAAGTCAATATATATATTTTTTTAAAATGATGTATCCTCGTAACTTATGTTTTTTACATATCTTTTAATAATATGTGATGTGAAGATTGTGAACTTATCAAAAGATCATATAGTGGGTCAGTTAGTTTTACCACTAAGTAAAATTGTTTGGATAGCAGTTTAAAAAATTAGTCGACATAACTCTAATAATCATGTATGTTTCCTTAATATGCAGTTAAAGCAAGATCAAAGATCAGGTGCTTACAATAAATGTGCAGCGTGCACATATGTTTTTATAAAGCGTGCACATATGTTCTAATAAATTTATTAAGTGTGCATATGTGTTTTGCTAGTTTTGGTCTTTTTTTTTACGTAATTTAATATAAGCAAAGAATATGCATTCATGTTCTTTGCTGCACCGCGTGTTTTGCATAATTGTGCATATGTGTTATAATCGTTTATATGTGTTTCAAGGGGTGTGCATATGTGTTTTAAGGAATGATGCATATGTGTTTTTTAGCTCGTACAAAATCAATAAAAGTGGTGTGCATATGTGTTTTAAGTTTAACTAGCAGGGTACCCGCGCATTGCGGCGGTGGGTACCCTGAAACTAAAATTCCTAGTGTGCAATGTTTTACGGCTATACATAATTCGTGACAATAATTTTACGGATGATGATAGTTATAAGTTGGAATAAATTTAAGCAATAAGAAACTATTTCATATTGTCGAAGTAATTTATAATGCAAACTTGTTCTTGTTTTGATAAGTCATAAACAACTTTCACACTACTTCACATATGATTCCCGCACTTTAAATGATTCTTGCGTTTGCAAGTCTAATCTAAAACATGCAAAGCGTTTCTATTTTGGTCTGTTCAAGTCATTTTCTGTGATAAAAATTGTAAGGTATATATAGTTAATATGATTTATAGAAGTTAATGCCAAATAAGTTATAAATAAATACTCAAAGTAACATTTCGATAAAAATATCAAGACTATATATTTGCATATCGATTGATTAGAATTAGAATAAATATGCTCTCTTATTATATATAATAGTAATAATTCGATCAGTTAACATATCCAACTTGACCGAATGAATTATTAATGTCTCCAACTTCCACCAAAAGAACATACTTACAACTTGTTTATAACAAGTTTCTGGTGACCGCGGGTTACAAAAGAATTCACAATTAAAAAGAAAAACGTAACTTATAACTTTTGTATTAAAAATATTTATAGATACTTGCGAAAAAGTCGAGATAATAAAATTTATATTCATCACAATTTTTTTATAAGAAATATACATATGTTTTTGTGTATCTAACACAACATAGCTTATTACTGTAAATAACATCGTCGTCAACCAGCATCCACTACCTCATTGAAATTTGGTGTACTTTTAGTTTGCTATTATATTAGAACACATAAAGATGTCATCACTTCTAGTTTGCTATTATGCGAAAACTTTAGTACAAAAGATGGAATAAAAAATCTAAGGGGGACTTGACATATGAGAGTTAATGATAACCTACTACATCTACCATGTCTCTTTTACTGTACACCCATCTTCATTTTGTCAACAACGCATTGCTTCTGAAAAATTGCAAGTTCCATCAACAATTGTTGATTCCTTTCCTGTGGCATTTCACGATCCATGTTTCCCAATTACCACCACAGTCTTAAGTCTTAACTCTTAACACAACACAAATCAAATTACAGAGTATATAACCCAAGCTAAAAAATCAAACTCAAATAATCAAATTTATTATGAAACTCTTTTACCTCAATACATGATCAACATCTTCATATCTTCTAGTTTTCAATGACTTTTTATACATTATTATAAACATATCAAAGTATTTCCATATCTTTGAGCTTTCAATCTTTTTTGATAAGTTCATATCAAAGTGAATATTATCAAAGTTAATACAAACTCCGAAACAATCATCAAATTTCAGCCACACCCACATCACACACCTTAGAAACCTATTTCCCGGACGCCATTTAACCACCACAAAAACAGATGGCCAAAAAAACTAACCATCAAACAGAAATCATGAACACATCCGAAAACTTCAAAACACAAGAAAAACCACAAACTTTGAGATAGATCTTAACATATCTCCAAAACCGCCTAAACAAACTGAAACCACCAACACATGGAGTAACGGCAGAAGGCGGCGGTGATTAGGGTAATGGAGTAATGAGGGTTACGTAGGTGTTTAGGTTAGATGAAAGAGAGAGATATGAGAGAAAGAAGGTAGTGTTACTGTTTTACATTTTTTTGTGTGGTTTGGTTTGTTAGTTTATAAATGCACTGTGGTTAATGGGCTGTTACAATTGTTTAAATGGACTGTTACAACAATTTTTTTATGAAATGGGCTGTTACGAAAACGAAATGGTCAATAGATGAAGACATTTAAATTTTCAGTTTTGTAATTTTAATTTTATGTTCATGTATCAATTTAATAGCAAAATTAATACAATTATTTCTATTATAAGTAAGATGTTGAATCTGAATTTTTAAGCCTTCCATTTATAGCATGTCCCAAATGCTTTATAAAGTAGTATAGATATAAATTCTAGGATAAATGGATGCATATATGTTTTAAACTGTGCATATGTGTTATGCTAGTTGTTATGATTAAAAAGTTCGTTTTCTATTTGTTTGTGTTGTTAAATATCTTTTTATTTGTTATTATATTCTAATAAAGATTAATGTTGCTAATTTTTATCCTTTTTTTTTGTATCAGGTGTATTTAATTAAAAGAATAATGACAACAACAAGTGTGCACATATGTCCGACTTATGAAATTGTTGACGGTTCCAAGTGTGCATATATGTCTACATTCAAAAATGTTGATGATAATGAGAGTGCACAGTGTATAGATCTATTAAATTTATGTATTTATGCTTTTAAGAAATTTGTATTTTAATTGTATTTTCAATCGATATCGAATTTTGTGTATATTTTTTATGTTCTTGGTTTTTTATAAATTTACTTTTATCTAAAGAGACATGTGAATCTTGCTATGCGAAAAACATGTGTGTTCAAAAAAAAAAAAAAAAAAAAAAAAAAAAATCCTAAAAACACGTATCCACTAAAGCCATTTTAAGTTTAAACAACATGCATGCTGGAAAAAAAATTAAAAAGAAAAAATCCCGAAAGTCAAGGATATTTAAAAAAATTCAAAAATAATATTAAAATGTCTTTTACCAATATACCCTTTTGAATTAAATAAAATATGTAATAATACTAAATTTCTATTGGTCTAAATGATACTGTAAAGTACTGCATATAATATTGGTACTGCATATAACGCGACCATATATATATATATATATATATATATATATATATATATATATATATATATATATATATATCTCACTTTCTAAATTTTACGAGTTATTAACGAAATGAAAAACTGCAATCTATCATTCTTTTTTTTTCTCTCTAACAAAAATAGCGATACTTTTCAATCTACTATACAAATATCTCGTTATAACCCTAATCACCATTCGTAACATATCATCCTTCTATTCTCATCGTTGCCGCCTACCATCAAGCATCTTTTCATCTTTTTTAAAATAAAAATTTAACGTTATCTAAACGGGTTTTTAAAATTCTCAACTCTAAACATTCCTCTTTCAACAAATTTATAAATAAAATTTTCTACAACTAAACGATACCTAAACCATTTATACAATGACATGACCTTATCGGTGTCTAGACATTAATTAATACGTAGTACCATAATTTAAAAAGGAGAAGAACTCGTAACACTTACAAATTCAAATTATTACCTAAACATAACATGTCGTCTAAGTATATCTTCTTATGATTTAAAATAATATAAGTATTATATTTTCTAGATATATTATTTGTTAAGCATGTATATCTTCTTCCGATTTAAACTAATATAAGTATTATATTTTCTAGATGTATTATATGTTAAGCATGTATATCTTTTTCCGATTTAAACTAAAGCCCTAAACAAAATAATATAAGTATTATATTTTCTAGATATATTTTATTTTAAGCATGTATATCTTCTTCTGATTTAAACTAAAGCCCTGAACAAAATACTATAACTATTATATTTTCTAGATATATTTTATGTTAATAATCTCCTTATAAATGTACGCAAAAACCTACGTACGCCGTCTCACATTAATAATCTTTTCTAAACCATTGTCATCGAACCTAAGAAACCAAAGAGATCGACAATGGAGATACATGTTCCACATGACGTCATATTCAACCACATACTACCAAGTGTTCCAGCCAAATCTGCTTGTCGTTTCAGGTGTGTTTCGAAAGAATGGCACTCGTTACTTACGTGGGATATGTTGAGAAACATGCACATCGACCACCATCAAAACAACCCTAAACTTCTAGTCTTGTCTAAAACTGAAACATCATTCGAGTGTACCACCATTGACTGTGAAGCGCCACCGAGTGATAAGGGTTTAACTCCCACACGCCGCCCTTTACCGCCATTCGAAGGCATCACTCCTTTTTATATTTGTATACTAGCGTCTTTTCATGGATTGGTATGTCTAGGCATATCAACATCATGGTCTAGTAGTTTTCTATTATCTGATCTAATCTTTTGGAATCCTTTGACCAATGAGTATAAGAAGTTGTCCAAATCTAATGAATGTAACAATTTTTGGTACCCGGATTCAGATTTCGGGTTGTATTACAGCTGTTGTGAAGATGACTACAAGCTTCTATATGTAAATGTTTCTGACCATAGTGTTTACATATACTCGTTGAAATCGGACTCATGGAGAAAAGTAGACGTCCCTCTACATAGAAATGCTACAAGTATACTTTGGTCTGGGCGTTGGAATCGAGGTATTTATTTGAATGAAAATCTCTACTTCTTACAAGAACACTCAAACGAAAGGTTTAGTTCAGTTATAAGGTTTGACACAAAATCTGAAATGTTCTCAAGGATAGAAATTCCCAGTGTGGATGATTATCCAGACACATATAATTTTAAAGTGGCTATTATGGTTAAAAGTGATTGCATTCATGTCTGTGTCAAGCATGCCATTAAAAATAGTCGTGAGTCCTGTATTAAGTTGTGGAAGTTGGATGAATTTGGGAAAATGATTGAAGTGGTAACTTATCAACTTGTTGATGATTATGAGGGTACGGTTAGATCTCCGTTTCCATTCCACTTATTGAAGAACGGAAACTTGCTCATGAGGGACGGGTGGTATTCTTGCAAACTTACAATTTATAAAGTAGATATCAAAAAGAAGACTCAAATCGACGACAAAGGCAACATCTATGACGAATTTGAGTGTGCGGAAGTTAGAGTGGATGATGATAATAATAATAATTGGATAGTCGATGTAGAAGGTAGATACATTGAAACGTTTGTGTCGCCCAATCGATATATGAAGTAGCCATCAGCATCATAGTTGCCTGAAAAGAATAAAACAATGTGTAAAAAGAGGAAGCATTTGATTATGGCTACAAATGTGTTATGTCTTTAGAACAAATATTTCCATCTGTCATTTTTCTTAAACTTGTTTCAAGTATCCCACATATATCAAAGGATGAAAATTTTGCTTATTAATATACTCGGGCATATAATTCTTATACAAGTTGGGATTGGTATTATATTGTTAGTTTGTGGTGTTTGATGTTGTTTATTGAAATTTGAAAATATAACATCATCACATAATCCACTTCTAACGAATTGTATAATTCTTAATTTTTTTTCGCTTCGATTATGAAAGAGTTTGTCTTTTAATGTTATTAGTACGATACTTAGGGGGTGTTTGGCAAACCTTTGAAAATGTGATTATTTGATTATCACGTTTTCAAAACGTGAATAATCAAGTTTTGGTGTTCGGTTGCAAAAGTGATTATCACTGAATTTGCCTTCAAAACGTGGTTTTGAAGCTGGATAGGGACCTACTTTTTGCAACCGTGGTTTTGCAAACGTGATTTTCCCCAAACACCCCCTTATTCTCACTTTCTTATTAGCATGGTAGCATTTCCGGTTTGTTATAACCAATGTTAAAGTTATTAAAGATACAAAAACACCCAAAAATTAAAAAAAAAATGGTAATGTTTGATGTCTCGAACAAAAACATGACCAAGTCTTTCACATACGTATCGTTCTTATAATGGGTGAGTTGTATGAGTGAACCATGGGAATATCGGCCAACTCGGAGTGCATTGTCACTAGGAACAAGATGTTGTCATAAATCGCATAAAACTGACCAAAAAGGTGAAATCACCAAAGAATAATAGGTGATCATCGAAATTCAAAATTTTAAGGAAAAAAAATCATTACTAACACTGATATGTAACATTGGCTGCATAATGATCATCAGTTATATCTTACTATTGCTCAACAACATACTTCCATACATGCAATTGTACGTAGTCATAACCAACAAGAGTTCAAGACAATGAAACAAACTACTAATATTTTGAAAGAACAAACAAACAAAACAAAACTATAATCACGAAATCAATTTATCTTAATATATGTGCTGGTTAAAGCAGTTGAAGAAAGGGAAAAAAATATGAGTAGTAGTATGACTCTTTTGAATCCAACTTGAGACAGTAAAATTAGCCAAAAATGGTTTGTTTATAAAAGAAAGGGCCAAAAGTTAACAGTTGGTTGCTTCACTTTTATTAAAAAAAATAATAATAAATAAAAAAATAATAAAAAATATAAATTAGTCGAAGACAGGGGCCATATTATATAACCTATACTGTTTATAATTTTATTTGGTTCCAAAATGCTAGTTAAATGATATAAAAAGTAAAAGTAAAACATATATGACTGACTTTCACATAGGCCTCATGCCCTCATTAGCCAAGAAGGTAATAAAAATAGTTGGGACTGAATAACAATTTCAATCTCATATAACCCAAATATGACAAACCAAATCAACTATTGTAACTCGGATAAAATAAAAAATACAATCGCGCATAACCCGAATCCAATTTTATAAAAGATAAAAACTCCACTAAAATACTGCATACCGAAGCCTGGACAGTACCTTTGGTTTCCTCGACAGATTTCGAATATAATCTTTGCTCTTAAAACAGAAAGATTTGATGTCCTCGACAGATGTACCTTCAGGGACACGAATTACATCTACAAATATTTTCTTCTCAACAATCGCGCCATCAAACAAAGTTGTTAGCACTTCATCTTGAACCATTAAAGTGAAATTCCGAAATCAGGACATTTATTTTTTGAGTTTATTTATTGAGTACAAAATCAACCTCATTTCCCAATTTAGTCAAGTGCGATCGTGCGATCCTTTTAAATTTGTTACACGTGTCCCAGACAAAACAACATTGCCAATCATTGTAGCCCCACCCCACTTGCACTTGTCCTCCAAGTGGCCTTTGACTTTAATTTTAGATCGTGCGAATTCTGATCGTGCGATCGTGCGAAAGTCGGCTACCTTTGACTTTAATTTTAGATCGTGCGAATTCTGATCGTGCGATCGTGCGAAAGTCGGCTACCCCATGTGCAATATATCTTGGAAAAGACCCCAAATCTTTTGGAAAGATTTTCTTCCTATCTATCTTTTGTACTTCCTTTTGTCCTATTGTTATCTAACTTTTGTCCCATATTACTATTTTTTATTTTTCTCTCTTTCCAAACCATTTAAACATGAAAAAACACACACAGTTATATGGATTGGGGGAAAATTGCTCGGAAAAAGAATGAGGCCTCCGGTGAGAATGACAGTAGGTTTCAAAAGGGTGGTTGCCACGTCGTTATCATCCATGTCTGTGTGAGCCAATGATTTCATCCCCCATTCCATTCAATCAACAACCCTTTAAATTGATGAATAAGGAATCGAACCCACGACCTCTCGCTGTTTTATGGTACTTTTTACCACTAGGCCAAATATGTCCTTTGTTTTCCTTTTTAAATGGATGTTTGTTTAAGCTTATATGGTAGGCTTATTAAGCCATAGAAAATGAGCTTATCTGCTATGTTAAAGGCGATGAAGATATTATTATTATTCTGCATTTGTTATTTTCCGAGCATAGAAATGTTACTGGATAATAATGGGTGAAACCCGACCCGTATCTTGGCGGGGCAAACCGATTTGATGAGTTTGCAGCCATGGCGGGTTTGGATCCCTTTTATCCGGTTTCATATTTGCAGATCTGAGCCTAACAATTTTACACTCTGACGAAATGAGGCTATTTTAGAACAGGGTTTTGACTTTTTTTCATGGTCAAACATCAGTTTTTGATTAAGCCAATGATTTATTCCGAAATGAGGCTATTTTAGAACAGTTTTTGTAAATTTAATCAAGAGAAAAATTTACCATTTCAGTCTCGGTTCATCTATCTTCTATGAAACTTCGAAATGTGCGAATCTCAAAATTACCCAGTTGATGTTTTTGTGTGTGTGGATTTGAATAATTAATAAAAATGTTTTTATTTAAATGAAATACCAAAAGTAAAATTAAAATACTAATATTTAATAAAAATATGTCAAGTCAAATCATATGAAGAAAATCTTTCCAAAAGATTTGTGGTCTTTTCCAAGATATATTGCACATGGATAGCCGACTTTCGCACGATCAGAATTCACACGATCTAAAATTAAAGTCAAAGGCCACTTGGGGGACAAGTGCAAGTGGGGTGGGGCTGCAATGATTGGCAATGTTGTTTTGTCTGGGACACGTGTAACAAATTTAAAGGGATCGCACGATCGCACTTGACTAAATTGGAAAATGGGGTTGGATTTGTACTCAATAAATAAACTCAAAAAATAAATGTCGTGATTTCGGAATTTGCCCATGAATGTATTTGGTGTAATGTAGAGGTCAGGATGTGATGTTTTGAAAATATATGCGACATGAAAATCACTGCTGTTAATTAACGTTTCTGTATTGACTTTCTCGGGATTGAACTTAAGTTTGTGTTCTAAGGATAGAATCAAACCGCAACCTTTAGTCTCTGTTGATGCATTGAAGCAAAAACCCTTCTTGACAATTGCTGCATGTACATATATTCCACAAGGTTTAATAAGTTAACGCTTTATCAACATGAAGTAAAAGCATATCTAACAAGTAACAACGATGAACCATATATAGATAATTAACTTAACTTCTACATTATAATTTTATATGTACCACTAGACCATACTCTAACTAATCACGTTTTATTACTAGTAATGCAGAGTATGGATCTAGTGAGAAAAATTAATGAAATGAGAAGAGTGAGAAAAAATTATAGCCACATATTTTAAATAAGGAAAGAGAAATAATAGGAGATGCATCTATTTTCTATTGATGCATCTAATATTTGTGGTTGTAGTTTCTTCTCATTCTTCTCATCTTAATTATGTTTCTCATTTGATCCTAAGTCTAGTAATGCATACTTACCAACATACATTCACAGTTGTCCTTGTTTTAGTCATTTGGGTCATTCCGTAGGCAAAATGCCGGTTACATAAAATTTATATATAGTAGAATGACATTAAATTAGACCGTGATAATACACTTCTTATACATAATACAAATAATTACTTAAATTATATAAATCTTGGTGACCGTCCATTTGTTGGTTTTGTCAAATATACTTGCGCACAAAGTGATTCAAAGTATTTTCTTTGTTTATCTTATAACTCAAATCACCCGACCCGATAAACACCCGAACCCGATTTCGTATCAGGTCGGGTTGCGGGCCACATTTTAAAAACTCAAAAACCCGACCAGATAACACCCCTAATTGGGCGTAACTGAAACTACAACTAAATATTAAGGTTTTATATATAATCACATATACTATATCTCTTTAAACTCTCGCATCTGTCTTTTTCATCACAGCACTCAACAAACTTTTTTTTTCCTACTATGAATCCTTCACACTGATTACAAGCCTGTGTTACGTAAGCAAAAGTAAACATTTTATCTGCCACATCATTTTACCAAAATGATCAAACAAATCAAATTTAGCCAAACTATCTTTTGCGATTCTCCAATTCTCAGAGTATCTTGGTCTTAATATTCTTAAAAAAGAAATATACCAATTTTCAGTGACGTAACTTTTTTCTAGCGATAGTTTTATATTTTAGTGACGTCTTTTTTGTCACACCCTAAAATGTCGCAGCGGAAAAGTAACCAGGTGCGTGATTTCATAGCTGTAAGATGATTGAATCGTGTGTTTATTATTGATCATTGAGGCCATATTTATACAATGAAGATACATATCAAGACTAACTAACTATGAGAGAATTATGGGAAGTGTGATACACATTCCTCATATACATGATATACAGAATAATCTAATAATATACATGATATGCTAATAGACCCCCGCAGTCGAAGCGGGAGGAGGGCGGACGCTGAGACTGTCACGGAAATCATCAAATAAAACACGAGGAAGGCCTTTCGTGAATATATCAGCAATTTGATAACGAGATGGGACATGTAAAACTCGAACTTCACCTTTGGCCACCTTTTCACGTACAAAATGAATATCCATCTCGATATGCTTGGTACGTTGATGTTGTACGGGATTTCCAGAAAGAAAAATAGCACCTACGTTATGACAATATACGAGGGTTGCTTTGGCAATAGGACATTGAAGTTCCAAAAGAAGATTGCGAAGCCAACAGGATTCAGAAACAACATTTGCAACTCCTCGATATTCCGCTTCAGCACTAGAGCGGGAAAGTGTAGGTTGTCGTTTAGATGACCATGAGATCAAACTGTCCCCAAGATATACACAATACCCGGATGTTGAACGGCGAGTGTCCGGACAACCACCCCAATCAGCATCGGTGTACGATACCAAGGAAGAATTATGAGACCGATACAGGTGCAAACCATAGTGTAACGTACCCTGAATGTAGCGCAAAATACGCTTTAGGGCTGTCATGTGATCTTCATGAGGATCATGCATGTGAAGACAAACTTGTTGTACTGCATAAGATATATCGGGATGAGTAAAGGTAAGGTATTGCAAGGCACCTGCAAGACTTCGATAATGTGTTGGATCAAAATAAGGAGCACCCGATGTAGAACTTAGTTTAGCCTTAGTGTCAACTGGTGTTGGAGACGGCTTGCAAGAAGACATTCCAGCGGGTTCAAGAATATCTTGAGCATACTTATATTGGCTGAGAAAAAGACCATGTTGATGACGGGTGACTGCAATCCCAAGAAAGTAATTCAAAGGCCCCAAATCCTTCATTGCAAATTCTTTAGCTAAGAGCCCAATTATAGAATGACGAAGTGCATCTGAGGATGTGGTGAGTATAATGTCATCAACATATAATAAAAGATAAGCCAAGTCTTTACCGTTGTTGTACGCAAACAAAGAGTGATCACATTGACTATGTATAAAACCCAATGTAGAGACAAAATCCGCAAACCGTTGATACCAAGCGCGAGGTGCTTGTTTGAGACCATATAGAGACTTTTTAAGCAAGCACACATAGTCAGGGTGCTTAGGATCTCGAAAACCCATCGGTTGGTGCATATATACGGTTTCATTAAGAGTGCCATGTAAAAAGGCATTTTTAACGTCCAACTGATGAATGGACCATGATTTAGAAATTGCCAACGTAAGAACAGTACGTATAGTAGCAGGTTTAACCACTGGGCTAAATGTTTCTTCACAATCCACACCAACCTGTTGAGACCTGCCATCACCAACCAAACGCGCTTTATAGCGCTCAAATGAACCATCAGATCTCATTTTATGTTTGAAAATCCACATAGAACGAATAACATGCATATCGGGTGTGCGTGGTACAAGGTCCCATGTCTCATTTTCAATAAGAGCATTGTACTCATCAAGCATGGCATTTTTCAAATTTTGGTTGGACAAGGCATCTTTCGGGTTGTTTGGAATGGGAGAGGGGGAGGTAGTGACAGAGAGATTGATGGGATTCTTCGGTTTAGATATACCAGACATACTTCGGGTGTGCATTGTACGAATAGGAGTAATAGTTTGAGGTCGCGAGGTGGAGGGACCACGTCTAACAGCCCATGGGTTGGGTTGTCGGTGTGAGTTAATTAGAGAGGACTGAGATGGGGATGAGCCACGACGGGCAGCAGGTGGAGTGGTGGGATGGGTTGAAGGGTCAGTGGGCTGACTCGAGGTAGGAGAGTGGTGATTATGCTCTGAGATTAGATTTTTGATAAGATGAGGTGCATAAAGGACATTTTTAAGGTACAAAAGGGGAGAAGGTGGTGAAAGATGCGCATGTCCATAACCATTAACTGGAAGAGTATTACCATTGCCAACAATAATATGGTTTGGAATGCTCAAATTGAAAAAAGATGAGAGGTTACCTTGAGAAGCCGTCATATGCGAGGTAGCACCCGTGTCCATATACCATTGATCATCTGGAGGGTTAAGAGTCATGGTATGCATTGCTTGATCAAGTTCTGTGGGAACAATGGAAGCAGCATATGATTGAGACTGATTCGGGCATGGACCAAGGATACCTGGACCACCAGATGGGTTGTTGGGTCTAGCCCATGGGGCAGTTGGAAAGGGCGGTGGTGGAGTAGCCCATGGATATGGGGACCAGGCCCAGGGAGCATATGGAGCCCATTGTTGAGGCTGATGCGATTGATTGTTGTAGGATCTGCCACGACCGCGACCACGACCCCCATTACGACCAACACCACGGTTGTTGTTTCTACCACGACCACGGTTAGAGGTTTCTGTGTTTTGTGGGGACTGAGTTCGAGTAGTATAACTACTGTTGGAGGTGTTTTGGTGTTTGGGGTTTGACGAGGGAGGCGGGATGGAAGAGATGAGAGTGGTTCCAGAAGGTATGGTGGTATTGGCAACTTGTTTGCTTTTGCCGGTTTCTTCAAGTACAAGACGTGATCTTGCTTCATAGAATGGCGGTAGGGGATCGGTTTGCTGAATGAAGCTTGCAACATTGTCATAGCTTTCGTTAAGACCAGCTATTAATTGCAAAACAAGACGCTGATTGGAAACAGGGGCTCCAACATTGGAGAGTTGATCTGAAAGCATCTTGAGTTCTTGACAGTAGGCAGAAACAGATGAGAAGTTGTCAAGGCGTGTATTGGTGACATGGTGTTCCAAGTAAACAGCCCTCGAGTTCTTGTTGTCTTGAAAGATGTCTTTTAAACGTGCCCATGCTTTGGCAGCCGTCGTGTAAGGTTCGAGAATGGTGTGCATCAAGTCATTAGATATGGTACCATAGATCCATTGAAGAACAATGGCATCCAGGGTAGACCATGTTTCAGGATCAACTTCTTTTGGTGGTGGAGTGTCTTTTGAGGAAGAGGCAGCGGGTGGTGGTGGGGGAAGAATGTGATCAATGACTTTGTATGCCCGACAATGGATCTTGAAGAGTTCAGACCAAGATAGATATTGGCCACTCTCCAAGCTAAGTTCAGCAACCAGAGGGTTCTTGATAGGAGAGACAGTGAGGGCTGGGTGTAGTTTTTGTTCTGCCATGTGAGCGGCTGGTAATTGAAGAAAAGAATGGAGGGTTAGGTTTCAGGGAGGTCTGATACCATGTAAGATGATTGAATAGTGTGTTTATTATTGATCATTGAGGCCCTATTTATACAATGAAGATACATATCAAGACTAACTAACTATGGGAGAATTATAGGAAGTGTGATACACATTCCTCATATACATGATATACAGAATAATCTAATAATATACACGATATGCTAATAATAGCACAAAGTCACAAGATATAAAGAACGACCTCTACATAAGTCGTTAAAAAGTACACGTTCAATTCGTTGAAATAATGTTTTACAAAAATTAATTAACGTAACAAATTTTCGTTAACATGAAATCCTAAAGTTGGGGTAGTGTTTTTTGCCGCATTAAATGGTGTCGGAGGTAAAGGTATACAGGAGTTTTTTTTTTTTTCAAAAGGTAAACTTTTTATATTACTTCACGACCAAAACTATACAATCATAAACTACAAATGATACGGGTATACCCAAGATCAGAACAAAGGAGAATAACATCCAAAAATCTGACCCTATCCAAGAGAGTTTAAAATGGATAAAAGGGAGAAAAAATTGGTTTTGGTAACAGATGATCATAGATTGACGAGTACGAAGTGATAGACGTTTTAATAAATTTTCCAAGTATATGAAGTGGCATATAGAGTATAGAGTAAAGATCATTTGAGGACCAAACTTTTTTTATATACCATGGACTAATCTTCACCCTTTATTTCCCTTCATTTTTCTTCCATCTTTATTTGATCTAATGAATGAGATTAATACCAACAATTTAAAAAACCCACTTTCATCTTTTTTTTTAAATATTAATATCTTTCAAACCGTTAATCGTCAAGCGAAAAAAATATACCGTTACGACGAACATTTAATTATCTTTCTATAGATAGGCTAATTGATATATATTTTTGACAATTTTTTTTCGTTTTTTTCACGTTTTTTTTTCGTGGCCGAAAAAATCATATATGATATTACATATCATATCATATATGATATTACATATCATACTCTATATGATATTATATGTAATATCATATATGATATTATATATAATATCATATATGATATTACATATCTTATATGATATGCAATATCATATATGATTTTTTTCGGCCACGAAAAAAAACGTGGAAAAAACGATTTTTTTCGAAAGTATATCAAAGTGCGTGTCTATAGAAAGATAATTAAATGCCCGTCGTGATGGTGTAATTATTTTCGCTTAACGATTAACGATTTAAGTGATATTTAAATTATAAAAAATATGTGAAATAATAAAATGTTTTTAATCTCAACCATTGATTTCCGTTTTAGATGGATGGTGAAGATGAGTCCCTTGGTATGTGAGGAATGTTTGGTTTGTAAAATAACTCGACTCATAGAGTATATTTGGTGGAAATGGGCCGTAGCTGGAGTTTATATTATAAGCTGGAAGTTGTAGCTTATATTATAAGCCGGAAGCTGTAGCTTATATATTTAATAAAGTTGTTTGATGAATTATTTGGAGCTCGGCCTTATTAATATAAAATTGCACAAAAACACATTAAATTAAAAATTCAAATATATCTACAACTTCTGCGTGATACTATGTTACTAGCAGGGTACCCGCGCAATGCGGCGGCGGGTACCCGGTGACTAATTTTGTGGCGAGCAAATATTTATCATTTATACCGCGTGTTGCAGCGGGGTTGATTTTTAGCCGACGTATTTTTTTTCATTTTTTTTATTGTAGCTTTTTTAGTTTCGTAATTTTTATGATATTTGTATAAATTTAAACCATAAGCAACACGTAAAGCAAAAGCAACATATTCATGTTTTAGGCTGCTGCTGGATCTCGAATAATGTGTTAATTATATTGTACTTTGTGGTTAAAAAATTGTATTTTTTTATGAATGGGTGTTTTTTAATAGTGTATTAATTGTATTAGGTGAGTATTATTTTTTTAGTTTTATGTGTGCTTTGAATCCTTGTAAATAATGCTTATAAGGTAGTATTTTTCACTTAAGGGGTATTTTAATGACTGCTATTTAATAGCATTAATATTGTTTGATAGAAAATTGGTATAAAAATGACTCCATGCTTATTTTTGTTGTACCATATGCTTGTTTTGTTATAATTCTCAAAATTAGGTGCATTAAAGTGTTGTAAACCATGCTTTATTTCTTGTAAGTCTGAAAATTTTGGAGAGAGATTCATTTGTACATTATATATAGTATAGATATTTTCAAAGGTATTTAAGTAGTTAAACTAAATATAAGCCCCATAAGCATGTTTTAATTAGTTTTGGCTTATGGAGGCTTAAGCTTATGGCTTATAAAAGCTTCTATAAGCATGTGTGATAAATGAGACGTATTTTAATGGTTCAAGCCCATAGAACCCCCTAAAAGTCCCGCACCAAACACAACCTAGAGCTGTGTTTGGCACAGGCTTATAAAGGCTTACACTCCTTTCAGTTATATTAATAAAGTACATAGTAGATCCAATATTAATGCTTAATATCTAAGCTAAACTTAATTCGTGTGTAAACAATGTCCGTTCATCGTGACCGGGACTTATAACTATTTAAACTATCTTTTTGAGAAAAAGTTAATCTTTAAAGTCAATTACCACACATTATGTTATTTTTTAATCGATGACATTACATAAATTAAAATTTTGGAATAAAAAAATATCGTGCATACACGGTATTATATATGGTATTATATATATATATTAGAATGTGTAGGTTAGATTAAGTATCAAACATGGCTATATTGGAAATGGGTAAGTGGGCTTAAAATCGCCCTAGTTGGAATTTTAGTACATAAAAGCATATATGTACACCCATACACAGTGGCGCAGCTTCATGGGGGGGGCGGCCGACCCCCCGAAAATTTTTTTTGCGATGTAGGAGTATATATTTTTCGTGTAGAAAAATTTCGGTATTTTCTGTTTCGCCCCCCCCCCCCCCCAATTTAATTCGGTTTCGACCCCCCATAGTGTTAAGAAAAAAAAATTTTAGATCCCGACCCCCCACTCGAAAAATCCAAGCTTCGCCACTGCCCATACAGGATGCAAAAATTACCACAGCATATCATATGCCACCGAAAATGGATGGCGTAACAAAATAAGTTAGAACCAATTTACCGATAACAGAATAATGTGCACATACTAATTAGTTTTCGGCATGTATAAACTCCTATCGGTTGCAGTTCTTGTGTGGCAAACTGCTTCAAAAAAAATGGATGAAGTACTCGAAAATTTAGTCACACTTTTTCTTTCTAACAAAAAAAAAAGATGATACTTTTCAATCTACTATTCAAATATCTTATTATAACCTTAACCACCATTCGTAACATATTCACCTTCTATTCTCGTCGCTGTCCACCATCAAGGTAAACATATTTTCATCTTTTTTAGAACAAAAATTTTAACCTTATATAAATGGGTTTTCAAAATTTCGGTATTTTCTGCGATGTAGGAGTATATATTTTTCGTGTAGAAAAATTTCGGTATTTTCTGTTTCGCCCCCCCCCCCCCCCCAATTTAATTCGGTTTCGACCCCCCATAGTGTTAAGAAAAAAAAATTTTAGATCCCGACCCCCCACTCGAAAAATCCAAGCTTCGCCACTGCCCATACAGGATGCAAAAATTACCACAGCATATCATATGCCACCGAAAATGGATGGCGTAACAAAATAAGTTAGAACCAATTTACCGATAACAGAATAATGTGCACATACTAATTAGTTTTCGGCATGTATAAACTCCTATCGGTTGCAGTTCTTGTGTGGCAAACTGCTTCAAAAAAAATGGATGAAGTACTCGAAAATTTAGTCACACTTTTTCTTTCTAACAAAAAAAAAAAGATGATACTTTTCAATCTACTATTCAAATATCTTATTATAACCTTAACCACCATTCGTAACATATTCACCTTCTATTCTCGTCGCTGTCCACCATCAAGGTAAACATATTTTCATCTTTTTTAGAACAAAAATTTTAACCTTATATAAATGGGTTTTCAAAATTCTCAAAACACTAAACATTCATCTTTCAACGAATCTAGAAACATTCCTCTTTCAACGAATCTAGAAACAAAAATAAAATAAAAAATTCTACAACTAAACGATGAGTAAAGATCATTTGAGGACCAAATTTTTTTTGCATATCAAGGGACTAATCTCCACCCTCCATCTTCCCTCCATCTTTATTTGATCTAATGGATGAGATTAATCTTAACAATTTAAAAAACCCACTTTCATCCTTTTTTTTCAAATATTAATATCTTTCAAACCGTTAATCGTTAAGCGAAAAAAAATATACCGTTACGACGAGCATTTAATTATCTTTCTATAGATAGGCTAATTGATATATTTTCGACAAAAAAAAATTTCGTTTTTTTCACGTTTTTTTTTCGTAGCCGAAAAAATCATATATGATATTACATATTACATATCATATATGATATGTAATATCATATATGATATTATATGTAAAATCATATATGATATTGCATATCATATATGATATGCAATATCATATATGATTTTACATATAATATCATATATGATATTATATGTAATATCATATATGATATTGCATATGGTTTTTTTTTCGGCCAGAAAAAAAAACGTGAAAAAAAACGATTTTTTTTTTCGAAAGTATATCAAAGTGCCCGTCTATAGAAAGATAATTAAATGCCCGTCGCGATGGTGTAATTATTTTCGCTTAACGATTAACGGTTTAAGAGATATTTAAATTATAAAAAATGGGTGAAATAAAAAAATCATTTTAATCTCAACCATTGATTTCCTTTTTAGATGGATGGTGGGGATGAGTCCCTTGGTATGTGAGGAATGTTTGGTTTGTAATATAACTCGACTCCTAAACGATACCTAAACCATTTATACAATGTCAAGACATTAATACCTTATCGGTGCCAAGACATTAATTAATACCATACTTTAAAAAGGAGAGGAAATCGTAACCCTTACAAATTCAAATTATTACCTAAACATAAGATTAATTCGTCTGAGCCTCAATGTATATCTTCTTCCAATTAATTCAACTAAAGTCCTAAACAATATAATACAACTGTAATAAGTTCTAGATATATTATATTGAGAAAAGTTCATTTACGGATCAGTTTTTTTCTACAAACTGAGTGACTGATCTGGACCGTCCGTTTACATCTAATCTTACGGTCCATATTATTCTAAGATTTATTTTTAGTTTTGTCTTTTCCTCCATCATATAAATAGTTTATTTTTTATTATTTCCTCATTTTTCACACACAGCTTTCGTTTTCAACTAACTTTCTCTCTCTTACTTTCAGTTTCCCCAAATTTTGTAAACCCTAATCTAATCAAATTAATCATCTATTATCATCAAATTAATCATCTATTATCATCAATTCGTTATCATTCGTTCTCATTATCATCAATGGTGTTTTTTGATTTGAATGAACCGGTTATTGAAGAATCAGTTTCTGCTGATTTTGTTAATGATTGTGATGCATTGTATGGAGAGGATGAATATTCAGATTCAGCTAATGTGATTAATGATTGTGATGCATCGGATGGAGTGGCTGAAGATTCAGTTTCAGCTAACGTGGTTAATGCTTCTGATTCATCTTCTTCAGATGTTGTTGCTGTTTGTAATGATGATCAAAATTCTAGCTGTAAGTTTATTTATTTGTACATTTTTACAAATATCACTTGTGATATACCAGTTTAGTTATATATCACAAGTGATATATATTATGTTTTATGTTCTGCATGATTTTTGTATCAATTTTTTACAAATATCTCTTGTGATTTATAATATAGATGTTTATCTTATGTGATATATCTCATGTTTTATGTTTTTTTTTTATAAGTATCACTTGTGATATGTCTCATGTTTTATGTTTTTTTTAAGTATCACTTGTGATATATCTCATATTTTATGTTTTATGTTTATTTTTTACGAATATCACAAGTGATATAACTCATGTTTGATGTTCTGCATGATTTTTGTATCAATTTTTTACAAATATCTCTTGTGATTTATATTATAGATGTTTATCTCATGTGATATATCTCATGTTTTATGTTTTTTTATAAGTATCACTTGTGATATATGTCATGTTTATGTTTTTTTATCATTTTTATGTGTATTTTTTACGAATATCACAAGTTATATAACTCATGTTTTATGTTCTTCTTTATATATATTTATTGTTAAAATTCTTTTTGTATCAAATGTGATATATCACTTGTGATATATCACTTGTGATTTTATATGTATATTAGTTGTTTTATGTTCTTCTTTATAGATATTTACTGTTTTTATTATTATTATTTGCAGCTTCTAAAGTTCCAAAAACTCCTGATTCATTTGCTCATCATTACTTTATTGACACTCCTGGTGGATCGCTTTATTGGGTTCCCAAAGTTTCTCTTAGTGTTTTGCCTGTTTTGGGGACTGAATTTGATTCACTTGATGCCTGTGAGAGTATGTATAGGAAATACGCTTCTGAAGCTGGTTTTGGTGTTAGAATTTCTTCTCAGAAAAGATTAAGGTGTGGTTATGTTAAACAAAAGTACTTTGTGTGCAATAGGGAAGGTTGTCCGAAGGAATTATATTTGAATACTTTAGTTTCTAAGAAAGGTAACAAACGTTTTAGGACTTCGAACATTAGAGTTACTGGTTGCAAAGCACGGGTTGTATTTGATATGATTCCTGGTACGACTAAGTTTATGCTTAAGAAGTTTGATCCTATACATAATCATGAACTTGATCGGGTTGAGTATAAGCATTTGTCAAAAAGTGAGAAGCAGTTAACGTATGCTGAGCAGATGTTTATTGTTAAAGCTGGAAGTGTAAACCTTGGACCTGTTAAAGCTCATAATTTGTATACTGGTTTGAAAGGCTCTGCCTCACTTGTTCATGGTACTGAAGTTGAGTTTAAGAACTATGTGCGTGGCATAAACTGTTTTATAGGAGATGCTGATGCTCAGATGCTTATTAAATGTATGGAAAATAGGCAAAAGTATACTGTGGACTTTTCTTTTGATTATCTAGTTGATAATGCGGAGTTGACTGGTTTGTTTTGGGCTGATGAAGTTGCAAAGTGCAATTACAGGGAGTTTGGTGATATTGTGTCTTTTGATGCCACATACAGAACAAACAAGTAAGTTTTATAATCTTTTTAATATTACTTGAGATATTTAATTTTTTATATTTTTAACCTTTAATATCTCCTGAGATATTTTTAACATTTTCACAGATATAAGATGGTTTTTGTTCCTTTCACTGGAATAGACAACCATAGGAAATCTGTTACTCTTGGTTCTGGCCTTCTTAAGAATGAAACTACGGAATCTTATATATGGTTACTCCAAGCGTTCAAAAAAGCGTTCAAAAAAGCTCCTAATATTGTTGTAACTGATCAAGATGGTGCTATGCGAAGGGCAATTGAATTTGAACTTCCAGATTCCAAGCATAGACTTTGTATGTGGCATATCATGCAAAAGATTCCGAAAAAGGTATTCATATGTTGTATCACTTTTTATATCTGCCAAAAAAGTTTATCACTTGAGATATTTCATTTATCACTTGAGATATTGCATTTATTAATTTGATTAATCAAATGATGCATTTATTCATTCATCAGTTGAGATTTTTGCATTTATCACTTGTTATATTGTATTTATATCTGCCAAAAAGCATTATCAGTTGATATATTGCATTTTATCACTTGAAATATTGCATTATATCACTTGTGATATTGCATTTTTTATCACTTGAAATATTGTATTTATTCATTTATTAGTTGATGTTTTTGCATTTATTACTTGTGATATTTGTATTTATATTACTTGTGTTGTCTGTCTAAAGTAGTATTTTGATGCATCATTTTTTTGTTACAGATTGTTTCTAGGATCTGTGATGATACTGATTTTAAAAGTAAATTCAATAAGATAGTTTGGAATATGTATATTGGGCCGGATGAGTTTGAGCTTAGATGGAATAATTTGATGGAAGAGTTTGGTCTTGTTAATCATAAGTGGTTGTGCAAGATGTACAAGATTAGATCATCATGGATTCCGGCTTTCTTTATTGATTCTCCACTTTGTGGTTTAATGAGGACTACCTCTAGGTCAGAGAGTGAGAATTCTTTCTTCTCACATTTCACTAGCCCTGGTGCGACACTTGTTAAGTTCATGATTTGCTATGATTCTGCAATGGAAAAACAGAGATACAAACAAGAAAGATTAGATCATCAGTCGTTTGATTCCTTTCCTGTTTTGTTGACGCCATTAGCTATTGAAGTTCATGCAGCAAGGGTTTACACTCGTTCTTTGTTTGTTCGTGTGCAAAAGGAGATTATTGCAGGATCATGGTTATGTTCAATTAAGTCAAAAATTTCAGAAGAGGGATCTGACATTTGTATTATTAGTGAGGAAATTATAATTCCAGATTCTATGCCTGACCCGACTGAGTTTAATTCACCAGAAGATTCAGATGAAGAGGTTGAAGAAATTGATCTGTATAAAAAATCTTCGAGAGAGTATAAGGTACATGATTTTTCTAATATTTTGTTATAACATGATTTTTCTAAACATATCACATGTTATAACATTTTGTTTCCTTTTTGTT
The DNA here is from genome assembly GCA_030686995.1 of Artemisia argyi. Lineage (NCBI taxonomy): Eukaryota > Viridiplantae > Streptophyta > Magnoliopsida > Asterales > Asteraceae > Artemisia > Artemisia argyi. The sequence goes on from CM060701.1 coordinate 242,588,175, forward strand.
TAATGAAGGTGTTGCATAATAGAAGTGACAATTCCGTTGTGTGCTGTTGTCAGTTATTTGTTCGTTGTGGGATTTTGTGTCGACATGTTTTTTGTGTTTTTAAGAATTGCAATGTTCAAAAAATTCCTAATCAGTATGTGTTGAAGCGTTGGACAAGGGACCTTATACCTCCTGGTTTAAGAAGGAAGAAAAATCGTGATGGTGAGAAGAATGAAAATATTTCTACTCTTTTTGTTCAGGCTACTTCTTTAGTTGATGATTGTTGTCAGATTTTGCGGAATCATGAGCCAAAGTTGAGTGATTTTGTTGATAAGCTTAAAGCGTTGAAGTCAGAATTTGAAGCTGATATTCCAAGTGTTCCACGTACCAAAGTTTCTGATGTTGTTCTAGATTTTATGGGGGTTAAGAAGCCTAAGAAAGTTAAAGTTAGGAATCCAACAAGGACAAACAAGAAGGGTGATAAGAACAAGGTTGATAAGCACTGTATCAAGAGTGGACGAGAGAAGTCTTTTGAACAAAGTAAAAAGCGACAAGCTGGTTGTGGTATTTGTGGCTTATCAGATCATAACAGACGCACTTGTCCAAACAAACAAAAAGTTGCTGATTTGTATCGCATCAGTGCTGGAGTTGGCGGGGACATTCCGGAGGCGGCGGAGACTAATAATTGAAAATTTTAAGCTCTATTGTTTGGATTATTTTTTCATTAATTGTGATTAATAGCTGAAAATTTAAGCTATATTGTTTGGATTTTTTTTTATCACTTGTGATTTTTTACTTTTATCATGAATAATTTTATCATTTGTGGTATTTTATCACTTGTGATATTTTACTTTTAGCATGAATAATATTAATAGCTGAAAATTTAAGCTATATTGTTTTGGATTTTTTTATCACTTGTGATAATTAACTTTTAGCATGAATAATTTTATCACTTGTGATATTTTATCACTTGCGATATTTTACTTTTAGCATGAATAATTTTATAACTTGTGATATTTTATCACTTGTGATATTTACTTTTAGCATAAATAATTTTATCACTTGTGATATATTTATCACTTGTGATATTTTAATGTTTTTGATTTTTTGAATTTTTTTATCTCTTGTGATATTATATATGATATTCTATATATTGTTTTATGAGTGTTGTTTTGTTATTGAATTATTAAATTAAAAGATAAATAAACATAAATGAACTTTAATGTACTCCTAATTTGACGAATAAAGACTTTTGTTCATATTCGTTCATTTAACTAAATGAACATAGACTAATTTTTAACTAAATGTTTCTTGAAATTTTCACTTAACGTTTATTTTTTTTATAGCCTTAGATTTTGGTCATCATGTTGGTTCACCAAAATAAGGGTAAGGAATTTAAGTTTTTTCCATAGAATGGGAATTTTTTTTTTTTTTTTTTTTTTTTTTTTTTTTTTTTTTTTTTTTTTAGGTTTCAAAATATGCAACATACCAAGTGTCATTTTAAAAATACAGAGGGACCATTTTTGTTGATTCACCAAACTTATCCCATTAACCTTATCCCCACACCTTTCACTTTCGCACAATCGCAATCAAAAAGATATTCCACTTTCTCTGTAACCTCCGTTTATAACTTCAATATAAATTCAAAATCAACCGATTTAAACTGTTAAAATCATTTAAAAAACACAAAAATGGAACAATCATCAAGTGGAGAAGCCGATCTTCAGAAAAAAGAGCTTGAAAATAAACCTACTGAAACTGAAGATGAAGGTACATTTCTTCCGACTAAGTATTTATTTGTTTCATTAGGATATCTATTGATTTTGTACTTATTTTATGAATATTATTGCTATTTATTAAGATTTGTGTATTTTTTTGGTGATTTTTTTTATACTTATTTTATGAATATTTTTTATAAATATTATTGTTGTATATCACTTTTGTTAAAACAGTTGTAGTTATTTTATTATGTTTTTTGGTAGTAGATATCTGTCATGATGATGATTATAGTATTTTGTTGCTTACTTCAGTTTTTGGTAGTATATCATTTGTGATAAAACAGTTTAGTGCCTTTATTCATTTTCTGGTAGTTTAACATATGCCATGAATAAGATTTGAAGTGTTTTTATTCAGTTTCTATAGTTTATCACATGTGTTAATGAGCACTGGTACTGTTTACTATTATATATGATGAGATTTTTGAGAGATTAAACTTTTGTTTTTTGAAAAAAATGTAGATGGTGACATTTTTTCTGATTTGGATGCGATACAAGCTCTTAATGGTTAGTTTTAAGTTGATAAAGCTTTTACACGTAAAGATTGCACACATTGTGTTACTATTTAAAGAATAAAAAAATTTGTAAATGCAGTTTTGAATACTCCATTTTGTAGAGCATCTCCAGAGATTGTTAAAAGTAAAGGTATATTTTGATATATTAGTATGTCTACTTTACAAGAATAAACTGTGATATGAAACCTGAATGTATGTGACGTATTTAATTTTGTCATTGTATATTATGTATATCAACTGTGATACATACACATTTGTTAGAATGTGTATGTATGATAGCAGTAGAATGATATAAATTATATGGCGCACACACATTCAGATTTTATTTTATCACATATCTCATTCATTAAACTTACTTGGGATTTTTTTTTTTTTTTTTTTTTTTTTTTTTTTTTTTTTTTTTTTTTTTTTTTTGCAGGTATGACAAAAACAGAACAAAAAAAAACAACTAAACAATCCGCTAAAACGAAATTTCGAATCAAGTTCAGAAAAAAGAAAAATACAGATGCGACTGAAACATCAACATCCACACCACTAAAAACAACACCAACCAAATCATCACCATTGACAGGAACTCGAAATTCACCAATAACAAGGACAATTGATAGAAAAGCTGCATTGACACCAACAAAGGCATTATGTCGCAAAACACAAACTAAGTTATCACTAGAGATAACACCAGTAATTTCAACATCAGCAAGCCATAACTCATCTACACCTTCTACAGCAACACCAACACGATTAACCGTTGAAGGCACAGCTGAGATATCACAAGAATCCACACGTGAACGAGCAACAGATATGCAAAATAGGAAAAAGACTGTAGCAAAGAAGAAATCAACAGGAATAAAGGATTCAAATGTAGATGATGAAGAAGAGGATGATTTTGCGAAAAAGAAGAAAAAAGCAACACCAAATAGGAAAAGAAAAGAAACAGAATCACCAAGTGCTACAACAAGAAGTGTAGCAAAGAAGCAACGTTTAGAGGAAGAAGCAAAGGAAAACAAGATTGAAAGCAAAAAAAAAAAAAGAAAACGATAAAAGCAATAGTTGTTGTTGAAAATGAAGTTGAAAACAAGAAAAGGAAAAGGGTTGAAAATGATAAAAAGCATGTTCAAAAGGAGAAGAAGGTTGTTAAAAGGAAGGTAAAAAATAGACTGCAAAATGATGAAGATGTACACCAACTACAACTTCAAAAACAAAAGGGTAAGGGGAAATTGAAAGATGCAGAAGATGAAGATGAGGGTAGAGGGAAATTTTTCAAGTCATTAAGATCGAAGACGACTGTGAAACCCTTATATGATACTATACATAGTTTGAGCCCAGAGAGAAGACAAAGGGTGAGGGAAATGGGTTTTGGCTCATTAATTGGTTTCCCATATATCAAGTTTCCCGCAAAACTACCATACTTCATCTTAAAACACTTGGATGTCAATTCAATGGAGTTGAAATTACCAAATGGCGGGGTTATCGAAATAACTCCAAGTAAAATCAGAGAAGTACTTGGAATACCAATGGGACCACTGTCATTCTATGCAGAAGAAAAAAGGTTGATAGGCAACTCAGTCCACTGTGAATTCATGGCACAGCTCTCCCGTGACCCTAGGAAAAGAACAACATCGAGTTTATCTGAGATACTTCGAACATCGGAAGGAACAGACTTCATTTTTGATTTGAATTTCTTGATGCTCTTTGCTAACTGCCTTGGGTCTTGTCGTAATACTGCTATGTTGAAGTATGATGTTTTGGAAAATGTAATGTCATCAGAAGACATACCCAACATAGATTGGTGCGTATTCATCTGGAATTGCATAAAAGAAAGTAAGAAAAAGTGGGATGATACAACGCTTGAAAATTGGTACTATGGACCTCATGTTACGTTCACGGTAAGTAACAATCAACTTTAAAAACATGCTTTTCTATGAGATGTGATGTATAGTATCACCAGTGATAATAACTTTGTATTTTTGTTTATCACTTGTTATACTATTAATCTATAGTATCACCATTGATACTACTTGAAAACAGCTTGTTTAATAGGAAATGTTATGTATAGTATTACCAGTGATTTTGAAAATTAATTGTATTTTAATGCAAGTTTTTTTTATTGAAAGCAGCTCATTTACTTGCATTACACGAAATTCGATGAAATTCATGTCCCACGCAAATGGCCCGCCATTAAACATTGGAGCCAAAGACTAGTAGAGCAAAGGCAGGAAATAGAGATGGCTAAAGAAGAATTTGGCTTGGTGATTGTCATTGAAGAAGATGAAGACAATGAAGAAAATGAAAATCTAAAGATCAGACAGGTAAGATATCACTTGTGATAAATTAGTTAATGATAAATTATTTTATTAATTGATATGATTAGTGGATACATTCTTATTAATTGATATGATTAGTGGATGCTTTATAAATTATTTTTTAAACACAGGAGGTATATGAGAGAATACAAGAAAACTTTGATAGACTCTTGAGAGAGAAAAAAGAATTAGAAACTTCAATCAAAGTAGGCATGGATATTTACAGAGGGGATGAAACGATAGGGAGGTTTTTAGAAAAGTTCAATATGGAATTCCAAGTAGGAATAAGAACTGATGTATTTGGGAGACCAGTGGATGATCAGGCAGGCCCTAGTATTAGACGTGATGATTATGATGAGAATAATGATGGAGATGAAGGTGGGAGTGATGATGATAGAGGAAGTGATGTTGGTGAGAGTGATGATAATGATGATGATGTGAATAATTTGAATGTAGAAGGAGAAAATGTGGATGAACAATTTGATAAACAAGCCCGTGAAGAAGCTGCAGCAATGGAACATGTTGAAAAAGAAGCTGCAGAAAAGGTTAGATTAATCAAATAGTTTTGTTTATGGAGTATCACAAGTGATAAAGTAGCTTTATATATTTAATTTTTTGTTTTTAAATTGAAAAAAAAGGCCAAAAAAGAAGCTGGAGCAAAGGAACAAGCCGAAAAAGAGGCTGCAGAGAAGGTTAGATTTATCGAATAGTTTTGTTTATTCATTATCACAAGTGATAAAGTACCTTTATATACTTATTTTTTTTGTTTTTAAATTAAAAAACAGGCCTTAAAAGAAGATGCAGCAAAGGAACAAGCTGAAAAAGAGGCTGCAGAGAAGGTTAAATTATTTGAATATTTTTGTTTATGCCGTATCACTAGTGATAAAATACCTTTTATATACTTAATTTTTTGTTTTTAAATTTAAAAATAGGACGTAAAAGAAGCTGCAGCAAAGGAACATGTTGAAAAAGAGGCTGCATAGAAGGTTAGATTAATTGAATAGTTTTGTTTATGCATTATCACAAGTGATAAAGTACCTTTTATATATTTAATTTTTTGTTTTTAAATTGAAAAAAAAGGCCAAAAAGGAAGCTGCAGCAAATGAACAAGCCGAAAAAGAGGCTGCAGAGAAGGTTAGATTAATCAAATATTTTTGTTTATTCATTATCACAAGTGATAAAGTACCTTTTATATATTTAATTTTTTGTTTTTAAATTGAAAAAAAGGCCAAAAAAGAAGCTGCAGCAAAGGAACAAGCCGAAAAAGATGCTGCAGAGAAGGTTAGATTAATTGAATAGTTTTGTTTATCCATTATCACAAGTGATAAAGTACCTTTTATATATTTAATTTTTTGTTTTTAAATTGTAAAAAAAGGCCAAAAAGGAAGTTGCAGCAAATGAACAAGCCGAAAAAGAGGCTGCCGAGAAGGTTAGATTAATCAAATAGTTTTGTCTATTCATTATCACAAGTGATAAAGTACCTTTTATATATTTAATTTTTTGTTTTTAAATTGAAAAAAAAGGCCAAAAAAGAAGCTGCAGCAAAGGAACAAGCCGAAAAAGAGGCTGCAGAGAAGGTTAGATTAATCAAATATTTTTGTTTATTCATTATCAAAAGTGATAAAGTACCTTTTATATATTTAATTTTTTGTTTTTAAATTGAAAAAAAGGCCAAAAAAGAAGCTGCAGCAAAGGAACAAGCCGAAAAAGATGCTGCAGAGAAGGTTAGATTAATTGAATAGTTTTGTTTATCCATTATCACAATTGATAAAGTACCTTTTATATATTTAATTTTTTGTTTTTAAATTGTAAAAAAAGGCCAAAAAGGAAGCTGCAGCAAATGAACAAGCCGAAAAAGAGGCTGCAGAGAAGGTTAGATTAATCAAATAGTTTTGTTTATTCATTATCACAAGTGATAAAGTACCTTTTATATATTTAATTTTTTGTTTTTAAATTGAAAAAAAAGGCCAAAAAAGAAGCTGCAGCAAAGGAACAAGCCGAAAAAGAGGTTGCAGAGAAGGTTAAATTAATCGAATAGTTTTGTTTATGCATTATCACAAGTGATAAAGTACCTTTATGTACTTAATTTTTTTTTTAAATTGAAAAACAGGCCTTAAAGGAAGCTGCAGCAAAGAAACAAGCTGAAAAAGAGGCTTCAGAGAAGGTTAGATTAATTGAATATTTTTTGTTTTTGCAGTATCACAAGTGATAAAATACCTTCATATAACTAAAGTGTTTCAATATAATAATCTTTAATACAGGTTGCAAAAGTAGAAGCAAAGAAAAAGAATGAAGTAGAAAAAAATCAAGAAGCTTTAAAGCTAAAAGCTGAACAAGAGCTAGTTCAAAAGGAAGCTGAAAAGGGGTGTAATGAAGCTGCAAGACAATCTGAAATTCCAGAATTTGAAAGCCCATCAATTCAAAAAAAGCCATTCGGAACTGGAAAGGACGTTGGTGAAGCTAGCATCGAAAATGAAGTAATAAAAGGAAAAAGAAAAGTTAAGTCATCAATCTTCTTAAAGTCACCGTATAATAACAAATCTTGTAATGTTGTGGATGCGTTGACAGAAGATGAAAGACTGTTGGCATACAGCTTTTTTTCAATGGAAGGAGAGATCCTGTAAGATTCTTTTTGTTAAATTTTTAAATTATGATTTTTATCACTAGTGATATTTTGCATATTATAAAGATACTGATATTTATCACCTATGATACTGTAATACAGGGACAATGTGTTTGATGATGGAAAGGGAACAATAGTTCCAAGAATAACAATGCAATCACTTTTGCCAGGAATTCTAATAGATAGCTTGGTAATTGATGCATTTGTTGCTGTGCTGAATGAAGAAGAGAGAAGAAAACTGAAGACTGAAAAGAGGAGATACTACTTACCATTGGCTGCAACGGTTAGTTATTTGTAAAAATTCATTATATATTTAAATTGGTTATCAAAAGTATCTCTAGTGATATCACAAGTATCTCTAGTGATATCATAAATGTCTATAATATTGTTTTATTTTAAATAATATTTAATATTTTTATTGATATAACAAGTATCTCTAGTGATATAAAAATGCCATTGATTTATAATATTGTTTCATTTTAAATTATATTTTATATCTTGTGATAAAACAGCAACCAGAGGTTCAGAAAGAGAAAAAAGACATGAACAAGCAGATTGAGGTGTTTAAGGCTATTGTCAACAAGGATGAAACAAGTTTCAGATTGAGAGATGTAAATCTTGTATTCTTCCCCATCATCGTTCATGATCATTACTATTTAATAGTTTTTGATCTTGAAAAAGGAAGATGTGTAATATTGGACAACAGTATTTCTGATGCAGATTACGATGGGAAATACAAAAAAGTATTTGATTTTGTGGTGAGTTACATTTGTTCTAATCTATATTTAAATACTTTTATTTTAAAATCATTTTTAATATAACTAGAGATAGATTTTATTTAATTTGAATACTTTTTATTTTATTTGCAGAGAGAGATTTTTGTTCATTACTTGATCTGTACTAAACACCCATCATTGAATAAAATGTTGAAAGATACTGCAGCAAAGACACCAAAGATGAAATGGAGAACAAAAGAAAACAAGATAGATTGTGGGCTATATATGATGATGCATATGGAGATGTTTGAAGGTGAAATTGGACTAAAATGGAAAACAAATATCTTGGACGAAAGAAACCGTCAATATGCTGAACAGATGAAAAGAATGAGGATGAGGTATGCTTCCAAGATACTGTTGCATGATGCGAACAAGAATAGTAAGATGATGTCAGATTTTGCAATCAAGTTTGATGAAGAACACAATGATAAAGAAGAGCAGAAGAAGATTGTTGAAGCAGCTATGATTAGAAAGGCAGCAGAAGAAAAGCATTAGTTGATTTTAATGCTTTTATTTCCAAAGACAATTTATGTTTTATGTGTTTTAGATTTCTAAACAATGAATGTTAAACTAGTACTAGCTATTAGATATGCAAAAATCCATTGTGGTACTGTCGAGCCACAGAATGTGATGGACAACTGTCCAAGTTTGTGGTTACCTAAGAATGATGGTGCTCTGTTAGGACCTGAACCACATTCCTTGGTGATGGAGATTTTTGTTATGGATTTTGCATAATATTAATGCATCTATGATTAAATTTTTAGATATGCAAAAAGTGATGGTGTTTTTGTATTATATTTGTTCTAGTTTCTGGGTAGACAATTGAAGTTAATTTTAAGTTTTTTTTAATGCCTTTGAATTACTTAAGCATTTGTGTGTTTTTGATTGTATCACAGGAGATACTTATATTTTGGGCCAATAAGTAAACTCAAATTATTGGACTGTTAAAGTGATAAACATTTAGCCCATATTAAAGCAATCACTAAGCCTAATTTTTTAACATATCATCAGTGATAAAAATAAATTACTATACAAATACAAAATTAGACATAAAAAAATAATTAAATAAATAAATAATAAAAAATAATCATATCTCTAGTGATTGATAAAAATTATATACATAAATTAGAATAAATAAAAATACAAGGACCGAAACTGTCAAATTGCACAAAAAAATTCCCCCAAATTGCTTAACCGATCATTTTGACGTAGATCTGCAAAAAAACTTACACACAGTATCTATAAGTTTAACAATCAAATCACAAACACTATCTCCAGTGATTTGATCTTTGAAAAACATAAAAATGAATCAATCGGAAGCTGAAAAACAAGATAAGGGAAAGAACATTGAAGAAAATTTGGTTAATGGTATGATACTCATTTCAATATTATTCGTTTCCATTTCTTAAACTTTTGTCAATTTAAATCCTAGCTAATTATTGTATTTTTTAGTTTTTTAATATATTTATTGTTATTGTTAAACTTTTTTAGCTTATTTATTGTTAGTTTTTTAATAGATAACTTTAAGTTGTGTTTGGTACAAGTTTTGATTATTTGAAGATTAGTTTATTAGGCTAAGTTATCTACTGAATTATAAGTTAATGTTATTTAGGCAATAGGTTAATTAAGTAGTGAAATGTTTTGCAAGAGTTTTTTCAGTCAAATTAGATGTTAAGCTGTTATAAAGATGTACTCTGTAATTAATATTTGAACATTTCTCACAATATTAAAATTCAAATAATGATAACTTATATTTCGCTTGTTATATTAAAAAAATGCAGATAATGCAAGAATAACGAAAAGAAAAAAACAGTTACCAAGATTAGGATGTAAGAAAAAACCTTGTAAAGTTTTGCATCCACTATTAGCAGCACAATAAGCGAAGAGAATGAAAAATCCGATGAAAGATAAAAAGTTAGAGGAAGAAGCAGGAAAATTAGATGAAGAAGCACCGAAAGCCAATGAACAGGTTATTTTTTTTAAAAATTCATTACTATGTTAATTTTACATGACTAGTATCACTAGTGATATCAAAAGTATCACTAGTGATATCACAAGTATCTCTAGTGATATAACAAGTATCACTAGTGATATCACAAGTATCTCTAGTTATATAACTAACTTTCATTGATGTATAATCTTGTTTATACAAAATATCAGGTTGAAAAAGAAGATTCTGTAAAAACAAAAGAAGCTGGAATAGAAGTTGATTCTAAGAGAAGAGAAACTGAAAAAGATAAAAAGAATGTAGTTGAAGACAAGAATTGTGAAAAATCAAATGGAAAAAGGAAAATGAATGAATGTGAGAATGCTGATATTGATGAAAATGATATAAAGAAGAAAAGAAAGGTGTATACTAAATTGAGGGCAATGGCAACAGTTAAGCCTCTTTTTGAAGCAATGCATGGGTTAAGCAAAGAAAGAAAGAAAGAAATAAGAAAAATGGGGTTCGGAGACTTGATTGATTTTCCAATTAATGAATTACCAACAACGCTAGCATTTTATGTAGTAGATAGCCTTGATGTAGAAGGAATGAACCTTAGGCTTCCAATGGGTAACTTAAAAATTTCTCCACAAACTGTGAAGTTTGTTCTTGGGTTACCAAAGGGTTCAAGGAGGTTGGAAAGGAATGAAGGAGAAATAGAAAAGAATGATCGATTTGAGGAAGAATGGAAAGATCAATACAAAGATGAAAAGAAGTTGACTATAAATTCAATATCAAAGCAGATATTACAGACAACAAACACTGATTTCTTCGTTAGAATGAACTTTTTAATGTTAGTTGCAAATACATTTGGAGAATGTGATTACAACCATGTTGTAAAGACCACAGTATTGGAAAACATTTTTGAAGAAGATGACGTGACAGAAATAGATTGGTGCAGTTATGTGTATGAATGTGCGAAATCATCAAAAAAATTTTGGGCAATAAGAAAGAGGGATAGGACGGAGGTTGTCTATTTTGGGCCAGTAACGTTCTTGATGGTAACTCCTAAATTTTTATTTATTTTTTTTTTAATTTTTTTTAATAAACAAGTTATGATTGAAAAAAAATATTTACATGCATATAAATGAATTATAACTTATTTTTTAACATATGTAATAATTTATTTTTCATATTTAATAAAAACAGATTATTTTTGAATATCATTTCTGATTTTCTGAATATCACAAGTGATATTCAGAAAATCTCAAGTGATATCCATGTTACAAAACATTATTAGTTGAATATCACTTGTAATACTTAGAATATCACTTGTGATTTTCTGAATATCACAAGTGATAATAATTGAAATACTATCAATTACTTTGATTTGTTAAAAAAGTCTATATGAGGTATCACCTGTGATACCTCGTATGAATGTTTTTTATTTATGTTTCATCTGATATAATGGTTGTTGAAACAGCTTGCATATTTACAATATACAAAGTTTGATGCAATGAATGTGCCAAGAAGATACCCAGCTTTCAAAAGCTGGAATTCAAACTTGCTGAAAAGCAGGGAGACTCTAGAAATGGATGTTAGTAAACACTTTGGGATGGTGGAGATAATAGGAGATCTAGGAGGTCTAAATAAAAAAGAAAGAACTTCTCAAAAACAGGTGAGTGTATGATATCTCTTGTCTTATTATATTATAATATTAATAATATTATTTTATGACTTTAAAAATATAACTAATATTTTTTTCAGGAAATTTATCAGATGTTAGAAGATAAAATAGAAAACATTTTGAGTGATAAAGAATGGTTTGAAGAAACAATCATAGATACTATATACAAATTTGGAAATGATCAAAGGCTTAATCAATATAGAGATATATTGAATGAGATTTTCATAAACGCAAATGAAAAATCCAATCAAAGAAGTCCGTTGTATTCATCATCAACAGAATCAAGTTCTATCAAATTTTCAACAAGCGTTGATGAAGATGACAACAATGGAGAATCTATGATAGTCGATGATGATGAAGCTGAGAAACAAGATGATATGCAAGGGAATGAAAATGATGAAGATACAGCCAACAACGAGAGTAAAATAAGGGAAGAGGTTTCAGTGAACAATGATGGGACATGTAATATAATGGATGAAGCTGCAGGGAATAAAGTTGTAAGTAGTAGCAAAGATGATGTAGTTTCGGAAAACAACGATGTCAGCAGTAGACACAAGGTACATTTAATTTTTCTGCTTTTAAGTATTTTTTGTTTAAGTTTCACAGGTGATATGAGGTATCACTGGTGATATAGTATTATTTATCACTTGTTATATTATTTTTTTAATTTTTATTTTTTTAATTTTTAGGTTTTTGCTTTTTTGTTTATTTAATATCCCTTGTTATATTATGTGTTTTTAATGTTTTATTATTATTATTATTATTTTTTTATTTTTCAGGATGAAAAAATGAATGAAGCTGGAAATTTCTTAGATGATCTATCAATTTTTGACGAATTAGTGAATAAAAGTGATGAAGAACTTAAAAAAGAATTCAGAGAAATGAAAGAGAGAGAAGCCAAATTTGCTTCAAAAAGGCTTGAAGACTTAACTGACGAAGAATTTTTTGAAGTTATCGAAGAAGATGAATGGCAAAAATTTTGGACTCAGGAAAACGTTGAAGAGAAACAGACGGAACAAGCATGCGAATCTTCACAGAAAGAACAACAAAATGAACAAGCAGGTCCATCTAGTTGTAAAAGTAGGGAGCACATTTTTGAATTCACACCAGGTTCTCAGCCGTCATTTAATCTAGGATTTGACAGCCCATTAGTAGGGTCAAAACCATCCAAAGAAAAAGAGCCAAATGATGAAGAAAAGGAGTATCGGTGCCTGCAATCACCGTATATGTATGAAAAAGTCAGCACAACTGAAGAGCTTACAGATGATGAAATACTATTGTCCAGAAGCATCTTTTGTATGCAAGGAAACGAAGCGTAAGATTAACTTTAATTTTTTATGAACTTTATTTAAATGTAACACAGGTGATACCTAAGATGTTATTTTTAAAAAATAAAATAAGTAAGTAGTATTACCTGTGATACATAAAAGAAATTAGTAATATGTGTAGTTTCTTATTGAAATCACCTGTTATATTGGGAAAAACAGAGAGCAAGTTTTCAGGGATCAATCTGTAGAATTGATGAGAATGAATGTGCAATCATTAGCACCAGGATTGAAGATTGAAACTCCTGTGATTGATACTTTTGCTTCTATCCTAAATCACGAGGAACGGGAGCTAGAGAAAGATATCAAAAGACATTACTTTTATACATCAATGATGGTAAGATATATTTAATTTAAATTTAATGTATTTATAATTGAATTTAAATATGAATTAACTAAATTTAACTTGTTTTTAATTATCAATCAGCTGCCCGGAATAATACAGGATAAACCAGAGCCCATGGAAACCAAGATTGAAAAACAATACGAAGAGTTTTCAAAGATGGTTTTAATTCAAATGGAAGATGATATAAGCAAGCTACAATTTGAAGATGTTGATTTGGTATATCATATAACTTTTCTTAACTAATAAATGAATTTAGTATATTCTTTTAAAAGTAACATCATTTTTTAAAATTTTATGATTACAGGTTTTCTTCCCAGTCATAGCATATGAGCATTATTACCTTATAGTTTTCAACATCTTGAAAGGAACATCTGTGATAATTGATAACAGTGATTCTGTTGCAACATATGAAGAAAAGTACAAAGGAAACTATGAATTTGTGGTAAGAAACACTTTCCTTTTAATTTACTCAATATCAGTTGTCATATTTCATAGTATCACTTGTGATATTCGTAGTATCACTTGTGATATTCATAGTATCACTTTTGATATTTATAATATCACCTGTGATATTCATATTATCATTTTTTACATTCTGAATATCACTTGAGAGTTTGATATTTAAATGACACTTTGTATTTTCAATTTTTCAGAGTGGTGTTTTTGCAAAACATTTGTCAACATATCTTCATCCAAAAGCTGAAGATTATATGAATGAAAAAAAGAAACCAACAATCTTAAACATGAAGTGGAAGACAAAGAAAGAAAAAATAGATTGCGGTTTGTACATGATGATGCATATGGAAAATTATGAAGGAAAGAAAAAATGGAAAACAGGCATGCTAGAAGAAACAAACAAAAATCATCAAAATCAGACCAACAATTTGAGAGCAAAGTACGCAGCAAAGATGATGCTTCATGAAGTAAACGAAAAAAAAAAATCATGTCAGAGTATGCGTTGAAGTTTGCAGCTGAGAACCCAGACAATAAAGAAGCAGAAAAGATTGTAAATGAAGCAATAATGAAAAAGATTGCAGAACAAGATGAACAAGACAAAAAAGGAAAATAGTCCAATTCGTCAATGATTAGAGATTTAGTTTTTAAGACAGTTTTTTGTTATGATTTATCACAATAGATACAAAGTGATAACTTAATTTGTATGTTTTAGTTTTTTATAATTTCTATGCTTTTATTATTTTTTATAAGATAAAAAAGGAAAATTATAATTGATATTTGAAGTATCACTTTTGATATTCAAATATTGATTTTCTGAATATTACAAGTGATTTTCAACTAATGTTTTAAAATCACAATTGATATTCTGAGTATCACAAGTGATATTCAATTATAATGTTTTTGTAACATGAATATCACTTGTGATTTTCAGAATATCACTTGTGATATTCAGAAAATTACAAGTGATATTACAAGTGATATTCTAAATATTACAATTGATTTCCAAATAATGTTTTGTAACATGAATATCTCTTGTAATATTCAGATTATCACTTGTGATATTCAAAATTATATTCAACTAATGTTTTGTAACATGAATATCACTTGTAATATTCAACTAATGTTTTGCAACCAGTTTTAGATGATATACATAATCTGAATATTACAAGTGATATTCACTTGTGATATTCTGAATATCACAAGTGATATTACTAGTAATAATAATAAGTAATAATAATAACAATTATAGGCTAGCTTCTAAACAAGTTACAATAATAATAATTCCAACATTGTCTGCAACATTTTGCCTTTTCTGTTAGTACCAAAATAATCTGATCAACCTACTTCTAAACAAGTTAACAAAGCAAAGTTGCATACTGTTTTACATTAAATAAAAATACATAATTAGCTTCCACTTGGTCCTATGTTCTTTAGTTCTGCCTTCTTTTTGCTAATTGCTTCATTGACAACCTTTTTCATTGTTTCTTCCTCTTGGTATTCTGCAGCAAACTGGTATGCATATTCTGTCATCTTTTCTTTTATTTCGTCTTCATTTTCCTCGTGAAGAACAATCTTTGCTGCATACTTTGATCTTAAGTTATCTATCTGCTCCCTGTGTCCTTTGTCTTTTTCATCAAGGAATCCTGATTTCCATTTTGTTGCAACTGTTTCTCCTTCATAGCATTCCATATGTGCCATCATGTATATTCCACAATCTATTCTCTCTTGTTTAGTTCTCCATCTCATTTTCAATATCTTTGGTTTGAAATTTTCCTTCATGATATCTTCTTTTGTATGTCCATAAGTTGTTAGATGCATTAGGAAAACACCTTTCTGAAAGTATAAAAGATAAAAGAAAATGACAATTAGAGACCAATATAACTTTTTTATCACTTGTTATATAAATCTGTTCTTACCACTAAATCATAGTTGTCTTTGTACTTCCCATCATATGTTGCATCTGAGTCGCTGTTGTCAATGATAACAGCATTTCCTTTCTGTATGTTGAAAACTATGAGATAGTAATGTTCACTTGATATTATTGGAAAGAACACCTGACAGAAAGAAAAAATCATGTAAATAAATTTAATATTATAGAGTATTTGACAGATAAATTAATTATATCACAAGTTATATACCAGGTCAACATCTTCCATTTGCATCTTTTGCAAATCTTCTTTCATTTGTATCTTCAGAAGATCTTGAAACATATCATACTGTTTACTTATCAGTTTTTCTATTTCTTTTTCTCTCTCTTTTTCATTTATTTTCTTGATTTCTATTAGCCCCGGTAGCTGTTATTTTAAAGTAATAATAATTAATCTAAGACATAAATATATTTAATAATATTGCTATAATTGGGAATTAATCAGTTCATACCATCATCCCTGTGTGAAAATAGTGACGTTTGAAAGTCCTTGTTGAAAATCGTTCCTCGTTATTAAGGATTGAAGAAAATATGTCAATCACCGGACTTTCAACTTCTAAGCCTGGTGCTAGCGATTGTATGCTCATTCTAATCATCATATTTCCATCTTTGTCACTGAAAACTGTTTCTCTGTATAAAAAAATAGCGTTTTTCAATATTTTTAACTTGTATCCATAAGAATAAGAAACAAAATTATATTTCATGTTAATCTTACATTTCATCTCCTTGCATTGAAAAGATGCTTCTTCCAAGGAGTTTTTCATCTTTTGTCAGTTTATTTTCTACCTTCATCTTTGTTTTTCCATAGGGTGATTGTAGGTAGACAGATGGCTTTGTTTTTCTTTTTTTCATCTTTTTATCTTCATCCTCTGAATGTTGTCGCTTTAATGCTTTTGGCTGCTCTTCTGTGCTTTTTGTATCATTGATGTTCTCAGTTTGATTTTTGTTTTCACTGCAATAAATTTAATTTATTGCAAAATTTAATTGAATATCACTTGTGATAAATTTACTTTCTATAATTTTTAAAGCAATATCACTTGTGATAAATAATTTTCAATAATTTTTAAAGCAATATCACTTGTGATAAATAACTTTTTCAAAATTTAATTGAATATCACTTGTGATAAATTAACTTTCTATAATTTTTAAAGCAATATCACTTGTGATAAATAATTTTCAATAATTTTTAAAGCAATATCACTTGTGATAAATAATTTTCAACAATTTTTAAAACTATATCACTTGTGATAAATAAACAAATTTTAGTTTTTACCTCTTGTTTCCATCTTTGTTATCGTTTCCATCATCTTGTCCACCAGTTTCTCCAGCTTCATTTTTTTGACTTGTCACCTCTTTTGTTATTTTGTCTTCAATATCATCTTTGTTTTCACTGCAATAAACAAGTAATTTTATATTATCTAATAGATTATCACTTGTGATAATTTACTTTCTATAATTTGTAATGCAATATTTTTTCACAATTCAATAACAAACAAGTAATTTTATATTATCTAATTGAATATCACTTGTGATAATTTACTTTCTATAATTTGTAATGCAATATCACTTGTGATATTCTAGTACAAATAAACAAGTATTAGTTTTTAATGTAATATCACTTGTGATATTCTAGTATAAAATAACATATTTTAGTAACTGTTACCTTTTGTTTCCAGCATCTTTATTTTTTTCTCTATCCTCTTGTTCACCAGTTTCTCCAGCTTCTTTCATTTTATTTTCAACTTCATCATCCTTTTGCTGTTGGTGACTACTTTCTGCAGCATCATTTTCATTGTTGTTTTCACTATCTTGTTCACCAGTTTCTCCAGCTTCTTGCATTTTATTTTCAACTTCATCATCCTTTTGCTGTTGGTGACTATTTTCTGCAGCATCAATTTCATTGTTGTTTTCACTATCTTGTTCACCAGTTTCTCCAGCTTCTTGCATTTTATTTTCAACTTCATCATCCTTTTGCTGTTGGTGACTACATTCTGCAGCATCATTTTCATTGTTGTTTTCTTCTTCACTTTTATATTCAAAATCATCAATTGGTTGCCTGAAGATTTGCCACATTGTCTCTTTGTATTTCTTCAGTGTGACATCATCTTTAAAGATTTTGAGATTCTCATCGATTGTCTGTTCCAATATTTCTCTCTCATTCAAAATGTTAACAATTCTCTCTTGTATCATCTGATATACTTCCTGTAATGTAAGTTAAATTACACTACCATTATTAACATACTATAGCTTTGTGATATAAAACTTTGTATTATGACAAGTGATTTTTCATTATATATATACTAAGTTTCATATGTTACCTCCTTCCTATTTATTTGTTCTTCTTCATTCATTTCTTCAAGTATCTCCACCTTTCCAAATTTTTTTCTATCGACTTCAATTGTCTCTCTTTTTTTCATGAGATTTGAGTTCCAGCTTTTGAAGGCTGGAACTTTACGCTTCACTTCCATACCAGCAATCCTTGTGTAATGTAGATACACCAACTGTTTCATAAAAAAATGTAAATATATAAATTGTTACTTGTGATAAATTATAACTTGTTGTATAATTAGATAATAATTGAGGATTTACCATTAAGAATGTTATAGGCCCATAATACACAACCTCCTTATTTTTTATGCTTTTTTTCCATTCTGTCTTTGAATATTTCGCACATTCCCATATGTAAGTGCACCAGTCAATGTCTTGGACATTATCATTTTGCAAAACATTCTTTAACACTGTGTACTTCAACTCTGAACTATTGTCACAACTTCCCATGGTGTTTGCAAACAACATAAGAAAGTTCATCTTGAACATGTAATCTGCATTTGTTGTTTCAACCATCACTTGTGATAAACTATTTGTTGTGATCTTCTTTAACTTTTCAGGGAACTGTGATTTCCATTCTTCAAAGAATGGGTCGTCAGAATCTCTTTCTCCTTCTTGCCTTTCTAGCATTCTTTCCCCCATTGGTATTCCAAAAATTTCCTTCACAGTTGTAGGTAAAATTGTGATATCTCCTGTTGGAAGCTTTAAACTCATAGTGTCTGTTTGAAGGGAGTTAATCACGAAGAATGCTAATTTTGTTGGTATTTTCCCAATTGGAAAATCTATGAGTTCTCCAAATCCCATCTCGATTATCACTTTTTTTCTTTCTGAACTCAAACATCTCATTACTTCAAACAGTGGTACTGAAGTTGCCCTTGGCCTTAATGTTTGGTACTTTTTTGTATTTTTGCTTGTTGTGACATCTTCAATTGTCTCTTCATCCTCTGAACTGTTTATATTCTCATCAATTTTCCTTTTTCCAGCCACCTTCTTTCTTTTATATGTTTTTATCTCTTCTTCTTCTTCAGAAACCTCTATATACTCCTTATCAGCTTGTTCACCTTCATTAACTTTTCCTTTTCCAGCTTCCTTCTTTTCATTTCCAACCCTAGTCCTTTTTGATGATGTGTCACTTTTTTGAGATTTTTCTAATCTTTTTTTTGCATTATGTAGTTTTCGACCCACTGATTTTTTCCTCATCTTTGTTATAACTGGTGGTTCTTCAGGTTTTATCTCTGTATCACCTGAGATATTATATAGAAGTTAGAGTTGTATGCATGCTTGTTAACTTTTTTTCAGATTATCACAGGTGATAATATTATATTTTTAGAATTTACCTTTAGTAGATGTTGTAGCATCTTCAACCTCTGTTTGGTTAGTTTTATCTGCATCATCATAAAGTATAATAAACAAGTCATTTCTTATCACAAAAAATTGCTGTTAACCAAATAGAAACATCTTATATGTACATTATCACTTGTGATTAGTTAATCCTATCATCTAAAACTGTAAAATTGTGGTATCACTAGAGATACTTGTGGTTTCTATGGCAGTCTTTTATATCTATAGAGATACTTGTCATATCACTAGAGATACTTGTGACATTTTTGATATCTATAGAGAAAACTGTTTTATTCACATTATCACTTGTGATTACCTAAACCTATCATATAATATTTCATATTTTCTCGCCTCAATAACTGTCATATTATCACTTGTGATTACTTAAACATAACATCACAATGTATAACAAACAACTTGATTCTCATCACAAAAACTGTCGAAAACCTAGAAGAATCATCTTATATGTACATTATCACTTGTGATTGGTATCAATGGCAGTTTTTTATATCACTAGAGATTCATGTCATATCCCTAGTGATATTTTTGATATCTAGAGAGAAAACTGTTTTTATTCACATTATCACTTGTGATTACCTAAACCTATCATATAATATTTCATATTTTCTCGCCTCAATAACTGTCATATTATCACTTGTGATTACTTAAACATAGCATCACAATGTATAACAAACAACTTGATTCTCATCACAAAAACTGTCGAAAACCTAGTAGAATCATCTTATATGTACATTATCACTTGTGATTACTTAAACCTATCATCTAATCTTTCATATTTTTCAAGAAAATCAACTATCAAACCATTTTTCATCACAATAACTGCCATAAACTTAGTAGGAACATCTTATATTCACATTATCACTTGTGATTACTCAAACCTATCTTCTATTCTTTAGTATTATCTTCACAGCATCAGAAAGAAATAAAAAAAAAAAAAAAAAAAAACGGTGGAAAATGAAGCGACTCAAAAACTAGCCAGAACTTGTTACATGCACATTATCACTTGTGTTCACAAAAATATTCACTAAATCAATAACAATATTATAAATGAGATCGAAATGAGTGTCATACCATTAATCGGATTTTGAGTCGGTTCATTTTGTTTCGTTTTTTTTGCTGTATCTGTTTCTTCAGACTTCGAAGCATCCATTTTTGTGATTTCTAGTTGATTTTTATGGTTAAATCACTACTAATTTTTGATTTTTAATTTTTTTTTGTTTTGATTTTGATAGTAGAGAGAGAGAGAAAGAAAACTGTTTTTGGAAGTTTTGAGAAGGGCGTGTGGATAATGACGTTTGATTTGGTGGGGTAAGTTTGTTATATTTACAGTTTTAGTCCCTCCGTGTTTTTTTTAATCATATGATCTGTGTTTTTAATTCAATGAAACGGACGGCCCAGATTGGTCCGTGAGAATGTATGTTTTTTTGAGTCCGCAAAATAACTCGCCTCATATTATATTTAAATCATGTAAATCTTCACCTTCCATATATTAGATGGCAATAATCTCCCTATAAATGTACGCAAAAACCTACGTACGTCGTCTCACATTAAATATTCTTTTCTAAACCTTTGTTATTGAAACCTAATAAACCAAAGAAATCGACAATGGGGGCACATGTTCCACGTGACGTCATATTGAATCCTAAACCAAAGAAGAGATCGACAATGGGGGTACATGTTCCACATGACGTCATGTTGAACAACATACTAACAAGAGTTCCAGCCAAAACTGTTGGTCGTTTCAAGTGTGTTTCGAAAGAATGGTACTCGTTACTTACGTCGGATATGTTCACAAACATGCACATCGACAACCATAAAAACAACCCTAAATTTCTAGTCTTGTCTAAAACTGAAACATCATTCGAGTTTACCACCATTGACTGTGAAGAGCCACCGAGTGATATGGGTTTAACTCCCACACGCCGCCCTTTACCGCCATTCGAAGGCATCACTCCTATTAATATTTGTATACTAGCGTCTTTTCATGGATTGGTATGTCTAGGCATATCAACATCACGGTCTAGTTTTCTATTATCTGATCTAATCTTTTGGAATCCTTTGACCAATGAGTATAAGAAGTTGTCCAAATCTAATGGATGTAACAATTTTTGGTACCCGGGTTCAGATTTCGGGTTGTATTACAGCTGTTGTGATGATGACTACAAGCTTCTATATGTAAATGTTTCTGACCATAGTGTTTACATATACTCGTTGAAATCGGACTCATGGAGAAAAGTAGACGTCCCTCTACATAGAAATGCTACAAGTATACTTTGGTCTGGGCGTTGGAATCGAGGTATTTATTTGAATGAAAATCTCTACTTCTTACAAGAACACTCAAACGAAAGGTTTAGTTCAGTTATAAGGTTTGACACAAAATCTGAAATGTTCTCAAGAATAGAAACTCCCAGTGTGGATGATTATCTAGACACATATAATTTTAAAGTGGCTATTATGGTTAAAAGTGATTGCATTCATGTCTGTGTCAAGTATGCCGTTAAAAATAGTTGTGATACCTATATTAAGTTGTGGAAGTTGGATGAATATGGGAAAATGATTGAAGTGGTAACTTATCAACTAGTTTATGATTATACGGTTAGATCTCTGATTCCATTCCACTTAATGAACAACGGAAGCTGGCTCATGAGGCACTCGTGGTCTTCTTGGAAACATAAAATTTATAAAGTAGATCTCAAAAAGAAGACTCAAATCAACGACAAAGGCAACATCTATGACGAAATTGAGTATGCGGAAGTTAGAGTGGATGATGATAATAATAATAATAATCATATAATCGATGAAGAAGTCAGATACATTGAAACGTTTGTGTCACCCAATCGATATATGAAGTAGCCATCAACATCATAGTTTTATTTTAACATTGATTATTCTTCTTTTTGTTTCCATGTAGACAGAAATATAACAAATTTATCAGTAGATAACTATTTGTTATCTTTTAGTTTGCTAGCTTCTAGTTCTTTGCTACTATATATTCATAGTCATTCCAATTGGGGATGAACTGTTGTGTGACTGAACCACGGTGAATATCCAACTCCAAGTGTATTGTCACTAAACAACCGCGTTTGAGTTTGGTATCGATTTTCATAGCCTGAAAAGAATAAAACAATGTGTAAAAAGAGGAAGCATTTGATTATGGCTACAAACGTGTTATGTCTTTAGAACAAATGTTTCCATCTGTCATTTTTGTTAAACTTGTTTCAAGTATCCCACATAGATCAAAGGATGAAAATATAACATCATCACATAATCCACTTCTAACGAATCGTATAATTCTTAATTTTTTCCCCTTCGATTATGAAAGAGTTTATCTTTTAATGTTATTAGTACGATACTTAGGGGGTGTTCGGCAAACCTTTGAAAATGTGATTATTTGATTATCACGTTTTCAAAACGTGAATAATCAAGTTTTGGTGTTTGGTTGCAAACGTGATTATAACTGAATTTGCCTTCAAAATGTGGTTTTGAAACTGGAGGTAGGGACCTACTTTTTGCAACCTTGGTTTTGCAAACGTGATTTTTCCCCAAAGACCCCCTTATTCTCACTTTCTTATTAGCATGGTAGCATTTCCGGTTTGTTATAACCAATGTTAAAGTTATTAAAGATACAAAACCAAAAAAAAAAAAAAAAAAATGGTAATGTTTGATGTCTCGAACAAAAACATGACCAAGTCTTTCACATACTTATTGTTCTTATAATGGGTGAGTTGTATGAGTGAACCATGGGAATATCGGCCAACTCGGAGTGCATTGTCACTAGGAACAAGATGTTGTCATAAATCGCATAAAACTGACCAAAAAGGTGAAAGCACCAACAAGAATAATAGGTGATCATCGAAACTCAAAATTTTAAGGAAAAAAAATCTATTACTAACACTGATATGTAACATTGGCTGCATAATGATCATAAGTTATATCTTACTATTGCTCAACAACATACTTCCATACATGCTTGTACGTAGTCATAACCAACAAGAGTACAAGACAATGAACCAAATGTAACACCCCCAAAATTTGATACAGCGGAAGACTCACAAGCTTTCGGGGTGCTACGGGGATTGGTATCCAACACAAGACAATATAGAACGAGATAAAGTAAACATAATAAAAACACAACCAAAACGGGGTTTTAAGGTTTACATTTATCCCAACATCATTCAGAGTCATGCCCAAAATAAAATAACAATAGGTCCAAATTTAATTATCAGAGTTTAGAAAAATAAATCCATGAACCGTGTACCTTAGCCGAGCCTTCCAATCCAAGAATGCACCTCAACACTTAATTACCTGAGAAAACGTGCTAAAAGTCAGCTTTCGATGGTGAGATCATAGGTTTAAATTCAACTAATAATATAGTGGACATATACGCAAGACGCTTGCTAGCTAGACTAAGGATTCGCTAAAAGCCTGCGGATACCCTCCGCTCTCAACATAACACACGGATACCCTTCCGTACTAACATAGATATTCAGGTAGCCCCCGCAATACCAATAATAACTCGGATAACCTCCGAAGTATTAATAACCTATAGGTGCACACTACAGTATCTAAATATGCCAACCTTGAATAGTACACACGAACCGTAAGACTAAAGCTGACAATAACAAATAAGCCAACCTTGAATAGTACACATAAGAAGTGACTAAAGCTGACTATACATCCTAGTCCATACGCATAGCAAGTTTAGAAAGAATATAAAAGCGATAATAGTCCACATAAAATAATTTGCACGTTTCTCACCCCAATCGTTGAAAACATAGTTCAAGAGTAAAAAGTGGGGCTATGACTCACCTCAAGTCCAGAAAATAGCAAGACGAGGTAGGTAGAAATAAGATGTATGATAACTCACGAAACAGCAACTACGGACTTGGCACGACCTAACAATATTAACTCTTTCAGAAATCATTTCCTCAAATATATAATATTCCCAAACCCGGACGAGAATCCGTTTTATTTCCGAAAATCCATTTCGTATTAGTTTGGTGTATTTGCGTTTGGTATCCATACGGGTGGTGGGTCGACTCCAAACAACCCAAAAAGATCACATAAAGAAAAATAAATAAACTATAGATCTAATATTAGCCCAATATATCATTTAAATAAATCGCCAAAGTTTACCAAATCCGTCGATTTGATAATCCTCATATTTATTTACGTAACATACCGTTCCAAGATTACACCCAACCTAAAGCACATAGCACATAATTACTATATAGTATATATCATAGTTTAATAAATTCCTCATATATATCGTCAAATTGGCCAGATTTCCCGATATATACACTCGCAATCTATTACACTTTACATATACTACAACCTATTGGTGTCGTAGGATACGATGCCCACTAATATATTTATTTCGTATAACCAAACAACCCGGCTCAACCTTACGGTTAAGTGGTTATTTAATTATAGAAAACGTCTATATTAGTCGTCATATATCCGTGACAACACGAACGTCACAAATAATAACTTACCTGGACTCGAGTGACAACAATTTCGCCTAACTCAATAAGTTTATCTATTATATTTCCGAAATGACATTTTATTAAACGTTTCATAATCGTCGGGAGTTTCCCGTTTTATAACACAATTTTTATAATAATAATACGTTTAATAATATTACGCCACTTTCGTAACCTAATATATATCTAATCGTATTATTTATAATACGACTCGTGATTATTATTATTATTAATATACGCGTTTGTATAGTTATATATACGTTATTCACGTATATACTTTCATATAAACGTTCATATTATCAATAATTATTATTACGAGTTTTATTATTCTTATTTCAATTTTAATAGTTATTGAGTTATACGAAATGGTCATATGTCCGAGTCATGACTCTCGGCTCAATGTCCAAGTCCAATAATAAGCAAAAGTCATAAATAACAAATCTCCGTCCAATCACAATCTCAAACCACGGGCTACAACAATAGGGTCCGACTACGGCACCCGACTAACCTATCTCCGTCAATCTAACGACCTTCTCACAATCGGTCCCCAATCACTTACCAATCGACAACAACTCCACAATTACCATTTTAATCTCCAATGTCGAGACCACAACGGTCTCGACTCAACCAAAGTATTCGGCCGAAATGAAAACCACAACAATGTAACCAGTAGTTCACAATTATTTCAAGAATATAACATCAACCAAGTTAATGTGTGGGTCGGTTTACCAAGCCGACCCGAGCCCTCGACTCACTTGAGTCTCGGCTCTGAACCGCGAGTCACTAGGACTCGAACCAAACACACAAGTATCATATAGCTCACAAGAGCCTAAAAAAGTAATCATATACTCCATTCGACCCAATGGTCAAACGGCAACAATAACTATATGCGGCTAAATGCCGCGACCCACAAGGGTCGAACCACAATAACCCCGAGCTCAAGGCTCGAACCGCAACTAATCGAGAACCCCATAAGGGTCTCGACAAGGTCATACGAGCAACAAGTGAAACCCCGAGACCACAAGGTCTCGGCTAGCTCGGATCGAGGTACATAACACCCTCGACAACAACCAAACAATCATCATCAATGGACCAAAGCCACACAGAGGCTCGAATCAAAAATAAGCCGAGAGCTTGCTCTCGGTTCCGAGTCAACCACGACCCAAACCATGATAACCCGGATACCAAACCAACTTTTAATCACAAAAACATCATTTCCATTAAAGATTAGTTTGATTCTCCATAAAACAATCCGTGTAGCCACGGATAAAAGCCAAATCGTGGCTCCCAAAACCCAAAAATGGTTCCTTCTCACCTTCTTGAACCTCCAAAAGCACGGATCTAGTAAAACTATTAAAAGTTCGAACGGATTTGTACAAGATTGATGGTGTTAACGATGGTTCTAGGGCGAGTATCTTATATCAAATGAAAGAGGGGGAAGAGAGGGATAGAATGGTGGTGTTTGTTTTGTTGGGGGGTCGGTAATACGGCGGTGGTGGCCGGATTTTGAGGTCGGCGGCTAGGGTTAAATTGATGGGGAAGATGGATGAGATGAGAGAGAGAGGTGGAAAATAAGTGAGTGTTTGTGTGTGTGTAAAAACCGGACCCAACACCCCTATATCTTTCTATTATTTTTTTTTAAAGTTAATAATAATAATAATAATAATAATAATAATAATAATAATAATAATAATAACAATAATAATAATAATAATAATAATAATAATAATAATAATAATAATAATAATATTACGGTGGAGTGGGTAACGCGGGTAATCGTAAAAACATGTGGCCCTAACCCGAACTCATTTTAAAACTTCAATATCACTCGAGAATATCTCGTAAATAATTAAAAATATAATTGGACTCGTAAGACGAATCATAAAAATGTCGTTAGGTAATCCTAGTGCCAAAGTAAACGTAGTACCATGTGAGAATTCAAATATACATCACCGATCATATAATCAAAAATGAATTATGAACATAATTCACGAATTCCATAACGTCATTAATTAAAAACATCCATAAAATAGGTCTTACAAGTTCGTTGTGAAATGAAAATTTCAAATAAAAATTATAAACGAACTTAAGTTGAAATGCCGGTTTTAAAAATAGCTCCCTAAACTGCCGGTTGTCACATCCTCCCCGTCTCAGAAGGAAACCCGTCCCGGGTTTCACTCGGAAAAATTCATCTACGAAGTGAAAAGCTTCGGATATCTTTTCCTGAACTCGTCCTCACGTTCCCACGTAAATTCTGGTCCATGTCGGGAATTCCAACGAACCTTGATGAGCGGAATGCGACTTCGCTTAAGTCGTTTAACTTCACGATCTACAATCTCAATCGGTTCCTCCACGAAATTCAGTTTCTCATCAACACGAATGTCCCTCATTGGAATGACGGGCATTTCATCAGAAAGACATTTCTTTAGATTACTCACGTGGAACACGTCGTGAACTTTACTCAGTTCGGACGGTAATTCCAACCTATAAGCCACGGGCACAATCCTTTCTAAGATCAAGAATGGTCCAATGTAGCGTGGGTTGAGTTTACCACGTTTCCCGAAACGTATTACACCTTTCCAAGGCGAGACTTTCAGCATTACTTTGTCTCTAACCTGGAACTCTAAAGGTTTACGTCTCTGATCGGCATAGCTCTTCTGCCTATCTCTAGCTGCTTGCAACCGATCACGAATCTGAGTTACTTTCTCTGTAGTTTCCAAAATAAGCTCAGGGCCTGTAAGTTGACTATCTCCAACTTCTGCCCAACCAATAGGCGAACGACACTTTCTGCCATACAAAGCTTCGAATGGTGCAGCCTTAAGACTTGTGTGGTAGCTGTTATTATAGGAGAATTCCGCAAGGGGTAAATACTTCTCCCAGCCTTTACCAAAGTCTATGATGCATGCACGAAGCATATCCTCTAACGTCTGAATGGTCCTCTCACTTTGACCATCGGTTTGGGGATGATATGCAGTACTCATATCAAGCCTCGTCCCCAAAGCCGTTTGAAGTGATCGCCACAAAGCTGACGTAAAACGACTATCACGATCCGAAATAATAGATATCGGGACTCCATGACGCGAAATAATTTCCTTCACATATAACCTCGCAAGCTTATCCACACTATCATCTTCACTAATAGCTAAGAAATGAGCAGACTTTGTCAGACGATCCACAATTACCCAGATAGCGTCACAACCGCTAGCTGTCCTCGGTAATTTGGTAATGAAGTCCATAGTAATCCGCTCCCATTTCCAGACTGGAAGTTATGGTTGCGTTAGTAATCCTGACGGTCTCTGGTGTTCAGCTTTAACCTTAGCACATGTCAAGCACTTACTAACGTACAATGCTATATCTGCCTTCATATTTGGCCACCAATAGAACTTCTTAAGATCCTGGTACATTTTATCGGAACCAGGATGAATGGAGTACTTTGACTTATGCGACTCATGCATAATCAATTCTCGAATTTCTCCATATAAAGGTACCCAAATCCGATCTCCAAAACATAATAATCCATCAGAACGCTTAACAAATCCTTTCTCATTATCAGCCATCCCAAATATGTTCTCGGCAGATCTATTTTCTGCTTTTAACGCTTCCGATTGAGCTTCGAGTATTTGAGACGGTAATGGCGATACGATAGTCATTCCCAATGACCTAACTCGTAACGGTGGTACTCTTTCCTTTCGACTAAGAGCATCAGCAACAACGTTTGCTTTACCAGGGTGGTAGCGAATTTCACAATCATAATCGCTTAGCAACTCGATCCATCGTCGTTGTCTCATGTTGAGCTCTTTTTGATTCAAGATGTGTTGTAGACTTTTGTGGTCAGTAAATACAACACACTTGGTTCCGTAAAAGTAATGTCTCCATATTCTTAAAGCAAAAACCACAGCACCGAGCTCCAAATAATGGGTAGTGTAGTTTTTCTCATGCTTTTTGAGCTGTCGGGAAGCATAAGCTATCACTTTCTCTCGTTGCATTAACACGGATCCTAAACCTTTATGTGAGGCGTCACAATAGACGACGAAATCCTCGTTACCTTCTGGTAACGCTAAGATAGGAGCACTACACAACATTTTCTTAAGCAATTGAAACGCTTCTTCTTTTTTATCTCCCCATTCATACGTAACACTCTTTTGGGTCAATTTGGTCAATGGTTTAGCTATCTTCGAAAATCCTTCGATGAATCTTCGGTAATAACCAGCTAAACCCAAAAATTGACGAACTTCGGTTGGGGTCGTAGGTGCAGCCCAATCTTTTATCGCCTCAATTTTAGCAGGATCCACATGGACTCCTTGTCTATCAATCACATGACCCAAAAATTATACCGTCGGAATCCAAAATTCGCATTTCGAAAACTTGGCATAGAGTTTCTCCTTCCTGAGCAATTCCAAAATGAGTCTTAAATGCTCCTCATGCTCTTTCTCACTCTTTGAATAAATCAGAATGTTATCGATGAATACAATCACAAACTTATCTAAGTAAGGCTTACACACACGATTCATGAGATCCATGAATATTGCTGGTGCGTTAGTCAACCCAAACGGCATCACCTGAAACTCGTAATGCCCGTAACGGGTTCTGAAAGCCGTTTTCGGAATGTCTTCCTCGCGAACTCGAAGTTGATGATATCCCGATCTCAAATCGATCTTCGAATACACACTCGATCCTTGAAGTTGATCGAACAAATCATCGATCCGAGGTAACGGGTATCGATTCTTCACCGTTAACTTATTCAACTCTCTATAATCAATACACATACGAAACGATCCATCCTTCTTCTTCACAAATAAGACTGGGGCTCCCCAAGGTGAAGAACTTGGTCTTATGAATTCTTTTTCGGCTAACTCCACCAATTGTTTCGAAAAATCTTCCAGTTCGGTAGGTGCAAGACGATAAGGTGCTCGTGCTACAGGTGCAGCACCAGGTATCAACTCAATCTGAAACTCCACTTGTCTAGTCGGCGGGATTCCCGGCAAATCATCGGGAAACACATCAGGAAAATCACGAACTATAGGCACATCTCCAATGCACCTTTCCTTTTTCTTCGTCTCTCCCTTCTCAGAAATTTGGGCTAAGAAAAGGTAACATCCCTTCTCCATTAGCTTCGGTAACTTAGTGCACGAAATCACTGCTAATCGGGATGGGCTCCTAGAATCTTTTCGGTCTCCCAATATGTTTAGGACTTCCTTTCCGTATGGTACACGCACGATCTTCTCGTCGCAAAGTATGTGAGCACGATACTTCGACAACCAATCCATACCAATGATGACATCAAAACTTCCTAACGTGACGGGTAGAAGATCTATGTTGAAAGGGTGGTTCAAGAAATTTAACGTACAACTACGAATGATGGTATTAATCCTTTCTAGGTTTCCATTTGCTAACTCAATATTGTATCCAATTCCTAAGGCCATCGGGGGTTTCTCTAGTAAGGGTGCAAATGTAGTGGACACAAAACTCCTATCGGTACCAATATCAAACAGTATGGAAGCATAACGATTATTGAGAAGGAACGTACCAGTAACGACGTTCGGATCTTCTCCTTTCTCGTTCCCGAGTGCATACACTCTTCCCTGAGCAGCTCCAACTTCCATACATTGGTCCCCATTATCTTGTCGTCCATGATTTCCTCCAGTTCCACGGTTTCCATAATTGTACCCATTACCACCCGAGCCTTGATTTCCACGGTTCCGCGATTCTCTACACTCATTCCTACAGTGTCCCTTCTTTCCACACCCATAACAGGTAACATATGCCTTGTTTCTCATTTCAGGAGCAGCTTGAACCATAGCAAGAGGTCGAGCTCTACAGTCCCTAGCTGTGTGTCCTTTCCTTGAGCAATTCTGGCATTTCACACCACACCATCCAGTATGATGCTGATGGCAACGATCACACTTGGGTGCATCACCGTTCTGATTCTTCTTGTCTCCATTCCCAATAGCATAAGCCTTAGCTTGTCTCTTGCTTCGGTGATCATTACTCTTAGAGTGACGGTCTCTCTTTCTCTTTCCATTCTTCTCCTTATCAGCTTCTTCTAATTCCAACGAATCCATAAGTTGTTGAGCAATTGTGATTGCCTCATGGATGTTTGCAGGCCTAGCAGAAATTACATCATTCCTCGTAGCTACAGGCAACCCATCAGTATACCTCTCAATCTTTTGAGTCTCAGTTTTCACCATATCAGGGCACAACAAGGCTAACTCCTGGTAACGACGATTGTAAGTCGCCATATCATTACCTTTCACCTTGTGGTTCCAAAACTCAATCTCTAGCTTCTTGACCTCATTCCTTGGGAAATAAGTCTGAATCAACAAGGACTTAAATTGCTCCCAAGTCATAGCATACGCTACATCACTCCCAACTGCATTTCGGTAGTTGTTCCACCAAGTCAAAGCTTCATCCTTGAAAGTAAAAGAAGCAAACTTTACCTTCGCATTCTCCGCACAACCACTAACATTAAACACTGACTCAGTCTTCTCAATCCATCTGACTAAGTAAACCACTCCTTCAGTTCCACCAAACTCAATGGGTCCACAAATCTTGAATTCCTTGTATTGACATCCATTAGCACGAACAGGTGGAAAAGTTCTAGCAGAATTGTTGGAATGATTTGACTCAGCTAGTAGTTCAGCAACTCTTTGCTCCACGAGTTGGTTGATCATTGCTTGATCCACGGTAGGTGCATTAAGTGGAACATGACCATTGTCTCCCTGAACATCAACATTTTTATTCCTGTTGTTACGGTTAGTGGTGTCCAGGTTGTCAGGAGTACGGGTTTCAACATTTCGAGTAGGTCGGCGACCTCGGCGAGCAGGAGTAGTCACAGCAGGACCAGTCCTGGTAGACCTAACAGGGTTTAGACGTGGTGTCATTGATCTGTAACATCACACAAGTTCATGAGTCTCCAATAGAACTTATCGATATGCTCGACAAAACATCTCAACGAATCAAGTCATGGAAAGAATAGCAACAACACACCACGTAACAACAAATAAGCGAATAAGGACTCAATTTCCATAACACCCAAAATCACATAATACCATCTACTAATAACCATCAACCATACAATAGCGATCTATATCGTTCCAACTAACGGATAACACAAAACATACTAATCGTTCCAAAAGAGACGAATACCGAACAAAATACACCAAAATATGATAAATAGCTTTTCTAACCGAACACTCCTCGGCTAAGAAAGCAATAAGATAACATAACCCAAGCAACTAGCCACGTGGCTGACGGAGAATCCTCAACTCCTGCCTCAAGCCATCAAGATCCCTCCATAACAATCCTAACTCCACGCTATGGGTGTCTCGGTCTCTCTTGAGGTTAGCCACCTCCTTCTCTAGCTCGGCATTCCTTTGCCAAAGCTTGCGGTCGGCCTCACGAGCAGTAACAAATCCTCGCTGCAAACTATCGATATGCTCGTGGACATCCATCAAAACTCTCCTCAGTTCAGTAGCCCTGCCCACAGCGACAGTCAAATCAACTCTCAAATCTGCTAAAAATTCTCCAATAACTCTCTCAAGTCGATCAGATACACGTGCAACTCTGTCACTAAGCTCAGTAATCCGAGCCCACAACCTGCCAACCTCACCCAATTCTGCATGCTCAGCAGAAACCTCAGAAGATGCATCCGACTCCATGGGACTACCAGGTGGCAACTCAAACAAGAACGGATGATCAGGTGAATCAGGCTCAATCGGGTGTACAGGTGAATCAGGCTCCTCAGCCTGAGCTGGTGGTGCTAACTCATCGTCATCATCAGGAATCTCATCCTCCTGAGGGTCATCCTCCTCCTCAGGGTCATCATCATCACCATGCTCAGCCTCCTGAGGGTCATCCTCCCGCTCATGGTCATCAGCCTCATCCTCACCCTCGTACTCCTCCTCCTCCTCATCGGAAGAGTACCTCATCACTCGTCGTCTCCTACTAGGTGAACCATGTGAAGATGTAGTAGGTGACCTAGGACGACGACGCGATGATGTGGGTGGCGCCTCAGACAGAAGAGAATGAGCATCAATCTGTAAAGGTGATGGAGTAGGGCGTACCGACATGCGTGCCGTAGCTCGATGGGCAAAGCGTGGTGCTACACGAGCCAAAGCCTGATGAAGAGTAAGCTGCCTCGATGTACCAGGGAGCCTTAGAGAAGATGAGGGTCCCTGCGTAGATGCAGCAGGTAGTGCTGAAGTAGAAGCTGCCTGTGATACAGTAGCTGAAGACATGGCCATCTGGTAAGGGTCGTCAGATGCCATAGTGAACTGTGCAGGTAAAACTGGTGCAGTAAGAATGTCCTCGACGACATCGGGCATATGGGAGGCCATAGTCTGTGACAACGGCGTAGGGTAGGTGTAAGTGTTTCAAAACAACTAAATCACAACTCATAATACCATACCAAATATACTCATCAAATAATTCCATATATAATCTTAATAAAAGAATTTCAAACACCGCATTACTAAAATGTTTATAAAACATATAGACCATATAAATCCTCGAGAACGCCATCTTATTACTAAAATCCATAGACCTCAAATCATCTCAAATATCTCATAATACCTCAATAATAGAAGATGCTTCGGCTTGGCGGGCTGGCGGGCGGTAGTCAAGGATCATTTTCTATAAAAATACGGTTATAGTTTAGGCGTTTATTTACCTAGTTCTCTATAATCTTGGCTCTGATACCAATCTGTAACACCCCCAAAATTTGATACAGCGGAAGACTCACAAGCTTTCGGGGTGCTACGGGGATTGGTATCCAACACAAGACAATATAGAACGAGATAAAGTAAACATAATAAAAACACAACCAAAACGGGGTTTTAAGGTTTACATTTATCCCAACATCATTCAGAGTCAGGCCCAAAATAAAATAACAATAGGTCCAAATTTAATTATCAGAGTTTAGAAAAATAGATCCATGAACCGTGTGCCTTAGCCGAGCCTTCCAATCCAAGCATGCACCTCAACACTTAATTACCTAAGAAAACGTGCTAAAAGTCAGCTTTCGCTGGTGAGATCATAGGTTTAAATTCAACTAATAATATAGTGGACATATACGCAAAACGCTTGCTAGATAGACTAAGGATTCGCTAAAAGCCTGCGGATACCCTCCGCTCTCAACATAACACACGGATACCCTTCCGTACTAACATAGATATTCGGGTAGCCCCCGCAATACCAATAATAACTCGGATAACCTCCGAAGTATTAATAACCTATAGGTGCACACTACAGTATCTAAATATGTCAACCTTGAATAGTACACACGAACTGTGTGACTAAAGCTGACAATAACAAATAAGCCAACCTTGAATAGTACACATAAGAAGTGACTAAAGCTGACTATACATCCTAGTCCATACGCATAGCAAGTTTAGAAAGAATATAAAAGCGATAATAGTCCACATAAAATAATTTGCACGTTTCTCACCCCAATCGTTGAAAACATAGTTCAAGAGTAAAAAGTGGGGCTATGACTCACCTCAAGTCCAGAAAATAGCAAGACGAGGTAGGTAGAAATAAGATGTATGATAACTCACGAAACAGCAACTACGGACTTGGCACGACCTAACAATATTAACTCTTTCAGAAATCATTTCCTCAAATATATAATATTCCCAAACCCGGACGAGAATTCGTTTTATTTCCGAAAATCCATTTCGTATTAGTTTGGTGTATTTGCGTTTGGTATCCATACGGGTGGTGGGTCGACTCCAAACAACCCAAAAAGATCACATAAAGAAAAATAAATAAACTATAGATCTAATATTAGCCCAATATATCATTTAAATAAATCGCCAAAGTTTACCAAATCCGTCGATTTGATAATCCTCATATTTATTTACGTAACATACCGTTCCAAGATTACACCCAACCTAAAGCACATAGCACATAATTACTATATAGTATATATCATAGTTTAATAAATTCCTCATATATATCGTCAAATTGGCCAGATTTCCCGATACATACACTCGCAATCTATTACACTTTACATATACTACAACCTATGGGCGTCGTAGGATACGATGCCCACTAATATATTTATTTCGTATAACCAAACAACCCGGCTCAACCTTACGGTTAAGTGGTTATTTAATTATAGAAAACGTCTATATTAGTCGTCATATATCCGTGACAACACGAACGTCACAAATAATAACTTACCTGGACTCGAGTGACAACAATTTCGCCTAACTCAATAAGTTTATCCGTTATATATCCGAAATGACATTTTATTAAACGTTTCATAATCGTCGGGAGTTTCCCGTTTTATAACACAATTTTTATAATAATAATACGTTTAATAATATTACGCCACTTTCGTAGCCTAATATATATCTAATCGTATTATTTATAATACGACTCGTGATTATTATTATTATTAATATACGCGTTTATATAGTTATATATACGTTATTCACGTATATACTTTCATATAAACGTTCATATTATCAATAATTATTATTACGAGTTTTATTATTCTTGTTTCAATTTTAATAGTTATTGAGTTATACGAAATGGTCATATGTCCGAGTCATGACTCTCGGCTCAATGTCCAAGTCCAATAATAAGCAAAAGTCATAAATAACAAATCTCCGTCCAATCACAATCTCAAACCACGGGCTCAACAATAGGGTCCGACTACGGCACCCGACTAACCTATCTCCGTCAATCTAACGACCGTCTCACAATCGGTCCCCAATCACTTACCAATCGACAACAACTGCACAATTACCATTTTAATCTCCAATGTCGAGACCACAACGGTCTCGACTCAACCAAAGTATTCGGCCGAAATGAAAACCACAACAATGTAACCAATAGTTCACAATTATTTCAAAAATATAACATCAACCAAGTTAATGTGTGGGTCGGTTTACCAAGCCGACCCGAGCCCTCGACTCACTTGAGTCTCGGCTCTGAACCGCGAGTCACTAGGACTCGAACCAAAAACACAAGTATCATATAGCTCACAAGAGCCTAAACAAGTAATCATATACTCCATTCGACCCAATGGTCAAACGGCAACAATAACTATATGCGGCTAAATGCCGCGACCCACAAGGGTCGAACCACAATAACCCCGAGCTCAAGGCTCGAACCGCAACTAATCGAGAACCCCATAAGGGTCTCGACAAGGTCATACGAGCAACAAGTGAAACCCCGAGACCACAAGGTCTCGGCTAGCTCGGATCGAGGTACATAACACCCTCGACAACAACCAAACAATCATCACCAATGGACCAAAGCCACACAGAGGCTCGAATAAAAAATAAGCCGAGAGCTTGCTCTCGGTTCCGAGTCAACCACGACCCAAACCATGAAAACCCGGATACCAAACCAACTTTTAA
This sequence comes from Artemisia argyi, assembly GCA_030686995.1. Taxonomy (NCBI): domain Eukaryota; kingdom Viridiplantae; phylum Streptophyta; class Magnoliopsida; order Asterales; family Asteraceae; genus Artemisia; species Artemisia argyi. The sequence continues at coordinate 242,624,353 of CM060701.1, forward strand.
TCACAGAAACATCATTTCCATTAAAGATTAGTTTGATTCTCCACAAAACAATCCGTGTAGCCACGGATAAAAGCCAAATCGTGGCTCCCAAAACCCAAAAATGGTTCCTTCTCACCTTCTTGAACCTCCAAAAGCACGGATCTAGTAAAAATTAAAAGTTCGAACGGATTTGTACAAGATTGATGGTGTTAACGACGGTTCTAGGGCGAGTATCTTATATCAAATGAAAGAGGGGGAAGAGAGGGATAGAATGGTGGTGTTTGTTTTGTTGGGGGGTCGGTAATACGGCGGTGGTGGCCGGATTTTGAGGTCGGCGGCTAGGGTTAAATTGATGGGGAAGATGGATGAGATGAGAGAGAGGTGGAAAATAAGTGAGTGTGTAAAAACCGGACCCAACACCCCTGTATCTTTTTATTATTATTATTTTTTTTTAAAAGTTAATAATAATAATAATAATAATAATAATAATAATAATAATAATAATAATAATAATAATAATAATAATAATAATAATAATAATAATAATAATAATATTATTATTATTACGGTGGAGTGGGTAACGCGGGTAATCGTAAAAACATGTGGCCCGAACCCGAACTCATTTTAAAACTTCAATATCACTCGAGAATATCTTGTAAATAATTAAAAATATAATCGGACTCGTAAGACGAATCATAAAAATGTCGTTAGGTAATCCTAGTGCCAAAGTCAACGTAGTACCATGTGAGAATTCAAATATACATCACCGATCATATAATCAAAAATGAATTATGAACATAATTCACGAATTCTATAACGTCATTAATTAAAAACATTCATAAAATAGGTCTTACAAGTTCGTTGTGAAATGCAAATTTCAAATAAAAATTATAAACGAACTTAAGTTGAAATGCGGGTTTTAAAAATAGCTCCCTAAACTGCCGGTTGTCACACCAAACTACTAATATTTTGAAAGAACAAACAAACAAAAAAAATCTATAATCACGAAATCAATTTATGTTAATATATGTGCTGGTTAAAGCCGTTGAAGAAAGGGAAAAAAATATGAGTATTAGTATGACTCTCTTTTGAATCCAACTTGAGACAGTAAAATTGCCCAAGAATGGTTTGTTTATAAAAGAAGGGGCCAAAAGTTAACAGTTGGTTACTTCACTTTTATAAATTTTTTTAGGTTAGTCAGAGCCAGGATTATATAACCTATTGAAATAAGCAAAAGCCAAGCACCCACAAATATGATGGCGAAAAATAAATAATTAGTGCACTTCTCATCAGTTTCACGATTAGTTGAACAATTGGATGCCTTGAAAATTGTAATAGTAACTTGGATGGACTAGTTTTTTTCTTTTTTTTTTTTTTTTCTTAATTATTATTATTATTTTTTTTAACTCTTGTTTAGGTGGGCCAAAAGTAATCTCGTAATGGCTGTATTGCGAGGTTGGACTAGTTTGTTACGTTTCTTTACCCTACTTGTTATATGGTTCCAAAATGAAGTTAAATGATATAAAAAGTAAAAGTAACACAAGGTGAAGGTTGGCTTTGTTGGTTATCATCTTTACTTCTCATTCAAGAGGTAGTAACACAACAGTTTGTTACGATAAAGGATGATTGCAGGCCGACATCTGTTCCATGACTTGGACCATGTCGGCGTATTTTCAACGATTTCTAGAACTGAATAGTCTGAGACAATGCCAGCTCCATAATATCAAGCGCTTCAAATTCACAGTGTATAATCATTCTTTAAGACAAAACATCTACGCACATCTGTTAAGCGTGCAGATTACACAGCAATATGTAAACATGTACATTAATAAGTAGCAAGGACTGATTGTAGGCATATAAAATTAACATTAGAGATTAAGCACCGAAAAGTAATATAAAGACCTTACTTTATAAACCCAAGTCCAACTACAAAAGAAGCGATTCGACATAATCAAAGACACATTTGAAAAATAAAAGCCTACTAAAATCAGATACTGCATTTGCTAAGTCATCAAAAAATAAGACATCAAGCAAAAGAACCAAGAGGCCTGCGGTTAATCGACTTCCTCCATCTTGCAAACGTCAGCTTCTTCCAATGCTATCATGTCGACAGCACCATCACCAGCATCCTCATCAATGTGTTTGGGTCATCCAACATTCTGTGAATCCTGTTTCCAAATGTGTTTGGGTCATCCAAACTGAATCCAGATGTAAGCAATGCAGTCTCGAACAGCAGCATCACCAAGTCTTTCACAGACTTGTCATTCTTATCTGCATCAGCTCTCTTCCTCAGTTCCTCCATAATCGAGTTCTCAGGGTTGATCACCATGGTCTTCTTGCTTGACATGTAACCAGCCATACTCGAGTCTCGTAAAGCTTGTGCCTTCATAATTCTTTCCATGTTGGCAGTCCACCCGGCCCGTACTCACCTGTAACCAAACAGCAGGGGGAATCCACCACACGGTCAGGAACGATCACCTTTTCCACATTGTCGCCAAGAACATCCTTGATCACCTTGCAAAGCCCCTCGAAATTTTCCTTCAAAGCTTCTTTCTTTTGTCTCGATTCTGATTTAAATTTTCAGATTCCAAACCGAAACTTTCGACTTCTCATTCTTATCCTTTTTCCTTTATTATTATTGTTTCAAAACATAAGAATGATAATAAATCATAATCAAAATGTATTATTATTATTATTATTTTGGAGTTTACACATGCTTGTCTCGATTCTGATTTAGGTGTCAGTATTTTGATTATAATGATATTTTATTATGATTAATTAACAATTAGTTGATGTAATGGTCTTGTAGCTCAATTGGTTAGAGCGTCGGTCTTATTAACCGAAGGTCGTGGGTTCGAGCCCCACTAGGACCACAATTTTTTTGTTTAAATTAACAAATGGGTTTTATGCAGATAATTTAGGCATTTTTTTTTTGGTAAAAATGGGTTTCTGACTCAACATTGCGAGCCGACTAATTTCACGGCGACTACCCTTTTTGGACAGCCTGGAGTCGGCGCAGGTGAACCTCCGTGGCCAGAAGGGGATTTATTTCAAAATTTAGACACATCTTACTATCTAATCATCTTGTTTCTGTTGTAGTTTCTTTTGTGTTGTTTTTGTCTGGGTTTCTTTCTCTTTAATCATCTTCTTTGAAGAGGTGGAATGCCGTTTGTTTGTATTCAATTTTTTGTGGTTATATATTTTCACATTATCATTTTTATTTGTAATAACAACAATATCATTTTCATTTCAAAAGCTCCAAAAAACACCGGAACATATTTTTCATCCATCGATCAGCTTCTGGTCGACATTGTTGAGCTAGTTTCTTGCACTCGAAGTATGATATATTCTTTAAACAAAATTTTCTTATCATTTTATCTTGCAGATGATATGAACTGATGTGTGAGTGAACCATGGTAAATATCCTACTCCACGTGCTTTTTTACTTTTCTAAAAAATTGATTCAAGATATCCCACATGGGTGAAAGGATGTAAATTTTGCCTATTTATATACTCTGATGTATGCAAGAACCCGAACCTGACTTATTTAACCCGTATATATACTTGGGTTGGTGGGTTAAATAGGTCACACAGGTTTAATAGGTTAAACGGGTTTCGGTTGACCTATGTAACCCGTTTATATACTAAAATTGGTAAGTTAAATGGGTTAAGTGGGTTTGTAGGTTGACCCGTTTAACCCATTTAACCCGTATAATAAAATATAAATAAATATTAATTTAAGAAAAAATCTTAAACGGGTTAGCGGGTCAACCCATTTAATTTATTTCCAACCCCTGTTTAATAAACGGGTTAAATGGGTCGACCCAAACCTGACCCGAAATCTATTTACGCTCAACGCAAACCTGTTAATTTTCGTGTAAACGGACAAAAACGAAAGAAAACTGACGGAAACGTAAAAAACCGACGAATATGTATGAAAAACTAAACGGATGAAAACATATAAAAAAGATATAAAAAAGACGTATGTAAACGGACAAAACGTATAAAAAAGGATGGAAACATATAAAAACGGACAAAATCGTATAAAATGGACGAAAACGTATGAAAACGGACAAAAAACGAAGGAAGACGTATAAAAAAAGATGAAAACGTATAAAAGTAGACGAAAACGTCTAAAAGCAGTCGAAAACGTAAAAAAAAGGGACAAAAAGGATTGAAAACATACGAAAATGTATGAAAATAGACGAAAACATATAAAAACGGTCAAAAACGTATAAAAACAGACGAAAACGGATGAAAACGTACAAAAACGTATACAAATGGACGAAAACGTAAAAAAACGAACGAAAACGTATTAAAATGGACGAAAAGTATGAAAACGGGTGAAAACGTAAGAAAACAGACGAAAACGTATGAAAACGAACGAAAACGTAAGAAAACAGATGAAAACATATGAAAACGGACGAAAATGTATGAAAACGAACGAAAACGTAAGAAAACTGACGAAAACGTAAAAAACCGACGAATATGTATGAAAAACGAAAAAAACGCAAAAAAATAAAATAAAAAATAAGATAGACAAAAAGGACAAGAAAAAAAATATGGACTTATGTTGTCTTATTAAGGGCCCGCTTGGTTCAAAGTGGGGAAACGGAAAAGGAAAAAGAATGCAAAGGAATGAGTGAGGTGGGTAATCAATACCTTACCCCCCCAATTTACTCTATAATGGTTGATTACCCACTTTGGGGTAATCAATCCCTTTGCACCTCTTTACCAAGCACAATATAATAAGAAATGTGGGCCCTTTCCAATACCTTACCCATTCCTCACCCCTCTTTAACCTTCCACCAAGCACCCCCTAAATCTTAGGTTAATCCTCATAATTATATCAAACTAGATGGATGAAGGGAATTTGTCATCGGTTTATAACAGAAACTTAGTTTATAAAATAACTCACCTCCATACTTTAAAAAGGAGAGGAAATCGTGACACTTATAAATTCAAATTATTACCTAAACGTAACATGTAATTCGTCTGAGCCTCAATGTATATCTTCTTCCAATTAACTAAACTAAAGTCCTAAACAATATAATACAACTATAATAAGTTCTAGATATATTATATTTAAATCATGTAAATCTTCAGCTTCCATATATTATATGGCAATAATCTCGCTATATTTATACGCAAAAACCTACGTCTCACATTATTGTTCTTTTCTAAACCTTTGTTATCGAAACCTAATAAACCAAATCGATCGACAATGGGGGCACATGTTCCACATGACGTCATATTGAAACCTAAACGAAAGAGATCGACAATGGAAGTACATGTTCCACATGACGTCCTATTCTACCACATACTACCAAGAATTCCAGCCAAATCTGCTTGTCGTTTCAGGTGTGTTTCAAAAGAATGGCACTCGTTCCTAATGTCAAAGATGTTTGAAAACATGCACATCGACCACCAGAAAAACAACATTAAACTTCTGGCCATATCTAAATCAGAAAGAACATTATCCGAGTTTATGTTTACCACCATCGACTGTGAAGCGCCACCGAGTCATGATAAGGGTTTAACTCCCACAAGCCGCCCATTACCACAATTCGAAGACGCGAATCCTCATAGTATTCGTATTCTCGCATCTTTTCATGGATTGGTATGTCTAGGCATACATGAGATGGATCTTAGACTATACTCCCATCTAATCTTATGGAATCCTTTGACAAATGAGTATAAGATGTTGCCCAAATTTAATTACAAGGAATACAACAATGATATTTTTAACGGCTATTCAGATTTCGGATTGTATTACAGCTCTTGTGAAGATGACTACAAGCTTCTATTTGTAAATTATTTTTATGACGATAGTGTTTACATATACTCGTTGAAATCGGACTCATGGAGAAAAGTAAACGTCTTTCAGCATACAGGTAAACTTTATCCTGGACATTGGAGTCGAGGTACTTTTTTGAATGAAAATCTCTACTTCTTACAAAAACACTCGCGCCCGAACGGACGGTTAAGTTCCATTATGAGGTTTAACACAAAAACTGAACGGTTATCACAGATAGAAACTCCCTCTATTGATGATTATCCAGTTGATTGTAATTATTTTGCCACTCTTATGGTTAAAAGTGATTGCATTCATGTTTGTGTCAAATATGACATTGTTGACATGAGTTATGATGAATATGGGAATATCGAGGATTTCGAAACGAAGACCTGTATTAAGTTGTGGAAGTTGGATGAGAATGGGAATATGAAAGAAGTGATATTTGTAAAGACCTGTATTAGCCATCTGATTCCATTCCACTTAATGAAGAACGGAAACTGGCTCGTGAGGAATCACTGTTACAAACATCCAATTTATGAAGTAGATCTCAAAAAGAAGAAGCACATCAAAGACAAAGGCAAAGAAGGAGGCAACATCTATGACAACTTTGAGTATGCGGAAGTTAGAGTGGATGATAAGAATAATGATATAGTCGATGTAGCAGGTAGATACATTGAATTTGAGTATGCAGTAGTTAGAGTGGATAATGATAAGAATAATAACCGTATAGTCGATGTAGAAGGTAGATACATTGAAACGTTTGTGTCACCCAATCGATATATGAAGTAGCCATCAGCATCATATTTTTATTTTAACATTGATTATTGTTCTTTTTGTTTCCATCTAGACAGAAATATAACAAATTTATCAGTAGGTAATTAACTGTGTTTGCTTGGGTATGTAGCTAAACTTTTCATCCAATATATCTGTTTGTAATCTTTTGATTCGCTAGCTTCTAATTCTTTGCTATACTATATATATTCATAGTCATTCCAATTGAGCCACAAGTTTCAAATTAAGATGTTATGTATGTATGGTTAACTTTTATTTATTGTTTGGTACAATTCTATGTATGTAAGCCTGATACATTACCAATACCATTCAAATGTAACATTGAGCGTTAATCTATTAGACGTAGATGGCCCGAGCACAGTTGTGGGCTATGGGTCCATTAGGGTTTTTAGAGTTTCTAGTAGGTTCTATGTCAGGGGCGGAACTAGGAGCCAAGTTTAGGAGTAGCGAAATACGAAAATTTGTTTAGGGGTAGCGAAAATTTGTTTCAGAGGTCGCGAAATCGCCAAAAAATGGCCAAAAATCGCCAAAAATTCCACTACCGGGTAAAAGTTCAGGGGTAGCGACCGCTACCCCTGAACTACATGTACATCCGCCCCTGTTCTATGTAATTGCATATTAAATACCGTATCTTTCTTTGTAAGTAGTCGATAGGATACCATATTCTTGATTTATTATTAGTAACATGTGGTCACATTACTGGTTTGATGGTTCAACATTTCTCAAGAACATGATGTTGTACGTCATAGCAATCGTAGAACTTATTAAGATATCAAAACACCAAAAAATAATAAGATGATTACAAAAACTTAAACTTTAAAAGAGAAAATCTATGACTAAAATTGATATTGTATCATTGGTTTCAATTAGTCCCACATTGGTCTAAGTATAGAAAATTTGCTTATTAATATACTCTGGTGTATATTTTTTTTAACCAAATTGAGGTTGGTATTATAATGTCGGCTTGTAGTGTTTGATCATGTTTATTTAAAAATATGACTAGATGCTATAAGGAGACCATATAAGTTCTTAACCTTGACTTTTTAGTTTTATACGTAGTAGTACTTTTTTAAATATCCAAGAATCTCTTTTCTTAATGTAATCAGTATGATGCCTTATTTTAAATTTCTTATCAGTAACATGGTCGCATTAATAGTTTGATGGTTCAACATGTCTCAAGAACTTGGTTCTGCGTCATAGTTTTCTTACTTATTTTTCTTCTCATCTTCACTCTTATCGAGTTTCAGACCTTTAGTAGCAGAAACGAGCTTCTTGCACTCGAATTACACAATATATTTTTAATCAAATTTTTCTCAGCAATTTATATTGGGGATAAACTGTTGAACCATGGTGGATATCAAACTTCAAGTGCATTGCTTACAACCGTGTTTAAGTTTGGTATCGATTTATCCGTAGCATAAAAAGAATAAAACAATAAAAGAAATATTTGGTTTCAGCAACAAAGGTGCTATGTCATTGAAACAATTTTTTGTGTGAGGTCAATTTTATGAAAAATTGTTTCCAAGTAATCCCACATGGATCAAAGGATTGAAAATTTGCTTATTATTAAACTCTCGTGATTTATTTTTACACAAGAGGAGTTTAGTAGTATAGGGAAATTATTATTAAAAAAAAATGTATTATACTTGCTTGTGTGTGTGGCCATTATATTCGGAGTTTACACGTACATGCTTGTCTCAATTGCGGCTTAATTCACGAACACTTGATAATTAGAAAACCATGGTAAACAAATATCTCCATATGTGCATTGTTACTTTTCGGGAAGAGATCTAGTGAGAAGAGAAAATATAATAAGAAGAATGAGAAATATTTTTAGCCACACATTTTAATTGAATAGGGAGAAATTCATGGGAGTTGGATCTTTTATTGTACATGCATCTCAAATGTGCGGTTGTGGTTACTTCTCATTCTTCTCATTTTACTTTTATTTCTCATTTGATCCTTACTCGTTACTTTTCTAAAAATTTGTTTTAAGGAGTCCCACATGGATGAAAGGATGTAAAATTTGCTTATTTATATACTTTGATGTATGCTTTCTATACATCTTGAGTTTGGTGTCATAATGCCGGGTTGTCGTTATTGATGTTGTTCATTAAGAAATAACATCAAAATGTACAGCTACGTCATATAAGTTCTCAGCTTAATTTTTTGTGACTTCTTAATTAATTATCGATATATGTGTCTTTTTTAATTTTCTAGCACTCTAACGCAAGAAATCTAGCATAAGATCTAGTTAAGTATAAGCCAGAAAACTAGCTATAAACTAATAGAGTACAAGGCACATATGCTAAGATATTCAAATAGCTAAATTACAAATAGCAACGATTAACAAAGTAAAATCACAAATGAGTTCACATAGCACATAAAACACTTGTCGTCGTTTTGTGTATTGTATATACCAATGTTTACTTAGCTCGATTTTATTTGAAAATAAAACAGTTTCCTATCCATTTTAAAATTTAATTAAGATCAATATTTTAAAAACATAAATACTTAATTTTTCAAAGATATATCGACAAGGAATGCCCGACTCGAAGGAAAAGGTAAAATACAAGTTTTACGTTAAAACAAGACTTAAATTTTTGACCTTCGTGTAGTATTTTAACTTTCTGACTTATTTAAGTTTGTAATGGTTACTTTTAAGTATTTTTAAATGAAAGTAGACTCAATTACCTTTAAAACGCCGGGTGGCACGACTTCTACGGAGTTACGGTTAATTTTATATGATTTTTCAAAGTTTCTGAAAAACTGTCGAACAGACAGGCGGACCCCTTAAATTTAAGGGGGCCGCCCAGTATTTAAGGGGGCCGCCCACACAATTAAAGGGGCCGCCCATCTGATACTCAAAAATGCAATTTTTGCTAAAAATTGTTTTCTGACTTTGTGGAAAGGTGTGTAACTTTCTGATTTTAAGAACGAACATATAACACTTGTTTTAAGCATAATTCTTATCTCGAGCTAGTATAATTAGTGTATATAATATCAAAACTAATACAAGTTAATCAACAAAACACTTTTCATATTAAATCCTCCTTAATGGGTAATTTGATACATGGACCGTACTCAATTTTTAAAACCATTTATTTTGAAAATTTGAGCGACGTGGCTCTGGTACCAATTGTGGAAAACTAGAAGGGGGGGTTGAATAGTTTTCCCTTCTTTTTGATTTTATAAAAACTTTGTTTCAAAATGTTGATTTAAATTTATTCAATTGTTTGTTTGGAAAACTTCAATTAGAGTTTAGTATGAAAACAACATATAATCAATATGATCAATTATATATGTAAGCTTTTGGAGAAACTTAGTTTTATGAATGGAGCATTGGTCGATCTTTATGTGAATACGTTTTCCTTTTAAAATCTTAAAACGTTTTGTATCAAATTATCTATCAAGTTAAACTTAATATGAGAAGTGTGAATAATAATCTATTTGACAATATCATGCAATTATACACACAATCACAATATTAACTACTATGTTCAACACAATCAATCATCACAACTATATAAGCAACAACTAAGACATGTAGGCAAGCATAGAAGTAAAGCGAGAAATGCAAGAACAAATGATAAGAGATAAGAGAAAGGAAATGCAAACCGGACACGATGATTTATAGTGGTTCGGCTACAAGGACACCTTCCTTGTTCCTACTCCACTCCCCGAGTCACCTACTCGAGAGTTTTCTTCACTACTCAACAAGCTCCCTTTTGGCGGAGAAAACCGTACACAACTTTTGCTTACACCATTTAACGACACTAAGCTAAATGTCGAGTTCTAATAGTAGCTAGAACCAATCTCACAACACAACTTCGATCACTACACAACTTCTACACAACTTCACGACTTCACGACTTCATCACAACTTCTTCTAAACTTCTTCATGGCTTCACAACTTCTTTACGTCTTCACGACTTCATAACTTCATCACAACTTCTTCTAAACTCCACTACTTAATCACACACCTACATCTTCACAACTACATGTTTTCTCCACACTACTACTTCCTCCCACTACTTCTTACTCACTCATTGAATCACTACTAAGTAAGATCATCTTGATCTACTTATTACATATACATAACTCACAACTTCACATAAGCACTAACTAGATCCTAATACATCTTTGACTTTATGATAGGGAGAATTCTTCTCTTGCACTTTGAGTGATGAGAAATTGGATCAATTGAAACAAAGATTAATAATCTTATGATCAAAGGGTTTTAGAAGGATGTTTAGAGAGAATTGGATCTGAAAATTTTTGTGCAAAACGTGAGAAAAATTCCAGGTTTGAGGTGGTATTTATAAGGAAAAATTTCTGACCAAATCTGACAGGGGAGCGTGGCCGGTCCCCTTAATTGTGTGCCGGTCCCCTTAAAATTAAGGGGAGCGCCCCTTATAATTAAGGGGGCCGCCCTACTGAAACGGCCATATTTTCTGTCTTTTAGTGGGGAAAGTTTATTTGGTGAGAAACTAACTAATTTTGGTTAAAAGTTTGAAATCATATATTTAGTATGATCAAAATATTTTTCTTTATTACCAAAAGTGTTTTTAAAAAATATATAATATGTTTATATAATTAAATAAACTTTGTATTAGTTAATTAAATACCCCTATGATCATGAGATGTATTAAACACTTGTTTATCCATACCTTAAGTGATTGTTGAAACATACTTGAGACGTTGAGATGTCGAGGCTTGTTGACGTAAGAATGAATAGAAGAATTGTGATCACAAGTAACTTAAGCACTTTACGTTATATGTTGTAACTTACATCTTTGTCATCATCAAAACATGAAGAGGATGTTTAGATTAAATATCGTAATATTCATGCTAACAATCTCCCCCTTTTTGATGATGACAAACTACGTAAATTATAACTTATAGTAAAATGTATAAGTTAATTGTTTACACTTCTTCTCCCCTTTTGTCGAAGCAAAAAGGTGGACTCTAAGACGAGACTTCTACTACGCTTGAACTCTTGAGATAGAATGTAAAAGGCGAGCTTGCATCATCGTAAGTGAAGCCTTGATCCTATCAACCTCAATGCTCCCCCTTGGTGTATGCTCAAAACTTGTTTTGACTACCAAAGAATCGAGCGGTGAAGTAATCCTTCAAAACAAAGTTAGTAGACAAGTGCACATATATATATAATGATGATAATAGATATATGCATGAAACTAATAGGGGAAAAATATATAGACATATTAGGTATATGCACTAAAAGTATGACACATGCAATTATTGTTTTAAAAACAACAACCTAAATTTAAAAAAAAAAATTGGAACCTAATGCAAAGATTAGAACCTAGGAAAATATAGGAGAATGAGGAGGGATGATCGTGAATGTAAAGGGAAGGTGATAACAAAGGGTTGACAATTATGGTTTAGATTAATATATCGTTCGACAAGGGTGGATGATAGTGAATCATGGGATTTTTAGGTGTTTTGTTGATGGTGGTGGAGGTGTTGTGTTTGTTGTTGGTGGTAGAGGATGCAACAAGTTTTCAATGTGAGAAAACATGTATTGTATCTCATTTCTTAGTCCGAACACAATTGTTCGGTTGCGGATGCAACAAAGGCAAGTGTCTCCATGAGCTTCAAGTAAGCTCCATGGGACGGGGTTATATGTTGGTGGATTGATAGGAGATGATGAGAATGGTATGGAGGAGGTAGAGGTTCCTTGAGTTGATGGTGTTTTGGATGGTGCATTGGGAGCACTAGGAGATGAACATAGAAGTGGTGGTGATGGAGTGTTGGTGTAATATTGAGTCGTCCTAGTGAGTAGATACTCAATCCAATTGAGATGTTCATTGAGAACAAAGGTTTGCTTTTCAAGGTAGGTGCAACAAATGCAATTTATGATATGGTTTTCAAGATGGATCAAATTGTTTTATGGAGATGAGTTGGTGGAGGTAGGTTATTGATCCAAATTGTGTTGAATAAGATGCAACGCAAGAAGAGCATTAAGCTCATGAGCTTCTTTGAGCTCTTCAACGAACTTTTCATGTTCGGAGGAAGGTGATGATGGTGGAGTTGGATTGTGATTAGGGATTGAGGTTTGGTCATGAAACTTATGATTCATGTTTGGATGAGATTGATGGTTATTGTTTTGATATTGAGTATGATCCTCAAAAGGGTCATTTGGTAGAATTGAGTGAGATGAATGTGGAAGTTTATTAGTGAGGGTGATAGTTAGGTTGTCTTGTTGAGCTAAAAGAATGGTTTCATTTGGGTGATCATGAAAGCATGATGAAGGTATGGATGAAAGTGATTCTTCATGTGTGGATGGTAGTTTGGATGTTGTATGTGGGGTGATAACAATGATGTTAGGTTTGTTGGGAGATGACATGATGGGTTGAATGATGATTTTGATTATGTGTTTATGGAAGGATAGTAGGTGTTGGATTGGTTAGACAAAACGTGTTGGCTTAGGAGGTATTAATAAGGAGTGATTTAGGAGGTATGATATTGATTCTTGGTTTCTTTGAGGACATGGAAACGGTGGATGACTCAAGATTGGTAGTATAAAGGATGACTCGGTTTTGGGTGTGAGGTAGAAGGATATATGTGAGTGAGTGTGATTTCCCTTCCCATTAAATTCATGCTCATCCGGATATATTATGAGACTAATATGACCTATCGGATTATGACACTAAGGTTCTCATGAAATGAGGGTGTAGGATCTAAAGGTAAGAAAAATATACCTAGATGAATGATACATATAGAGTAAACCATGTAAAGGCATACAATCAAATCACATAGGAGCAAATAATCATCTAGAAATAACATATATGCGATATGCCATAAATCTAGGAATGAAAGCATCTAATGAGGAGCAAAGTTCATAAAAGTGAACTAGCATTAGGTATATTTAGGAAGAGCAATTTAATCAAGTTGGAGAATGAGTATGAGACTATTACTAGTGGTGCTCAATTCAGGCTAAACACGACCATTTTTACGGGTTACACACAACCAACTTCTCACATAGAAGCAATTCAACCGTTAGGTTAAATTGAATTTCTAGTCAATAGATTCTCCAGTAGTCATTCTCTTTTTAGAAAAAATTGAGTTCCTAAATTTACCTATCGAAGAGTACCAAATATGAAGTTTGCTTGATTCACTAATACTTGGCTTAATGTGACTCAAACATCATGTTTTTATGAAGGTATGTCTACATGATATATTTTACTCACTATCCCAATAGAGATGTGTTAAATGTTTAGATAAGAGTAAACGCAAAGTTTTAATCTTTTGTTCATGATTAACCGGTTATTTGGTTTTGATGAAATATTACTTGATTTAATAAATGTGCTTGATTTAAGAATGCTCCTTAGCATATCTTGAAAAATGAATCTCATTATGATTATTTATCTTAAATGAGATTGTGTTTCACAAATGATATCAAAACTGGACATTTATAAATTCTAAAGCAAATATTATTTTCTATGATTTTTGCCAATGTTATATATATCATAATTTTAACTAGTATTTGAAACAAAATGAATTTTACTTGTTTATGCATTGTGACAAGTTATTTTTCAATTCTAATAACTTAAATTATTTCAAAAAGAAAAGTGTAGTGCATTATTTTGTAACACAACCATTCATGCTACAATGAAAATGAAGTACATATAATATATAGTGTGTATTGTTCTTAAATATGTATTTTAGCTTGAAGTGATGATTTTAAGTAGTGTGAGCAAAGTTTACATATGTTGTTAGTTTGCTCATGTTTGGTTTTTCGGATATGACACATTTATCCATTGTTTTGCAATGTAAATTGCTTGAATATTTCGGATGAAACATCCAAGTCGTCAATCCTACTTCATTGTATATTTTATGCATGTGTTAAACATGTTATTCAAATATTTGGAACACAACTATTGAACAAGTAGATTCAATATGGCATTGTCAACACAAGTGTGAGTTATGATCCAATGCATATTCTTTTCATCTACAAAGGATGTAAATATTTTCATATCAATCTAGTGTGATTAAGTATGTAGATTCAAGACTATATCCTTTGTTAAAATTTGGTGTAATCTTAAAACTAAACAAATAACAATCTAATTTCTTGTCCATACTCAAAAACATGTCAATTAGATTTGATGAATATATCAACCATAATTTGAATAATGAATTGATATAATATCAAGATCTTTCTTGACCCTTCATTTAAAATAAATAGATATTTTGATAGTGTGTTCCATTAATCCTAAGATTATTAATGAGTGAGGTTGGTGAGTGATTAAAATTTGACTTATTACTTCATGATTGTTATAAGTTTTGTTTATGTGAAAGACTCTTCATTGTTACTTATAATGAACACATTTTAGATTTTGAAAATACTTTTTCTTTTGTATTACTACTAATGTTTTACAAAGATTCAATTTCTCTTATTAAACAACTTAAGCTAAAACAAGGTAATTTGTTGAAAATATTTAAGTGTGTTGTTAAGAATAGATTAAATTGTTTGAAATATTTAGGTGATTAGATTTAACTTATTTACAAGATGTTTGAGTAACATTAAGCCATCTATACCTATATGCAATGCAAGCATAATATTGCAATCCTAACGCAAGAAATCTAGCATAAGATCTAGTTAAGTAAGAAAACTAGCTATAAACTAATAGAGTACAAGGCACATATGCTAAGATATTCAAATAGCTAAATTACAAATAGCAACGATTAACAAAGTAAAATCACAAATGAGTTCACATAGCACATAAAACACTTGTCGTCGTTTTGTGTATTATATATACCAATGTTTACTTAGCTCGATTTTATTTGAAAATAAAACAGTTTCCTATCCATTTTAAAATTTAATTAAGATCAATATTTTGAAAACATAAATACTTAATTTTTCAAAGATATATCGACAAGGAATGCCCGACTCGAAGGAAAAGGTAAAATACAAGTTTTACGTTAAAACAAGACTTAAATTTTTGACCTTCGTGTAGTATTTTAACTTTCTGACTTATTTAAGTTTGTAATGGTTACTTGTAAGTATTTTTAAATGAAGGTAGACTCAATTACCTTTAAAACGCTGGGTGGCACGACTTCTACGGAGTTACGGTTAATTTTATATGATTTTTCAAAGTTTCTGAAAAACTGTCGAACAGACAGGCGAACCCCTTAAATTTAAGGGGGCCGCCCAGTATTTAAGGGGGCCGCCCAGACAATTTAAGGGGCCGCCCATCTGATACTCAAAAATGCAATTTTTGTTAAAAATTGTTTTCTGACTTTGTGGAAAGGTGTGTAACTTTCTGATTTTAAGAACGAACATATAACACTTGTTTTAAGCATAATTCATATCTCGAGCTAGTATAATTAGTGTATATAATATCAAAACTAATACAAGTTAATCAACAAAACACTTTTCATATTAAATCCTCCTTAATGGATAATTTGATATATGGATCGTACTCAATTTTTAAAACCATTTGTTTTGAAAATTTGAGCGACGTGGCTCTGGTACCAATTGTGGAAAACTAGAAGGGGGGTTGAATAGTTTTCCATTCTTTTTTATTTTATAAAAACTTTGTTTCAAAATGTTGATTCAAATTTATTCAATTGTTTGTTTGGAAAACTTCAATTAGAGTTTAGTATGAAAACAACATATAATCAATATGATCAATTATATATGTAAGCTTTTGGAGAAACTTAGTTTTATGAATGGAGCATTGGTCGATCTTTATGTGAATACGTTTTCCTTTTAAAATCTTAAAACGTTTTGTATCAAATTATCTATCAAGTTAAACTTAATATGAGAAGTGTGAATAATAATCTATTTGACCATATCATGCAATTATACACACAATCACAATATTAACTACTATATTCAACACAATCAATCATCACAACTATATAAGCAACAACTAAGACATGTAGGCAAGCATAGAAGTAAAGCGAGAAATGCAAGAACAAATGATAAGAGATAAGAGAAAGGAAATGCAAACCGGACACGATGATTTATAGTGGTTCGGCTACAAGGACACCTTCCTTGTTCCTACTCCA
Source organism: Artemisia argyi (assembly GCA_030686995.1). Classification (NCBI taxonomy): domain Eukaryota; kingdom Viridiplantae; phylum Streptophyta; class Magnoliopsida; order Asterales; family Asteraceae; genus Artemisia; species Artemisia argyi. Next base: position 242,640,959 of record CM060701.1, read on the forward strand.
CTCCCCGAGTCACCTACTCGAGAGTTTTCTTCAGTACTCAACAAGCTCCCTTTTGGCGGAGAAAACTGTACACAACTTTTGCTTACACCATTTAACGACACTAAGCTAAATGTCGAGTTCTAATAGTAGCTAGAACCAATCTCACAACACAACTTCGATCACTACACAACTTCACGACTTCACGACTTCATCACAACTTCTTCTAAACTTCTTCATGGCTAAGACAAATCTGAGTTTTGGTATAATATATTAAAATACATTGATGCGTGGACATGCCAAATTCACATGATCGATATTCAATAATGGATAAATTGAATATAGGAAAAAATCCCAAATTACATGATTGTACTTATGGATGTTGTCATTATAGTAAATCATGAATATTTATCCTTAGACTTGAGATACCAGGTAACTACTGTGGATGTAGCTCATTTTCTGTGAGATAATCTAACGCTATCCGTAACTGGTAGTTATAAGGATTATTTTCAGAGGTGATGCGAAGTTCATAGGTTACACTTGTAGTCAATAACAGGATTTGGTTCCTTCAAATTTGTTTTGAAGTTTAATACTGTTTGGCCGCTCGTAGGATTAACAAGATGTTTGCATGGCCATGCCCAAGGTATATCTGAAATACGTTCAGAAGAATTGGTAATCTTGCTTAATCATAAATAACGAGAAACACTAGTTAATTAAGGAATGACTTCAATCCATATCCATATTAACATAGTATTAGAATCAAAAGGATAAGTATGATGATGAATCACCAAAGGTGGTTTTTTCCAGGAAACCATACTCGAGATCGTTCTGGGGACATTGGCGTGTTATGCTAGACTAACCATTGTCATTGTTACATTAATCTATATCCGAGTGGGAGCTGTTAGTTTTAACGGATTATAAATTAATATATCATGACCGGACTCAAACTCGAGACTTCGGGATTGCACGTTTTACGTATGAGTTTCAATTAATAATTATTGTTTTAGTGATGAATAATTATTAAATTCACAAAACAAGTACTTAGTGGTAACTAACGACCGTTAGACGAAACATGAAGGACTAGATTTGGAATAAAGTGAAAGTAAGGTTCAGGTTGGGCCTTGAGGACCCATGGCCGGCCATAACCCCTCCCCTAGGGCTTTGGGATGGCTTTTGCTCCAAGCTACTTGAATGCTATATAATGAGACCTCCTTTCATTCATTCATTCATCCCTTGGTTCATTAGCAAGCCAATTCAATTTCTTCCATCTCTTTCTTTGAGCTATTGAAGATCCCTCGTGATCTAATAAGGCTCAATAGTAGTGCTTTCTTGTGAATTAAGAACCTAGCTTTTCTTATTGAAACGCTAATAGTACGTGTGTTCGAGAACGAAGTGTTAGCATACTTTTGCTAACAAGGTGATTTGCCCTATTCGACTACACCTAGTCGATCCACCATTAAACCCAATTAGGGTTTATAGTTCTTGTTCCATTGGTTTCTTGTTCTTACTAGAAATCACAAAGGTACGAAACATTTATATTCGGTTAATTTATTTACATGTATTTGATCTATTCCGCTGCGTACTCTTTGATGTTTATATGTTTATAGTTTTGTTATAACTCATATATTCCAACATCTACTTCACAACTAACTACTCCACACCTATCTTCTTCACTACAATCTAATTCCTAACTATTCTTCTTCACACCAAGCTACTAACTAAACACACAATCTATATATCTAGCACAACTATCAACAATCAAATATTCACAACAATCTTCACAAAGAATAATGTAAATAATCTTGATGATGCACCAACAACTTGGATGTGGAGATCACAACAAGTTGTAATACTTCTTGTCTTGGGGGATAGAAGTATTCTTCTCTTGCACTTGAGAGGATGAAGATTGAATCACTTTGAAACAAAGAATTATACACTTATGATCAAAGGATAAGAGAATAGAAATGTGGATCTAGATCAGAAAGTTTTGAAGTGCAAAAGGTGAGAAAATTCTGAGGAGTGAACCAGTATTTATAGGGGAGAAAAATATTGTTCTGGAGCGTGGCCGGTCCCCTTAATGATTAAGGGGGCCACCTAACGAATTAAGGGGGCCGCCCCTTCAGAATGTTGGTTTTTCTTGTCTTTTAGTGGGGAATATTTTTCTGGATAGAATTTGCCATTTTTGGTTGGAAATTTGAAATCATATATTTATAATGAATTAAACATATTCTTTTAATTCCAAAAGTAATTTTGTAAAAGATATAAGATGTTTAATACATTTTATAAAAATTCTAGTGATTAGAAAAATTTCCTTTGATCATGAAATGTAATAAACCCTTTGTTTATTCATATCTTAAGTGATATGGAAGCAAAGACAAATATTAAACACTAAAAACTTGTTTACGTCATAAGTTTTAGATTAATGAGTTTATGCTTTGTAATTATCAAAACATAGAGACATTGTTAATATGCTAACAATGTTTTAAGACATTATTTATGTCAACAATCTTCCCCTTTTTGATGATTACAAAACCTTAAACTCATTAGGTCTAAAAAATAATTTTTAGACAAGAATTTAGAGTTTAACATTCTCTTCTCCCCCTTTTTGTAAAATCAAAAAGATTAATGCTCCCTCTTGATGTATGCTCCCCCTCATTTGAGAGCACCAAGGGAATGAGCTATGGAAATCTTGGCTACACAAAATATTAGAAAAGAACAAGGCACATATACATGCAAAGCGATAATTATAAATATAGATTCATTCAAGCATCATAGAAAGCATTACAACTTTTAATATGCTTAAGGCATATTAATCATAATAAAACAAAAGAAAAGACATAGTCCTATATTGCCTAAAAGAGCACTTGGACTTGCTTGCAACTCATGGTTGATTGTTTTATTTGCTTGAAGGATAACATAAGCATAAAGCTTAGTTGTTAGATGGAGAAGGATATGGAGTGGGGTATGGAGCGGAAGAGGTGGCCCTTACGATATTGTATCGTGTTAAAGGTGGAATGGGATGAGGTCGAGTGAGGAGATATTCAATCCAAGAAATATCTTCACTTAAGTATAGGATTTGTTTTTTAAGGAAGATGCAACAAGGGCAATAGTGAGTGTGGTTTGTAACTTGATCCAAGTTGAGAGAGTGAGGAAGGCAATTGTTGTAGGGTGATGATGGAGGTTGCCCTTTGTTGCTTTGTGCAAGATGCATGGCATTGAGATCACAAAGATCATGGATTTGTGATATTTCATCACAGAACTTTTGCTTTTCCGTGGTAATGCGGAGAAAGTCATTGTGTTGATATGGATGAATTGGGTTTGTGTAGTTGGAGTTGTAGTGGGATGGTTGATCAAAATTTTATGGATCATTACAAGTGATTGGAGGATGAGATGAGTGGTTTGGCATGAAGGAAGATGTTTGGCCAATGTTGTATGGTTTGTAAAGAGGATCAAATGAATGTCCTTGTGAATTTGGTGGAAAGTTTGGGAAGTAAGTTGTTGGTGGTGTTGAGTGACTTCCAACTTCATTTGTTATGATGGATTTGTTTCTAGGGCTTTTTCTTCGCCAAACGGGTTTTTTCGTCATTCTTGCAAGCCTTGAGGCTTTTGGTTTTGGTTTGTTTGGAGAAGCCATGAAGGGATGAGTGAAGAGTTTAGAGGATTGGGGGTATTTATAGTGTAAGATTTGTGTGCTTATGGATGGATAAAGTTTGTTTGGGAGATTAGGACAAAATGTGTTGGTGAAAATTAGGAAATGTAGGTTGAAATGGGCTAAAAAGCAGAAAAGATTCTGTAAACCCGACCATCAGATGGCCGGTCCCCTTAATTAGGGGGCGGTCCCCTTAATAATTAAGGAGGTCGCCTTACAAAATTAAGGGGGCCGCCCATCTGGTGATTTCCAGGTTGCCAGAATTGGTTTTTTGGCAGAAAATTTGCAGAAAGGTTGTGTGTTTGGATTAGAGTTCAAGCAAGTTCAATTTCCTTAGGCAATATAGAATCTATTCTAATCAATATATAGCATGCATGCAAGAACACATAGGCAAAAGAGCAAATAATCAACACATAATAAGCAAGAGGAGGTAAGTAAAGGCAAGATCACTTAAACTTCCTAAGGCACTATCTTAGATTAAAGGCAAAGGCAACTAGTGAGTGAAAAATTAGTGATGGATCAAGATGACAATATTATTAGTGAATTTGTCCTAGTGTGTGTCTATATGCAACAAATGTGGAGTTGTGATTGTTTCGACTCCTAAATGCAAAAAGAAATAACGATCCTAAGAAACAATCCAAATGATCTCCTTGATTCAATTTTTGCTCGATCATGAATGTCAAAGACATATATTAGATTATATACCTTGGCAATTTATGTGAGAGTTTATGCATGATTTAAAAAATAATAATGTTTTTAGTATTAGTCAACAATGCAAGAAAAATGATCTTCATGTAATTCCTAGATGTAAGAATATATATTTTTTTTAAAGAGAATTGATTGGGTTTTACAAAGGAGATTATGCAAAGAAAATAAATTTTTCCAATCTTTATTTTTGTGCGAAATAGATTCCTAAACTCAGAAAAGATGAAATGGAAGAAAAATAAATTTTATGCAAGTATAAATTTGTATTAATTCAATATAATTTAGTCAACTTGTTCCATCATTCCTAATCCTAAACGCAAGTGGTTGAATAATTCACGCTTAAGGGGATTTGTGAATATATCCGCAATGTTGTCTTCCGATGCAACCTTTTCTATAGATATATTTCCTTTTTGTACATTATCCCTAAGAAAATGGTGGCGTATTTCTATGTGTTTAGTCCTAGAGTGTTGCACCGGATTTTTACTTAAATCTATTGCACCTTTGTTATCGCACATAATGGGGACATTTTCTAACCTAATGCCATAGTCTACGAGAGCTTGTTTCATCCATAGTGCTTGTTGACATGCCTTTCCAGCGCTTACATATTCGGCTTCGGTAGTAGAAATAGCAAGAACGGTTTGCTTCTTCGAAAACCAAGATGTTAGACAACATCCCATAAACGTGCAAATACCGCTAGTGCTCTTTCTATCTACGTAGTCTCCCGCATGATCCGAATCCGCATAGACGATAGCTTCTATGCCGGATCCCTTAGGATACCATAATCCTAAGTGTATAGTGCCTTTAACGTATCGGAGGATACGCTTAACCGCTTCTAGGTGAGAGGTTTTGGGATCCTCTTGAAAACGGGCACAAAGGCAGACACTAAACATGATATCGGGTCTACTTGCCGTCAAGTATAGTAAACTACCTATCATTCCTCTATACTTGGTGTTATCTACGGACTCACCTTCATCATCTTTTGTGAGCTTTACTTCCGTAGACATGGGAGTTTTCATGGGTTTTGAGTCTTCTAGGCCAAATTTCTTAAGCATTTCCTTAATGTACTTAGATTGGTTAAAAAATATTTCATCTTCTAATTGTTTTATTTGTAATCCTAGGAAGAAGTTAAGTTCACCCATCATGCTCATCTCAAACTCATCATGCATGATTTTGGCAAATTCATCACACATGTCTTGACAAGTCGATCCAAATATAATGTCATCGGCATATATTTGGACAATGATGAGATTTGGGTCATTCCTTTTAGTGAAAAGAGTGTTATCTACCATTACCATGGAATAATCATGTTTAATAAGAAAAGCTTTTAATCGATCATACCAAGCTTTTGGAGCTTGTTTGAGTCCATACAAAGCTTTCTTTAACTTATAAACATAATCAGGTTTTGCGAAGTCAATGAATCCTGGAGGTTGTGCCACATATACCTCCTCATTGATAAAATCGTTAAGGAATGCACTTTTCACATCCATTTGAAATAACTTAAAATCTAGGGCGCAAGCATAGGCAAGTAATATCCTAATCGATTCTAATCTAGCTACGGGGGCATAAGTTTCGTAATAATCAATTCCTTCTTGTTGATTATAACCTTGGGCAACTAACCTAGCTTTATGTGGAAAACTAGAAGGGGGGGGGGGGTTGAATAGTTTTGCGTCTTTTTCGTTTAATAAAAGTTTGCTTACAAAGAATTAATGGTAATCGTAAAAACCTTTGAAGCTAAAGTATAGATACAATTTAATTTACCTATATCATATAGATACTACTTATTTAAAGTGTTGAATAGAAATTATAATTTCATATATCTCACTTAATTATAAGTAAGTATTTATATATGTATATGTGTTTTAATAATTGTATATACTTATATTTTACTAATGTATATTTAAGGTTTTAAATGGAACCTAGTTTGATCTTTATGTGAAATCAATATATGCACAACACACAATAATAATAATGTACGAGAAGCAAGTAAGTAAACAAGTAAAGAATGAGAGACGGAAAGATCAAACCGAGAGACAAAGGATTTATAGTGGTTTGGCTACAAGGACACCTTCCTTGCCCTACTCCACTCCTCGAGCACCGAACTCGAGAGTTTTCTTCACTAAGTCAATAACCTCCCTTATGGCGGAGAAAACCGTACACACCAAAAGCTTACACCAATTAACGACACAAAGCAAAATGTCGAGTTCTAATCGTAGCTAGAACCAATCTCACACCAAATATCACACCACAACTTCTTCACACCTTTTACTTCTTCAATACTTCTTCACACCACAAGTATCTTCAAGCCTTCACAAAATACTTCACGACTTCAATGTCTTGCAACTTCACAACTTTAAAGCACCAATGTCTTCACAACTTCAAACCAATAATATCTTTGCACCTTCAAGCTACTAGAGTCTTCACAACTTTAATCTACTAATCTCTTCAAGTCTTCTCCACTTGGAAGCTTTAATTTCTTCACTACTAGTCACTATTGCAACTCTCTCCTATCTTCACTACTATCCAACACTCCTTCTTCACTTCAAGTTCCACTTCACACTTACAACAATTCTAGATTCTACAACTAAATCTAGCTAACTAATACATACACCTTATTCACCAAAATATGAAAGATCAACAAGATGAAATAAACAAACAACTTAGATATCAAGATGATACTAAGTTGTAATACTTCTAATAGAAGTATTCTTCTATTTGCACTTGAGTGTTGAGGCTTGAATCACTTTGAAACAAAGATCAAAGTATATAAGATCAAAGGATTTGTAGAGGATGGAGAAGGATGTTTAGATCAGAAAGTTTTTAGTGCAAAAAGGTGAGAAAAATATGTGGAATGATCCAATATTTATAGGGCCAGAAAATACTGTTCTGGAGCGTGCCGGTCCCCTTAATTAGGGGGCGGTCCTCTTAATGATTAAGGGGGCCGCCTAGTAAAATTAAGGGCGCCGCCCTCCTGAACATTGGATTTTCTTGTCCTTTTGTGAGGGAAATTTTTCTGGATTAGATTTGCCATTTTTGGTTGAAAATTTGAATTCACAAATTTGTAATGAATTAAACATATTCTTTTAATTCCAAAAATGTTTTACAAAAGATATAAAATGTTTTGTGACATTTTATAAATATCTAGTGATTAACAAAAGTGTTCCTATGATCTTGTAATACATTAGACACTTTGTTTATTCATACCTTAAGTGATTAAATGGTAAAGATGGGTATTTACTACTAAATACTTGTTTATGTCATAATCTTTGGTTTGATGAGTTTTCGTTTTGTGATTATCAAAACATAGAGATATCGAAAGATATGAATAACGTTTTTAGTCATTTATTTATATCAACAATCTCCCCGTTTTTTATGATTACAAAACCTAAACTCATTAAATCCAAAAATTAATTTTTAGACAAGTATTTAGTGAGTTTATATTCACTTCTCCCCCTTTTTGTAAAATCAAAAAGGTTTAAGCCAAATAGAAAGGAAGCTCCCCCTTGATGTATGCCCCCCCTCGTTTGAGGGCACCAAGAGTTCGAGAATTGGAATTCTTGCAAGAAAAATATTAGAAGCACAAGCATGGCACAAGCAAACACATATATCATAATACCAACAATTAATAAGCATCGCAAAAGATAATAAGTAACACATATTAAGTCATTCATTGATAGAAAATGATTATGTCAACCCATAATCATTGTTACAAAAGCCATAAATATAGAATACTAAGACTAAGTATAGCATCCTATTGTGCTAACAAGGAGTGTCACCAAACTTTCTTGAATCCCAAAATGGTTGAAGAGTTTTATTTGAAAATGAGAGACATAAGCATATAAAATGCTTGGTGGTTTAGTGGAGATAAACTTTTGGTTGCATGGATGTTGGTGAGTTTGGAGATGTGGAACTTGTAGGTGGTGGGTTAGAGGTAGGGTTTGTTGATTGAGGGTTTTGATGTTGTTCAAATGATGGTGTTTGTTGAGATCTTGTAAAAAGATACTCAATCCAAGTGAAGTGCTCATTCAAAGCAATTGTGACAACTGGCAAATTAGGGAGCTGTTTTGAAAACCCGCATTACGTAAAAGTTCGTTTATAAATTTATAATTGAAATTTTATTCGTAACGAACTTGTAAAGCCCACATTATGGTTGATTATATTTTTAAAAATCTTTATGAGATTTGAAGATTTATTTCAAATGATCTGATATGGAAATATATGTGGTGATTTAATTTGAAATTCTCATTTGGCACTACGTTGACTCCGGCACTAGAATAACCTAACAGAAATTTTATGTCTTGAGTCTACGGATTCGACTATATATATATATATATATATATATATATATATATATATATATATATATATATATATATATATATATATATATATATATATATATATATTGAACGTATTGTGATACTTTTGGGAATGAGCTCGGTCCGAGAAAGAGTTGGAGTATATTATAAAGTTACGGGTTTTGGTCCGTGTATTTTACACCTAGGCACCTTACCCTAAATATAATAATACTTTTATTATTATTATTATTATCATTATTATTATTATTATTATTATTATTATTATTATTATTATTATTATTGTTATTTAAAAGAAAGAAAAGAAAATACTTATTTTTAAGAGTATAATTGCAAATCGTCCTTGTTGGTTAGCTGGTATTCCCACAAACACCAACATCTTCTCCATCTCTGTCTCCCCTCTCTCTTTTGTAAACCCTAGCCGCCGTCACCTTTAAACGGCCGCCACCATTACACCGTCACTCCCACAACAATACCACCACCACCACTTTAATCCCCATCTCACCCTCTTTCTTTTGAGATACTACACGCGCTCTAAAACCTCCCATAACTTCATTTCTCATCATTAATCCGGTTCTATATTTGTTGTTTTTATGAGATTCGTGAAGTTACAAGGTTCAAGAAGGTGAGCAAGTGACAAGACAAGTGTAAACTTGTCTTGGTTCCCATCGATCCGTGTTATACGGATGTATATATTGATGGGTTTTGAAGTTTTCTTGGTTATTTCGAAATAAAATATGTTATACAAGTGGGTTTTGATGTAAAAATGAGTTTTGATATTGTTTGGTATCCGGGTTTGGTGTCCCTTGTGGAGGTCGAGTTGGAAACCGTGAGCTATGGCTCACAGCTTGGTTTTATTTTCGAGCCAATGTGGTTATTTTGATGGTTCTAACCTCGTGGTCAGGGTAGCGAGGGTGTTGGATATATGGAGTTTTATTTTGGTTTGAATCTTGGTTGCAATATGGATGCTTGATGTTGTCCTTGTGTTGCCGTAACCGAAAAGGGTTCGTTTGGCAGTTTTGGTGTGCTCATTTGAGCCTAGCTGAGACCCTTGTGGTCTTGGATATTGAGTCATCGTGACTCGTGGTCTAGCCGAGACCCAAGTGGGTCTCTCGGCACAGGTTTTGATTTGGTAAATCGACCTGAATTTATATATTCTTTTGATGCCTTTCTTGTTGATGTTTCATGTTGTTGTTATTTATTGTTGATTATTTCCTTGTGGCTATTGTAATTATTGTTGTTGTTATGGTTCTGTTGTAACTTGAACCGAGTAGCAGTAGAAGAGCCGAGGCTCTTGTGGTCTCGGCATGGACTTGATAGGTAATATTGTGAAGTGTTGTCGATAAAGTGGATGATATGGGGACCGATTGTGAGACGGTCAAATTAGATGACGGAGATAGGTTAGTCGGGTGCCGTAGTCGGACCCTATTGTTGTAGCACGTGATTTGGGTATTGTTGGAAGGAGATTGATTAATTGGTTTGACTTGATTATTATTTCTATTTTGGACTTGGACAATGAGCCGAGAGTGATGACTCGGACATGTGACCATTTCGTATGACTCGATAAATATTTATTATCAAACGCAAATAATAAAACTCGTAATAATATTATTGGTAATATAACCGTTTATATAAATATATAGACGTGAATAACGTATATATAAATATGTAAATGCGTATATTAAAAATAAAAAGATCACGAGTAATATTATAACAATAATGTGACGATGAATATTATACTACGAAAGTAGTGTAATATTATTGGGAGCGTTATTATGATTAAATATTATAAATAACGAGGAAATCTTGACGTTGAATAAATATTAAATAAAATAATGTCTTTTAATAAACGAGGAGAAACTATCGAGTTATACGGGGTCGTGGTCACTTGAGTCCAAGTGGATTATTTTATTTGTGACGTTCGTGTTGTCACGGATATATGACGATTAATACATTCACTTTTGATAACTACGTAACTTATTTAATCGACGGGTTAAATAAGAGCTATTTAGTTATTTAAATTGAGTATATTAATGGGCATCGTATCCTACGACGCCCATAGGTTGTGGTATGTGTACGAGAATATTAAATTACTAAGTATCTCGTGAGATTGCCAAATTGACGAATTTGGTAAGCTTAACGACATAATTAGAGAATTTATTAAACTTTGATATATACCATATAGTACTTTATGTGCAATGTGTGACCTAGGATTCGGGTATAATCTTAGAATGGTATATTAAGTAAATAAATATGGGGGATTACCAAATCGACGGATTTGATAAACTTCGATGATTTATTTAAATGATATATTGGGCTAATATTAGACCTATAGATTGTTTTATCATCCTTTTGTTGTGACTTCTTGGTTTGAGTTGTGTCGACCCACCACCCGTATGGATACCAAACGCCAAACTCCAAACTAATACGAGATTTATACGGAAAAATTGATTTTTTTTTTTTTTTTTTTGGAAAATAAATGGAATGCGTTCGGGTTTGGGAATATTCGATTTTGAGGAAATGATTTCTGAATGAGTTGACTTTGTTAGGTCGTGCCGAGTCCGTAGTTGCCGTCTTTTGAGTTACTATACATTTTACATCTATCGATTTCTTTTGATGATTGCTGGACTTGAGGTGAGTCATAGCCCCACTTTTACTCTTGAACTATGTTTTCAATACTTGGGGTGAGAAACGTGCAAATTATTTTATGTGGACTATTATTGCTTCTATATTCTTTCTAAAACTTGCTATGCATATAGACTAGGATGTATTGTCAGCTTTAGTCACATATATTCTATGTGCACTATTCAAGGTTGGCCTATTTGTATTGTCAGCTTTAGTCTCACGGTTCGTGTGTACTATTCAAGGTTGGCTTATTTAGATACTGTAGCGTGCACCTATGGGTTATTGATACTTTGGAGGTTATCCGAGTATTTATTGGTATTGCGGGGGTTACCCGAATATCTATGTTAGAACGGAGGGTATCCGTGTGTTATGTTGGAGCGGAGGGTATCCGCAGGCTTTTAGTGAATCCTTAGTCTAGCTAGCAAGCGTTTTGCGTATATGTCCACTATATTGTTAGATGAATTTAAACCTATGATCTCACCAGCGAAAGCTGACTTTTAGCACGTTTTCTCCGGAATTAAGTGATGCTCTATGGATGCTTGGATTGGAGGCTTGGCAATGGCACCGGTTATGGATCTATTTTCTAAAACTCTGATAAACTATTGTGGACCTATGTTTATTTCTATTGCGCCTTACTTCGGATAATTCTTGGGATAAATGTAAACTTTAAACCCTGTTTTGGTTATGTTTTTCTTATGTTTACTTTATCTCGTTCTTTCATGACTTTGAATGGATACCAATCCCCGTAGCACCCTGAAAGCTTGTTGAGTCTTCCGTTGTATCAAATTTTGGGGGTGTTACAGCAATGGTTTGTTGTTGAAGGAAGATGCAACAAGGGCAATTGTTGACATGCTTCTCAACTTGGTTGATGTTGTGTGGTGATGATGGTGAGCTTGATTGGGGTAGATCCAAATTGCGTTGAACAAGATGTAATGCTAAAAGAGCACTAAGCTCATAAGCCTCTTTTAGCTCCTCAATGAACTTCAAGTGTTCGGAGGAAGGTGATGATGGTGGAACATGATGGTTGTCTTGGGTAAAGGTTTGAACATGCAACATAGGAATGGCATGTGAAGTTGTAGGATGTGGTGGTGGTACTCTTGGTGGTGGAGACATGGTTGAGCTTGGGTAGTCATGAAAACATGAAATGGGTGAAAGAGGTTCTCCATGAGTGAGTGGTGTTTTTGTTGAATGAGAAACATGTGAGGTATTGATTGAGAGATTGGGATTGTTGTTTTGGGATTGAGCATGCTCATCATAAGAAGAAGCATGAATGAGGGAATGAGTGGGTGATAGGTTGTGAGATGAGTCAATATTGTGGATTTGAGGTTTAGTAGTTGGTTGACTTGGAACAACATCACTTGAGTTATGACAAGAATCAAGTTTCCTCCTCCAAACGGGTTTGACGGAGATCCTTGCAGTTCCTGAAATCTTAGGTTTTTGGTTGTTGGGAGATGACATGTTTGGGTGTGATGGCATTAATGATGGGAAGAGGGTATTTATAGTGTATGAGAAATGTGGTTTAGGAAGGTAAATTTTGAGGGATAGCATGGGACAAAATATGTTTGTGAATTTTGGGAAGTATAGGCTGAAATGGGTCAAAAAGTGATAAAGATAACAGTATCCTCGACCATCAGATGGCCGGTCCCCTTAATTAGGGGCCGGTCCCCTTAATCATTAAGGGGGCCGCCTTATATAATTAAGGGGACCGCCCATCTGGTGATTCCCAGAATGCCATAAATGGGTTTTTGGCAGAAAATTTTCAAAAAGTTTGTGTTTTTTTTGGATTTGGATTCAAGTAAGTTCAACTCTTTGAGGCAATATAGGGCATACTATTCATGAATGTAGAGAGTGATATAGAAATAATTAAATTAGGCAATTAATTTCTAATAATCATGCTATCTATTAATTTATCAATTAAGATATGCAACTAATGAGGCAATAAGGCAAATAAGTTAAATGTGTAACTATATGAAGATGATGACATTTAGTCTAGAGCAAACATATTGATGATTGTTAACAAGTAACAAATAGGTGGATATGATTATATAGACTTCAAGATTTGTTACAAACAAGATCCATATGGGCAAGCCATGATTCTCATGAAATGATTTGATTAAATTGTGAATGTCACTTCCAATAGAAGTGTATGACACATGTGAGAAAATCAAATGTGTTTTACGCAAAACATTTTTAGTTTTATTCAACAATGTTTTGAAGTAAATTCAAGTGTGCATTAAAATAACACAAATTGAATTTTGTTTCATAACGTGTAATAAAAAAAAATCAATCTTGTTTTTGATTAAAATAAGGTTATGAAAGAAATTTTAGTTAAGTAAATTGTTTCAAGAAAAATAATATAGATATTTAAAATATTTTCATTCAAAAAGAAAGAAGTTTTAAACATGATATTTTGATCATGATAATCAAGAAATTGCAAGTGAAGGATTTGAAATGGAAGCTTATCATGCTCAAGAGAATCAATTAAGCCCATTGTCACACATAATCATCTCTAATGACACCTAAAGATATGAAAGAGAGATGGTAGATATTTATGATCTAAATGCAATGGGATAGAAAGGAGCAAAGTAAATTATTCATGGATACAAGATAGACATGTGTATATATATATATATATATATATATATATATATATATATATATATATATATATATATATATATATATATATATATACAAAGAACATCATAATATCAAGTTGCTAACAAGTCTCATAGAAGATTAAGGAAAATGATAATAGACTAAACAACAAGAAGGTTAATAATGCTAATATCATATATGCATATATTAGTATTAATGATCTAAAAGCATGGCAACTTATAAGTTAAATCATATTCATATACTAATTAAAGCATTCTAAAATATAATGTAATATTGGCAAGTTTTTGAAAAGAAAACTTATCTCAGGTCCAGCTTTTCTTTAAGAGTGGGCATGAGGGTAATGGAAGAAATCTTAAAAGTTTGTTCAAAATATGTCGAAGTAGCCAAGTAACATTCCAACGCAATAGAAATCAAGGGAGCTAGATCCGAGATGCTTAATCGATCACACCAATCATCACAAGTCGTGAAAGCAAATAAAAATTGTGCTTTGGAGGCTTCATCTTGAAGTAGTAACGGACACACCATGATACCAATGCTCCAGGAGTGAAGAACAAAATGTCGAGACAAGAAGATTCCCGCAACGACGTCATAGGCGAAACATTTGCAGAATGTGAAACAACGTGATAGAAACCAATAGCCGTCAAAGTTAATAGAGCGAGATGAGTAAATCAACACGTAATAGAATCTTCGTTCGTTAATTACCTAAACATGATAAAAAGCTTGGTACCCAGATTCTCATGGGTCCTAGTTGGTTAGATGAGAACATCCATTGCATTTGAATGCACATGATGAGGATGTCGTCGATAAGTACAAGAATTCATCAATAGTTTGTTTTAATTAACAAACAATGACTTTTTTTTACTAGAGTAATAAATAATGAGTGTTAATAGTATTATTTCTAAATTTATTCACTAGGTTTAACAAATTTTATTTGTTTTGATACATTTGTTGAAGGAGCATTTACGGTAAATCCTAAGCCTGTTTTATCATAAAATGACTTTTGAATGCTAAGTAAATATTTTAAAGATTTAGAGCTATTTTCAAATTTTGCTAACGTTTTTGCTTTTTCATTTTCCATTTCAATTTCATGTTTATAGTCTTGACAATATTTACATTTAAGATCAATTTCAATATTGCTTTCAAGTCTAGACATTTTATCTTCTAATATTATTTCCTTTTCAAAATTGTTTTCAATGAATATTGAAGATTCGTTTTTAAAAATAATTTTTGAGTCAATGTTGTAAAAATGTTTGAAGTTCTTTTCCATTTTTGAGAATTCTAATATAAATTGATCATAGCAAAAATGTTTGGTTTTGGATTGTACCTTATTTGTAGTTGTACATTCTTCACATGCTATACGGTGATCAATTCCATTGTCCATGTCGCTCCATGTTTTGTTTGTAGTTTCGCTTGGATCTAGAAGCATGTAGTTCTTGCCATCAATACTTGTGTTCACATTTGTTTGAATATTCTCATAAGACGTATTATCATCGTCTTCTTTGCACTTGTTGCACCGTGATTTATTCACGCTCTTTCTTTGGATTTGGCTCATGTATTCTTCGTTATAGATACCTTCAATGATCACATTTGAACTAGTAGTACATGTGTTTGTTTCAACTAAATATTTATTTACTAAATTTTTTAGATTAACTATTTCTTGTGCAATATCAAGTTTATCATCTTTGATTTTATATTTCTCTTGTTGAAACTTTAAAATACATTTCCAAATATCATTTGCCGTTTTACAACGAAATAATCTTTCATATTTAACTCTTGGTAGAGTTTTGAAAATAAGTAATTTGGCTTTAGTGTTTTTATCAATTTTGGTTTGAAGATTTTTATATTGATTTTCAAAATCCATTTTGGTTGGTTTAAGATCACCAATTAAAATGATATGCCAAAGATCAAGATCTATTGATTTCACATAATTTTCAAATTTGTTTTTCCATTCAAGAAAATGATCATTTTCAAATAATGGTGGTTGTTGTGTAAATTCCCCTTCTAAATATTTTTTAAATTCCATAGATCGTTACAAGTTTTAAAATACAATCTATTTTAAAAATCTTGCTAAACCTGGCTCTGATACCAATTGTGGAAAACTAGAAGGGGGGGGGGGTTGAATAGTTTTGCGTCTTTTTCGTTTAATAAAAGTTTGCTTACAAAGAATTAATGGTAATCGTAAAAACCTTTGAAGCTAAAGTATAGATACAATTTAATTTACCTATATCATATAGATACTACTTATTTAAAGTGTTGAATATAAATTATAATTTCATATATCTCACTTAATTATAAGTAAGTATTTATATATGTATATGTGTTTTAATAATTGTATATACTTATATTTTACTAATGTATATTTAAGGTTTTAAATGGAACCTAGTTTGATCTTTATGTGAAATCAATATATGCACAACACACAATAATAATAATGTACGAGAAGCAAGTAAGTAAACAAGTAAAGAATGAGAGATGGAAAGATCAAACCGAGAGACAAAGGATTTATAGTGGTTCGGCTACAAGGACACCTTCCTTGCCCTACTCCACTCCCCGAGCACCGAACTCGAAAGTTTTCTTCACTAAGTCAATAACCTCCCTTATGGCGGATGATTCATTGTGTTTTGGTGTGTAAACAACAATTTATCAAAATATCAACAAACGTGAAGTTTAACTTGTCGTGAGACAAATAAACGTGAAGTAAAACGAGTAAACCGTTTAGGAAAACGATTACCTCGCTCAACTTGTGAAAGTGATATTTAAATTGTGAGACCGGGAAGAGATTTCCCGGGTCGTACCCCAACGAGATGTGAATGGAAAGTTTCGTGAAGGATTGGAATTAAAATCTTGTATGATTGGAAAGGTTATTTGGTGTTGCATTACGTTAAATTAACGAATTAAAAATTAACGAACGAAGGTAAAAGTAAATTAACCTAAGGCAATTAACAAACTAGGAAAAACCTAAAACACTACGGGAAATCATAATTAGTTATCGGGAATCTTAAACTAAATTAAAAATGCGACGTTTAATTAAAAATTACGCGAGTGCGCAAAATAAAAAGCGAGTTTTGAGTTCTAAACGTCCTACGAGACTCTAATTAATTTTCTTACGTTCTAAAAGATAAAAGAAAATTTTAGGAAAAAGAAGATTAATTTTTCAAACAAAATTCTATTTATTATAATTAAATTACCATTTAAACTAAATTAAACTCTAATAATTACTAAAACTAGTTATAAAAATCCGAAACTTTTTGGAAAAATAAATTATACTAATAACTTTATAAGAAAAATGTTAACTTAGAATAAGCTACTCTAGACAAGCTAAAATAAGCAATAAGCAGTTTCAAAAGTTATTTAAGCAAAGAAAGTTAACACATTATATAAGGAACAAAAGTAGAGTGTTATTGACAAAAAATCCCAAGGGTACACTGGTTATGGGGCGTGTGTGTTGTGACTGTGGACAAGCAAGAGGTCAGGGGTTCGACCCTGACTCTTTGCAAAATCCCTTTTTATTTTTTTTTTATCTTTCTTTTCCTCAAACCACTTAAAAACCTTTAGTTATCAGATCTTTGAACATGATCAACTGAAACAATACTTATGCAGAATCTAAACTTGTAACTAATTTTCGGTCAAGACTTCACTTAATTTCACAAGTAAACCATTAAACTCAAATAAACTTGATTCAAACAAAGCAAATGCAAGGAGTAACAACAATCAATAACGATTCAAAACAAATACAATCACCACAGACCCAAAATCAACCAAAAACAATAAGAGTAAATGCAAACAGTAGCAGCAGTGGTGAAAATTAGGTCCAAAGAGGGCTTATTATTAAGCCCTGAATAAGCCGTTTTGCTAAATTTAAAATCAATCCCCTAAAACTCACCTAAATGGCTTTCTAAAATACTGCAAATAATTCTATAACATCCACAAATAAGAAATCTAAAAATAATCCTAGCTTGGCAAAAACTGGGTGCAGGGGTAAAACTCTCCCTGCAGGTCTGTTCGGGCAGTCGTGGGGCCCACTAAAAAAATCAGAAAATTGCAACGAACTTGGGGATCTAAAGGTGAGCTGGGGGACTACTTGCACAAGAAATTTCAGACCCTGATTCCAACTCCTAAATTCAAGAAAATTCTTGTAAGATTGGGTTTTCTGCCTAGAATTCGCCCTTTTGACTTTTGAGTTCTTGACAAAAATTTGACTTTGGTGAGTTTAAATTGAACACAAATGACTCATTTATGTTTGTTTATCCTGGTTTAATCTATAGCCACTGAGCCGAGCTGTGTATAATTTGATCCACAAGATCCTAGGTTCGAATTCAATAGCAGTTAGCTGCTATGAACTGCTATGGAAATGGAGGAAAGATTTTGACTTTTTAATAAAAATGGACCAACAAAATTACCAATATGGCTTGTGTTTCCTTTAAGAAAAATGACTCAAATATTTTTGACTCAAGATGTCACCATTATCTCGGCTAAAAAGCTTAACCCAAACACCCCTAATCACTACTCGATGATAAAAAACTAAAAGCAAATAATCAATCTGCCAATCGACCTAGTTAAACAACTATTACTAATCATTCGAGGGCTCAATTAAACATGTCAAAACAAAAAAGAACAACAAACAATAATTAATGCACACGTTTGGAAATTCAGATTTAAACGTTACTTGTTATACAAAGGCCGTGATGAATCTGAATCCATGAACAAAGAACCACCTAAACGCCCCCATGGGCTCTAAACCAATCCTCATTCCTCCTCTGCTACTGCAACCATGCTTCCTCCCATAACTTTTGAATATTTTTTTTTCTTTTCTTCTTTGAATTTTGTTTTCTTAAACTACAGCAGTACTCAAATCAAATTTTCATAAGCAACAAACAGAATTTAATTTATAAAAAGTAAGAAACTCAAACATGAATAGAAACTTGAATAAGCTTAAAATGCATTTTTCATTAAACTCGAATTCTGAATTACAACTGAAAACTAATCTTTTTTTTTAAATAGAAATTACAAGAGAAGATAAGATGCCCTTAAGGCTTTACAATGAACCTATTTATACTAACTAATCGGGTAGGTACACATTAAGCTTCCTCCTTGTCTTCATCTCTGGTGCTTCTTCTTGAGTAATCTTGGCCATCCGTTTATCTAGTCTTCATCTTGGCCTTCAAATGGTCTTTTGGCGCCTAAATGGTGTTGAGGATTGCCACCATGGCCTCTTCTAAGTGGTGGATGGTGTTAGGTACGTTTTTGGAGGGATAGTGGGATTGGGAGAGGGTTTTGATGGTGATGGGGAGGGATGGTGATGGTTGTTTAGCCTGATGTGGTCACGAGGGGGGGTTTGTACTGGAGATGGAGGTATTTTTTTATTCAGTGAGTGGAGAGATGGGGAGGAGGTGTACGTATCTTTTTAGGGTTAGGGATGGAGTGTTTGTTATTAATCGTGAAGCAGATAAAGAAGGGGGGTGGGCTTGGTGGGTAATTTGGGCTTGGGTGGTTTTGTTTCATCATGGGCCAAGTGAGGGTGTTGGTAGTGGGCTAGTATTACTAAAGATCCGTTTGCTTTGTTAACTATGAAACCACAAGGACTATTTTTGTAATACTTTGATTCCTGAGGACCCAATTTGCCATGTTTTCAAACTTCACCCAAGGACCATACTTGCCATCATTTAATTCCTCAAGGACCTCGATTAACGATTTTTTTTCATTTAAAACGCTCAGGGACAAAAACTGCCAAATTTGCAAAGTACAGGGACAAAACATGCCAATTGTGAAATTTCAAAGGTTTGGTTTGCAATCTTTTGAAAACATTTTACCCAAAGATCATTTGCGATTCATTTTGACTTTTCTTTGAAAATGATCGACCAGGGACTAGTTTTGTAAAATTTTGATAGTTGGGGGACTGAAACTGCCAAATATGTAACTTTTGTTTGTTTTTCGTTTGTTTTCACTCGTTTTGCATAAGAAACATATAAAATACGATCTTTGGGATTTTCTTCGCATTTTGGTGCGTTTTTTGAGTATTTTTGATCGTTTTGCAGTTTATATTTGACTCAAAATGATGAGTATTTACACACTCATCAATCCCCCACACTAAACTATTGCTAGTCCCTAGCAATCTTTTTGAGAAAAATTAATGGATTTGAAGTCTCTTTACCAAAAGCCATCACTTCTGGAGTAGCCAGGTGTAAGAACTGTGGCTCACCTGATAGCCGTGTGATTTTGAGCAAACCACCAGCTGTCAACGGATTTGATTTGTCTTTACCAGGAGCCGTTT
Source organism: Artemisia argyi (assembly GCA_030686995.1). Classification (NCBI taxonomy): domain Eukaryota; kingdom Viridiplantae; phylum Streptophyta; class Magnoliopsida; order Asterales; family Asteraceae; genus Artemisia; species Artemisia argyi. The sequence continues at coordinate 242,661,117 of CM060701.1, forward strand.
GCTCCTGGACTAGCCAACTCTTGATGGAACGGTCAACATCTTGGTGAGTTGATTACCAATTATGGTTTTTCCACAGCCTTTACCACAAGCCATAATCTTGCGGGCTAGTCAACTCATTAGCTTTTGAGGATGATGGGGAGTTGAGGAACCATACAATTTTTGGCAAATTGCAAGCCATCAACGGGTTTGAGTTATCTTTACTAAGAGCCGTTTGCTCCTGGATTAGCCAATCCCTTTTGTCGTTTAGACAAGGCGAATTGATAACCACAAAAATTTTGAAATAAAGTGAAAAATTTTTGAAAAATTTTGGCCTAAAAATGGGGTACTAGACGGTATATTTTGATAAAATTCGCTAGAATTTTCCCCTCCCCCACACTTAGAGTTGAATATTGTCCTCAATATTCAAAGTCCCGGCGATTATGCCGAAATTTTGAATGAAAGATGAGAATATTAAAAGCTAACTGTGGGAATGTCATTTGTATTTTTCACTTTATTTATTCGAACACACTTTTTTTTTTTTTTTTTTTTTTTTTTTTTTTTTTTTTTTTGAAATAAGATATATACAACTCAAGTAGCTGCGGGGGGTGGCCACTCCCCCACACTAGGGTGTTAGAAAATAGGAGGAAATCAGATACACGGGTGAAAACCCGTGTTTGTTACTTGTTTTTGTTTATCGAGTCGCTAGCTTGACTCGATCCCCGAATTCATTGGTCCATGGGGAAAGTTTGGAGGTCCGGGACAACAGGTGGTATGTCCCCTCCAAAATAGTGTTTCAACCGATGCCCATTTACTTTGAAATTGGGACCGTCATCTTGAGATAACTCGACGGTGCCATAAGGATAAACTTTGGCAACGGTGAAAGGTCCAGTCCAGCGGGTTTTAAGCTTACCCGAAAAGATCTTTAATCGAGAGTTAAAAAGAAGGACTCGATCACCAACGTTGAAAACGCGGTTCTTAATTTTGGAGTCATGGATCTTTTTGGTTTTCTCTTTGTAGATTAAAGAGTTTTCGTAAGCTTGATCACGAAGTTCATTGAGTTCATTGAGTTGAACCTTCCGGTGATCACCCGCAGACTTAAGATCGAAATTAGCATTCTTCAAAGCCCAATAAGCTTTGTGCTCGAGTTCAATCGGAAGATGACAAGCTTTTCCATACACGAGCTTATAAGGAGTACACCCAATGGGTGTTTTATAAGCTGTGCGAAAGGCCCATAGAGCGTCGTCTAACTTATCCGACCAAGAGGCACGGTTTTCGCCTACGGTTCTTTCAAGAATTCTTTTCAAACCTCGGTTTGAAACCTCCACTTGCCCACTCGTTTGTGGGTGATATGCGGTGGCAAGACGGTGAGTGACACCGTACTTGAGCATGACTTTTGCAAATTGTTCGTTGCAAAAGTGTGTACCGCGATCGCTTATGATAGCGCGGGGAGTTCCAAACCTTGAGAACAACGACTTCAAAAATTTTACAACTACTCGGGCATCGTTGGTCGGGAGAACTTTTGCTTCGACCCATTTTGACAAGTAGTCAACGGCCACGAGTATGTACTTGTTCCCTCGTGAAGACGGGAACGGCCCCATAAAGTCTATACCCCATACATCAAAGATTTCACACACTTGGATGACATTTTGAGGCATTTCATCCCGTTGTGTGATCTTTCCTTGACGTTGACACGAGTCACAGGATTTGACTAGGTCATGGGCGTCTTTATAAATGGAGGGCCAATAGAAACCGGATTCAAATACTTTTCGAGCGGTGTAGTTCGGGCCATGATGTCCCCCGGTGGGTCCATTATGACAAGCCTTTAGGATTTCCATGGCTTCTTGGCCATGAACACACCTTCGAATAACCTGATCCGCACAAATTTTAAACAAATAGGGATCGTCCCAAAAGTAGTGATTGACATCTTTGAAAAATTTGCTCTTTTGGTGGGACGACATCCCTTTGACAACGAAGTTCCCCGCATGATAGTTTGCAAAGTCGGCAAACCATGGGGTACTAGAATCACCACGAGAGGAAATCACATTGAGTGTCTCGAGAGGAAATGTTTCGTTTATTTCCTTTTTCTCGAGAACTCCTTGATGAGGATTTTCCAATCGGGAAAGATGGTCAGCAGCGAGGTTCTCGGCTCCTTTTTTATCACGAATTATGATATCAAATTCTTGTAGGAGGAGAACCCAACGGAGGAATCTCGGCTTTGCGTCTTGCTTAGCAAAGAGATATTTTAGAGCCGAGTGGTCTGTGTACACTATGCACTTAGTCAAGATTAAGTACGGCCGAAATTTCTCAAACGCATACACCACAGCAAGTAATTCTTTTTCCGTTGTGGTGTAATGAGCTTGAGCTTCGGTCAAGGTCTTGCTTGCATAATGAATCGGCTGAAAATGCTTGGTTTTTCGTTGCCCCAAGACCGCACCCATTGCAAAGTCACTTGCATCACACATTAGTTCGAAGGGTAGGTCCCAATCGGGGGCAACTAAAATGGGTGCTTCGATAAGCTTTTTCTTGAGAGTTTGAAAAGCTTCGATGCACTCATCGGAAAAGACAAATGGAGTCTCTTTTTCAAGAAGTCGGGTCATAGGCCTAGCTATCTTCGAGAAATCTTGAATGAATCTACGATAGAAGCCGGCATGACCCAGGAAACTCCGAACACCTTTAACAGTAGTGGGAGGAGGAAGTTTAGCAATGACGTCGATTTTAGCTTTATCGACCTCAATCCCACTCTTGGAAATCTTATGGCCAAGGACAATTCCTTCCTTGACCATGAAATGACTTTTCTCCCAATTTAGACTAAGATTGGTGATACGTGTCAATTATAGTATAATAATATTCCGAGGAAATACCGGTTAAAGTAATTCCCGGGTCGTTCTTCCCAACGAAAGCTCAAATGGAAAATTTGAATTATCGAATGGGGAATCGTGTAGTGAAAGTGAGTGGTGAAAGAGTGATAGAGTGAAAATAGCAATCAAGGAATTCAAATATTAACAAACAACAATAAATCATGCAAAGATTACAAGCTAACTATGCACCAAATTGAAAAACGTAAAAACGGAAATGCAACCGTAAAAATTAAAATGTAACGTACTACGAAAAATGACCCTACGAACTTGGAAATATTTTCTAAAAATTAAAAACTATTAAAAAGAATTTTAGGAAAAAGAAAAATATTTTTTAGACTTTTTATTTATTTTCTAGAATTAATTTTGTATTTATTGAATTAAAAGTGAATTAAAAATTAAGAAAAATAGAGAAACAAATTGGAAAAATGAAAATTTAATTCTAAAAATTCCAAAATATTATAAAAGAAATTTTAAAATTATTTTTGTATTTTTCAGAACCTTTTTGTATTTTTTTATTGATTTTTGGAATTTAAAAATGATTTAAAAATTGAAAATAATCAAAAGAAATTATTAAAAATAGTAAAAATGATTAGAAAAATCTGGAAAAATTCCAGAAATTCTAAAATGATAAAAAGAACACAGAGAAAAATTTTGAGATTAAAATAAGCTGATAAAGTGCTTAATGGCTAGAAAACTGCTTAATCAAAGTGCTTATTAATAAGCACTTTGACCAGAAATGATCCCAAACTTTGACCAAGTACTTTTTAGACTCTAAAATGCTTATAGGAACAGTATAGAAAACAAATGACCACAGAAACACATTTATGGGACTCAAATAGTGCAAATAAGCTCTATGAAGATAAGCAATAAGCCAAACAGATTAAGCGATGGGGTCCACAACAGCTAAACAAGCAATTATAAACACAAATGAATTTATAAGAAACAAATTCTCAGAAAACAAGCTCAACTTCACACCAGCAGGCCTAAACTTAAAACAGATACTACGCTCTAATCACACAACTATATAAGCCTAATAAGCCAACTTAAAAAAAACTGATCTAACAAAACTAAGGGTGGCAAATCCTAACCTAACCTACGGAGATCACAAATAAGCCAATAACTCACAATTCCAAACTAATTTGATCCACAAATGGACCCTGAGATCAGCACTGCATGAACCAAGTAAATTGCTTATTTTGACTTTGTTATTGCACCACAGGTTTGAACAAGTCCAATTTTAATTCCTTAAATCTGTATCTATGTGTTCATCTAACATGTTTATGCACTGATTTCACAATCTCAATCTCTAAATGCACTGAATCATGAAATTCAGCAAGCTCAGTTAACAAAAGCACCAACAGATTTGGACTTATAATGCTACTTTTGATTTTATAAGCTAAAACCTACCAATATTATGCACTAACTGAGCTAACCTAACCTAGTAGAGACTACTGAATCCGAAGCAATGACAAAATAAACACAAGTATAGCATGATATAAGTAGATCCAAACACCCCTAATATGAGCAGTGTCAATCAAAACTCTCAACTGATGAAATTCAAGGACAGATGATGAACAGATATGCAGAATGACAGATAATCAACTCACAACAATTCTACACACTCAGTAATTCCAACACAGATGAAAATAATCCAAATAACCAAGTCTGAAAATCACTAAATCAACTAGTACACTTATTAGATCCAATGAAACAGTGACTCTAACCCAAGCTAGATTAAACTCAGAACTTCAAAATGCCATAACACTCAAATTAATTAAACAACTCAGATCTAATAACAGATATTCAAATAAACTATACTACTTAGATTCAATCAATTCACAGATCTACTATATAACTACAAGTATCTAAGATCAATTAATATCAAAACACAATCTAGTAGTTACTTTACACAACTAATTCAATGAAATAGTAACTAAAAGGAATAATGAATTCAAAAGTTTACCCAATCCTTCCCCCTCAGCATGAACAGAGGGGGCTCACTATGCTCGCCTATCTCTAGGATAGGCTGAGTTCGTAGCTTCTGTATCAGTCTATCCAAATCACCTAGGCAAACTCAAATTCCAAATATTCTTTGATTATAGTTGACTTTGATCAACTTTTACCCAATGAAATAGTATAAGTATACAACAAACTATGAAAGTTTGAATATACTTATTATAAGCTAAAACAGCTTATCTTCAAACTCTAAACAACTGATTTGAAACATTTTTTTATTTTATAATTTTCTATTTTTTTTTATTATTTTCTTTATTTGAAAATTTTATTAACTGAATTGAAAAGAGTAAATGATTAAACTATGTTTGAATACTATTTTTAGTACTAAAGAGATAATAAGCTGATACTGAATGTTTTTAAACTAGATATAAACTAACTAGAAAACAGAATAAGCAATAATAAAATGAAATATAAGCTGAGACAAATGGAAATAAACTTGGAATTTTATTGAAACTGAAAGAAAATACAATAACTAAACTAATTACACATCTGAATTAAATTTGACAGCATAACTCTACTCTAAAAATTACACACAATTAAGCTAAAAATGACACCTATTTATAGCTGAAGTGAAGGTGAGGGGGTCTTCTATGCCAGGTTGGCGATCCGAGCCATTCTGTGCTTTCTCTGAGCTAATCATATCCATTAGATCACATTTGTGTTACTTTGATTCAATAGGAGCCCTTGGATCAAGATGTGAAGCGTGGCCTGCCCAATTAACTATTGCCATCTGTCCCATCCTTGTGCTTTTACTCTCTTTCCGTGTCAGAGGCTTCTGGAAGGTGAATCCAATGAGAGTATGTGACGTGCATCCACCAATCTCTATCGGCCAAGTGTCCTTCGAAGGATCTAATTATCTTTCTGACATGTGCACAGGCCACGTGAGGTTCTAGAAGCCTCAATGATTAGATAATCATTAGTCAATTGGTGTGGTTTGGTATGATTCGAGCCAATTTGGCCAATTAGAGAGTTAGGGTTCATGGAAGTTTGGGGGTTCTGGGTTTGAAATGAATTTGGGGGAATAATAAGACGCGTTTGATTTGTGTTTATTTATTTATTAGGTGTTGACCATTTTGACCGTAAATAGAACTTGGGTGGGCTCGGGTCAAAAACTTAGGGAATGGGCTTTGGATTAAAGGTTGAGTGGACTTAAGAATGGAAATGGATTGGACTAAACTTATAACATGGACCAAGCTCTTTTGTAAATTCAGATTTTTGGTGTTAAAAATGTACAAGGGCTCTTTGTGTAAACATTTCAAACTCCAAGGGCTCAAAATGTCATCTTCTCAATAATAACTTCCAAGGACTAATCTTGCCAATCTTGAATATAAGAAGGACTGAAATGGACTTTTGAATCCCAACTCTGACTTTTTGACCGTCTTTCACTCTCGTGCCCGTGATTGTCGTTTTTAGCTTGATTTTGTCTGTTTCTCGAAATATCCGTACCTGCATATCACAAACACAAAAACACTACAAATTTGGCATAATTCGATTAGTTTTTGGTCTTTTGAGTCCGGTTTTGGTCTTATAAAGGTGAGTGAATAAGCACTCACCAAAATCCCCCCGACTAAGGTATTGCCGTGTCCTCACGCAATGTGATCAATTCACGCTCTTGGGATAAATAATTTCGATACTCTTTTTACTAACTTTGAAAAGTAGCAAGGCGGTTCAAAAGAGATTACAAAATCATTTATTTCCGAAAAACGCTCCGTTTTCCAAAATTTTCCTTTTATTCCTTTATTCCACTTATACTTTCTATTTTTGGATTTTTCCATAATTCACACTTGTGACGGTTTGTTGAACTTCCATTATTTTGCAATAATTATTAGGGTCAACGAATAGAAACACTTTTATTTAAAAAGTGACCATACGGATAAAAATCGTCATCCCTGATTTTTCACGAGTCCCCAAACTAAGCGTACAAACGAGATCACAGCTTATCTACAAATTAGATGCTAACACTACTCATAACAGTTACTTGTGGAAACTTCTTACTCCCATTTCCTAGGTTTTGTATCTCAATATTTTATTTTGTTGAGAAATGAATTGCTTCATATTTTCTCATTTCGATAATTTTTAGTCCGATAGTGATACCTAAGTTAAAACGATAAATAGTTATTCATTTTCTCTTAAGAACCACTGCAATAGAAATTCGGTCCATTTCAAGGAATTAGGGGTACATACAATATCAAAGATATAAGTTGCGGAGTACGATCACGTGCACCTCATGTGACTGATTACTAATCACTTATCACATGCACCTCACGCGCCAACAACTTATTGATACATACATAAGCTCTTATTCAACAATACTACAACTTTCATTTTTTTCATTTTTCACTTTTTTCATACTTTTGATACTTTTTTTCTTTCTTTTTCTTGACTTTTCTCTAACAACAATGGAAGCTTAACGGGTAGCTCCAAAACCACATAGATAATCAACTTTTGACTTTTGATTTTTTCACTCTTCGCTCTTATTTTTGATGTTCCTTTATATGTACCCAATTTCTAAAGCAAAAATTCTCTTAAGAAAACAAAGAACTAAGTATTATTCAAACCGAAATACCACTAATTAACCTAGAACATCTATTTATATATTGGTGACGTTTCTGATGGGAGTAAAAAGCCACAAGTACCTCTTATGAGTTCTAAAGAGAACCACTACTCCACGTTTAGCATCTAACTTCTAAATAAACTCTATCATTTCTCACTCTTCGCAATTTAAGATCTCAAGTAATGAAACCCGCGAATACTTAGCCGATAATCAGCCACGCATATATAAAGTCAGTTACGGAAACTTGCAAATTCTAGAAGAAGAATTCACGTTTTCTAGCTCCTGATGTAAAAGACTAGCGAAAGCTTTTAAGCTGCGCATGTATAAAGTCAAGTACGGGAACTTGCAGATTCTTAAGAAAGAATTCGCATTTTATAGCTCCTGGTGTACAAAACTAGCACAAGCTTATGTGATTATCATTGGTTAAGGGAACAAGCTAGGGCTCAACACGCCCGGTCAAGTCAAAATATTTATTCCTACTCTCGCCAGCAAGAAAGTCAACAAGGTGTCAAAACACTTATTCAATCTTTATTATATTTTTTGCACAACTTTTTCAACTTTTTCTCATTTTTTTTGTACTTTTTCATGACTTTTTCATCAAAATTTTAGAAATTTTTCTCATTTTTTCAATTTTTTATTTTTGGTGGAAAACGGAGTTGCAAGAGTACACGACATGTGAAAATGCTAAGTCAAAATCGAATCGAAGATTCACCCTCCCCCCGACTAGAACGAAACATTGTCCTCAATGTTTGATTGGGTTAAGGTAATCCTAACAAAATTCTAGGCCGTTTATTAATTATGCCAAAGAAAACGTTAGTCGATAAGATTTAACGGATATAGGATTTCCAAGTAGCAGCGATGAATGAGACTCCAAGTGAAGAGATAACGAGCACGAGAGTCATCATAAACCATGGACAATCCTGAACAAACATCACAAACAACCACGAAACACAAGAGTAGAAGAGGCACCCCCTCCTCACATTAGGTGTTAGAAATAAGAAAATAAGAATATGAAATTGGATAAGCATGGGTTGCCACCCACGAAGCGCTTGTTTTTGTTAACCGAGTCACATGAGCTTGACTCGATCCCCGAATTTAATTGTCCTTGGGGAAAGTTTGGAGATCCGGGACTACCATAGTCGGTACATCCCCTCCAAAATAATGTTTCAACCTATGACCATTCACCTTAAAATTGGGACCATCTTGTTGAGCTAACTCAATGGTTCCATAAGGGAAAACTTGGGTTATTGTGAATGGTCCAGACCAACGGGTTTTAAGCTTTCCCGAAAATATCTTTAACCGAGAATTGAAAAGAAGCACTTGATCACCAACGTTAAAAACGCGGTCTTTGATTTTGGCATCATGAAGTCTTTTCGTTTTCTCTTTGTAAATCAAAGAATTCTCGTAAGCTTGATCACGGAGTTCTACTAACTCATTCAATTGAATTTTTCGATGATCACCCGCGGTTTTCAAGTCAAAGTTGGCATGTTTTAAGGCCCAGTAGGCCTTGTGCTCTAGTTCAATGGGCAAATGACAAGCTTTCCCGTAAACCAGCTTATATGGTGTACACCCAATTGGGGTCTTGTAAGCGGTCCGGAAAGCCCATAGTGCATCCTCTAATTTGTCGGCCCAAGAGGCACGATGTTCACCTACGGTCCTTTCAAGTATACGTTTTAAACCACGATTGGAGACCTCAACTTGACCACTCGTTTGTGGATGATAAGCCGTGGAAAGACGATGTGTGACACCATATTTAAGCATAACTTTCGCAAATTGATCATTGCAAAAATGGGTCCCACGATCGCTTATGATGGCTCGAGGTGCACCAAATCGGGCAAAGAGACTCTTTAAAAACTTAACAACCACTCGGGCGTCATTGGTGGGGAGCGCCTTCGCTTCAACCCATTTTGATAAGTAATCGACGGCCACGAGAATATACTTATTACCCCTAGACGACGGGAATGGCCCCATGAAATCGATGCCCCAGACGTCGAAGATCTCACAAACTTGTATCGCATTTTGCGGCATTTCACCTTTTTGAGATATTTTCCCTTGACGTTGGCATGAATCACATGTTTTCACCAATTCATGGGCATCCCGATATATCGTCGGCCAATAAAAGCCGGAATCGAAAACCTTCTTAGCGGTGAAATTGGCACCATGATGTCCCCCCGTGGGTCCACTATGACATGCCTTAAGTATTTCAACGGCATCCGTACCGTGAACACACCGCCGGATCACTTGATCCGCACAGACTTTGAACAAGTAGGGGTCGTCCCAAAAATAATGTTGGACATCCTTAAAGAATTTCTTCTTTTGCTGGGACGACATCCCTTGTCTAATGAAATTCCCCGCATGGTAATTCGCAAAATCGGCGAACCATGGGGTACTTTGGTCTATTTTGGTCACACTCCCAAGTGTCTCGAGAGGAAAAGCATCATTAATTTCCTTTTTCTCGAGAACACTTTGATGGGGATTCTCAAGTCTAGAAAGGTGATCGGCAGCAAGATTCTCAGCTCCTTTCTTGTCTCGAATTTCAACTTTGAATTCTTGAAGGAGGAGAACCCACCGCATTAAACGTGGCTTTGCATCTTGTTTAGCCATTAAGTACTTTAGGGCTGAGTGGTCCGTATACACTATGCATTTTTTAAGTAGTAAATAAGACCTAAATTTCTCAAAAGCATAGATAACCGCCAACATCTCTTTTTCGGTGGTTGTGTAATGATGTTGGGCGTCATTCAAGGTCTTGCTTGCATAGTGTATAGGCTGAAAATATTTGTTCTTACGTTGCCCCAGAACTGCACCGATGGCATAATCGCTTGCATCACACATTAACTCGAAGGGCAAGTCCCAGTCGGGGGCAATTAAGACGGGAGCCTCCGTTAACTTCTTTTTAAAGATATTAAATGCTTCGACGCATTCATTTGAGAAGTTAAACGGAGCATCTTTCTCTAAAAGGTGGGTCAGAGGCCGGGCTATTTTAGAAAAATCATGAATAAAACGTCGGTAAAAGCTGGCATGACCAAGGAAACTTCGAATTCCTTTGATGGTAGTCGGGTGTGGTAACTTAGCAATAACATCGAATTTTGCCCGATCCACCTCAATCCCAGATTTGGATATCTTATGGCCGAGGACTATTCCCTCTTTAACCATGAAGTGGCACTTTTCCCAATTTAGAACTAAATTAGTGTTTTCACACCGAACTAGCATACTTTCTAAATGGGAAAGGCAAGAGTCGAAAGAATCACCATAGACGGAAAAGTCATCCATGAACACTTCCATGGTTTTTTCAATCATATCCGAAAAAATGGCCATCATACACCGTTGAAACGTGCCTGGAGCGTTACATAAGCCAAAGGGCATTCTACGATAGGCAAACGTTCCATACGGACAAGTAAAAGTGGTCTTTTCTTGATCCTGGGGATCAATGGGAATTTGAAAGTACCCAGAAAAGCCATCGAGAAAACAATAGAACTCATTTCCCGCTAAACGTTCAAGCATCTGGTCCATAAAAGGAAGCGGGAAATGGTCTTTACGTGTTGCATCATTCAATTTTCGATAGTCGATACAAACTCTCCATCCAGTCACAAGTCGAGTCGGTATAATCTCATTATCGTCATTTTTCACAACAGTGATTCCGCCCTTCTTCGGCACACAATGAACCGGGCTAACCCATGAACTATCCGAGATTGGATAAATCATTCCAGCATCAAGAAGTTTAATAACCTCCTTTTTGATCACTTCATGGATTTGTGGATTAACCCGTCGTTGTTGCTGAACGGAAGCTTTGTGATTATCCTCCAAGAGAATCTTATGAGTACAAAATCGAGGGTCGATTCCCTTAATGTCGGATATTTGCCAAGCAATCGCACTTTTATGCTTCCGAAGCACATCTAAGAGTCGTAACTTCTCCTCATCTTTAAGACCTTTTGAAATTATAACCGGTAATTTTTCATTTTTTTCCAAGTATGCGTATTCGAGATGAGGAGGCAAATCCTTGAGCTCGAGCTCCGGAGGATTCTCAATAGACGGCTTAACTTCTTTTACGTCTGCCATTTTTAAATCAACCGGAGGGGAAGAAACAATCGGTTTTTCATTTAACAATTTTTCAATTAGTAAAATGTCCCCCTCCGGATCAAAGTTGTGATTATCAAATTCCGGTGAAAATGATTCGTTTTCAAGACAAGCATTGATTTCTTCCCAAGCGAGATCACTTCCCTCAAACGGAGTAAGGGAAGGGGAAGAATCGGAGACGATTGGTTCAAAAGAAGGAGTGGGATTGCCACTCGAAGCATTATCGGTAAAACCAAGAAATTCTTGAGCATACTCCTCCGAAAGTTCATCAATAACATCGATACGATTAACGGAAGAAACATCGTAATCGGAGGAGTATCTCGAGGTTTGATCAAGATTAAAAGTGACCGCTTCGTTTCCAACACGTAAAGTAATCTCCTCATCATAAACATCAATCAAAGCACGACCGGTCCTTAGGAAACCTCTCTCGAGAATAAGAGGAACCCGTGGATCGGCATCGAAATCAACAACCACAAAATCAGCAGGGAAATGAAATTTCCCAACATTGACAAAAATATCCTCAGCTATGCCAATTGGACGAGACGTAGATCGGTCGGCAAGCTCGAGGGTCATAAGCGTCGGTGTCAAGTTGGGAAGAGACAACTTTTTCCATATCGACAATGGCATAAGGTTAATGCTAGCACCAAGATCGGCCAAGGCAAAGCATTGAACCATACCCGGAAAATTACATGGTATAAGAAACTTGCCAGGGTCTTCAAGCTTTTCGGGAAGCTTTTTTAGAAGAACCGCTGAGCAATTCTCGTTCATTTGGGTTCTCGACATTTCAAAAAGCTTTTCTTTATTATTCAGAAGACCTTTTAGCATTGAAGCAAATTTCGGCATCAAAAGTATAGCATCCGCGAGACTTATATCGAAATGTAATTCTTGAAAAATCTGATAAAACTTCTCCATTTGGTTTTTATCTTTCTTGCGGTGCTTTTGTTCATTTAGGCGTGATGGATATGGTAACTTTGTTTTGACGGGTGTTTCGTTTTCATTATCATTAACGACCTTTTCTTTTCCCTTAGACGTTGGGACCACCGGAGGTTGGATGTTCTCGGTCCTTCCATTATTACTAGGAATTTCCGTATCCGTTGTCGCCTCGGGTTCACGGACGACTACCTTTGGAGACGAAGAAGAAGAAGGGATAGTCGGAGCCGTCGGTCCATCGTAAGTAACACCACTCCTCGTAATGATCGCTTTAGCATCGCCCCTCGGGTTAGCGATCGTGTTGCTAGGCAAAGTTCCAGAGCCCGAGGGTCGATCATTTAAACGCTTGTTGATATCATTTATTTGAGTTGCAAACATTTTCGTTGTTTCCTCTTGTTTAGCAATTAAGGCTTGTTGTCCTTGAAGCAATTGTTTAATCAACTCTTCCGTGGGCGACGGATTTGGAACAGCAGCTTGAGTTTGATTATTAAAACTTTGCCCACGGTTTTGAAAATTTCCATTGTTCTGAATTCCATGATTATTATTTTGAAAATTCCCGTTGTTTTGAAAATTATTCCCTTGAGGCGGGCGTTGTTGAAAATTTCCCCGATTGTGATTTTGTTGAAAATTCTGATTTTGTCCTTGAAAACCATTATTTCCACGGTTGTGATTTTGATTGTTGTTGAATTGATGATTACGGTTTTACACATTATTATTCTGATTCACTTGATTCGGTTGATTAAACCCGGGTGGTCCTTGAAAATGGCTCGAACGGTAGCTGAGGAGATTACGGTCTCCTTGAAGAGGTGGGTAACCGTTGCCACCCATATTTGCAGCATACACGTTCTCTTAAGAGAAAGAGCCGGTCGTCGGACATTCATAATACGGGTGTGGACCACCACAAGTTTCACAAACAACATTGACCGCATTAACTTGTGTATTTTTGGTTTGACTTGGCATCATTTGGTACATCTTTAGCATAGCCGTCGACAAATCGTCAATTTTCTTATTCAAAACGGCTAGCTCGGGGTTAGAAGAAGAGTTAAGAATCGCAGTCGATCTTATTGGCTCATTCCTCTCGGCTGAGGAATCCCAATAGTTGTAATGGGCCGTCATATTCTCGATTAGCTCGTAACAATCCTCAGGACGACGTTTCATAAAAGTACCACCAGCTGCAGCATTGATCGTGTCCCTATGTCGTAAAGTCAATCCATTATAAAACGTATCGATTATCGTAACGAGAAGCATATTATGATTCGGACAACGATCAATGGAAAGCTTGTAACGCTCCCAAGCCTCAAACAAAGACTCATCGGGGAGTTGTCGAAAATTGCTAATATCATTCCTCAATTTCGTCACCATCGATGGTGGAAAATACTTCGCCAGGAACTTGGAAACCATTTCATTGAAAGTATGAATCGAGTTCCTGGGAAGACGATCAAACCACGCGGTGGCATGATGTGTAAGAGAATAGGGGAAGAGAGAGAGACGGAGGGCGTCATCGGAGACCCCGTTTTGTTTCATATTTTGGGTGACGGTTAAAAACTTATCGAGATGCTTATTTGCATCGTCACCCGGTAACCCGTGAAATTGGCACGAATTTTGGACTTGTTGTATCATGTGGTGGTTAAGTCCAAAATCCGTAGCCTCAATATTTAGAGGGGCAATCGGGCCACCTCTACCATGCATTGTGGGTTGGCACAGCTCCTCCATCGTTTGGAGATCGGGAGCCGGCTCGTGTTGGTTTTCATCACCACCCACCGGAGGGTGTTGATTATTCATATCCATTCCCTCAACGTTAAGGAAATGGACACGGTGTGTGTGTCGTATTACCCTTTCGGGATTTGATAACGGTGATATAAGACTCTCAAAAGAAGAGCGGGTGTGCATACACCAAAAGCAAAATTTAAAAGAAAAGAAAAAGAAAAAGGAAAATCTTTTTGTTTTTTATATTTTTTCACAAAAACTTTTTATTTCTTTTGTTTTTCTTTTTCTTGAAACGTTACGTTAATCAAAAATCATTTCTCTCAAAACTACGCGCGACGGGACGGAAAAGAAGAGTGTTTCTCTCTTCAGCTTGCAATTTAATGTCAAAGCTATCCATATTTCCCGCTTATTCGGTTGTAGAATGAAATAATCCGATAATTAATCAATTTCACGTTTTCGTTATATTGCGAGACTTATTTGGTTTACAACGCCCTTTCTTTCGATCGGAACGAGGCTGTAACTTTTATTTTATTTTTGGTATTTTGAAAACACTTTAGTAAAAGTGTTTTTGATTTTTTTAATTTTTTTTATAAGAGATATATATACAAAGTAGAAGAAGGCTTATCAAAACACGATTTTCCAAAACAATTATACAAAAATTCACTTTAAGCTTTCCCCGGCAGCGGCGCCAAAAATTGATACGTGTCAATTATAGTATAATAATATTCCGAGGAAATACCGGTTAAAGTAATTCCCGGGTCGTTCTTCCCAACGAAAGCTCAAATGGAAAATTTGAATTATCGAATGGGGAATCGTGTAGTGAAAGTGAGTGGTGAAAGAGTGATAGAGTGAAAATAGCAATCAAGGAATTCAAATATTAACAAACAACAATAAAGCATGCAAAGATTACAAGCTAACTAAGCACCGAATTGAAAAACGTAAAAACGGAAATGCAATCGTAAAAATTAAAACGTAACGTACTACGAAAAATGACCCTAGGAACTTGGAAATATTTTCTAAAAATTAAAAACTATTAAAAAGAATTTTAGGAAAAAGAAAAATATTTTTTAGACTTTTTATTTATTTTCTAGAATTAATTTTGTATTTATTGAATTAAAAGTGAATTAAAAATTAAGAAAAATAGAGAAACAAATTGGAAAAATGAAAATTTAATTCTAAAAATTCCAAAATATTATAAAAGAAATTTTAAAATTATTTTTGTATTTTTCAGAACCTTTTTGTATTTTTTTATTGATTTTTGGAATTTAAAAATGATTTAAAAATTGAAAATAATCAAAAGAAATTATTAAAAATAGTAAAAATGATTAGAAAAATCTGGAAAAATTCCAGAAATTCTAAAATGATAAAAAGAACTCAGAGAAAAATTTTGAGATTAAAATAAGCTGATAAAGTGCTTAATGGCTAGAAAACTGCTTAATCAAAGTGCTTATTAATAAGCACTTTGACCAGAAATGATCCCAAACTTTGACCAAGTGCTTTTTAGACTCTAAAATGCTTATAGGAACAGTATAGAAAACAAATGACCACAGAAACACATTTATGGGACTCAAATAGTGCAAATAAGCTCTATGAAGATAAGCAATAAGCCAAACAGATTAAGCGATGGGGTCCACAACAGCTAAACAAGCAATTATAAACACAAATGAATTTATAAGAAACAAATTCTCAGAAAACAAGCTCAACTTCACACCAGCAGGCCTAAACTTAAAACAGATACTACGCTCTAATCACACAACTATATAAGCCTAATAAGCCAACTTAAAAAAAAACTGATCTAACAAAACTAAGGGTGGCAAATCCTAACCTAACCTACGGAGATCACAAATAAGCCAATAACTCACAATTCCAAACTAATTTGATCCACAAATGGACCCTGAGATCAGCACTGCATGAACCAAGTAAATTGCTTATTTTGACTTTTTTATTGCACCACAGGTTTGAACAAGTCCAATTTTAATTCCTTAAATCTGTATCTATGTGTTCATCTAACATGTTTATGCACTGATTTCACAATCTCAATCTCTAAATGCACTGAATCATGAAATTCAGCAAGCTCAGTTAACAAAAGCACCAACAGATTTGGACTTATAATGCTACTTTTGATTTTATAAGCTAAAACCTACCAATATTATGCACTAACTGAGCTAACCTAACCTAGTAGAGACTACTGAATCCGAAGCAATGACAAAATAAACACAAGTATAGCATGATATAAGTAGATCCAAACACCCCTAATATGAGCAGTGTCAATCAAAACTCTCAACTGATGAAATTCAAGGACAGATGATGAACAGATATGCAGAATGACAGATAATCAACTCACAACAATTCTACACACTCAGTAATTCCAACACAGATGAAAATAATCCAAATAACCAAGTCTGAAAATCACTAAATCAACTAGTACACTTATTAGATCCAATGAAACAGTGACTCTAACCCAAGCTAGATTAAACTCAGAACTTCAAAATGCCATAACACTCAAATTAATTAAACAACTCAGATCTAATAACAGATATTCAAATAAACTATACTACTTAGATTCAATCAATTCACAGATCTACTATATAACTACAAGTATCTAAGATCAATTAATATCAAAACACAATCTAGCAGTTACTTTACACAACTAATTCAATGAAATAGTAACTAAACGGAATAATGAATTCAAAAGTTTACCCAATCCTTCCCCCTCAGCATGAACAGAGGGAGCTCACTATGCTCGCCTATCTCTAGGATAGGCTGAGTTCGTAGCTTCTGTATCAGTCTATCCAAATCACCTCAGCAAACTCAAATTCCAAATATTCTTTGATTATAGTTGACTTTGATCAACTTTTACCCAATGAAATAGTATAAGTATACAACAAACTATGAAAGTTTGAATATACTTATTATAAGCTAAAACAGCTTATCTTCAAACTCTAAACAACTGATTTGAAACATTTTTTTATTTTATAATTTTCTATTTTTTTTATTATTTTCTTTATTTGAAAATTTAATTAACTGAATTGAAAAGAGTAAATGATTAAACTATGTTTGAATACTATTTTTAGTACTAAAGAGATAATAAGCTGATACTGAATGATTTTAAACTAGATATAAACTAACTAGAAAACAGAATAAGCAATAATAAAATGAAATATAAGCTGAGACAAATGGAAATAAACTTGGAATTTTACTGAAACTGAAAGAAAATACAATAACTAAACTAATTACACATCTGAATTAAATTTGACAGCATAACTCTACTCTAAAAATTACACACTATTAAGCTAAAAATGACACCTATTTATAGCTGAAGTGAAGGTGAGGGGGTCTTCTATGCCAGGTTGGCGATCCGAGCCATTCTGTGCTTTCTCTGAGCTAATCATATCCATTAGATCACATTTGTGTTACTTTGATTCAATAGGAGCCCTTGGATCAAGATGTGAAGCGTGGCCTGCCCAATTAACTATTGCCATCTGTCCCATCCTTGTGCTTTTACTCTCTTTCCGTGTCAGAGGCTTCTGGAAGGTGAATCCAATGAGAGTATGTGACGTGCATCCACCAATCTCTATCGGCCAAGTGTCCTTCGAAGGATCTAATTATCTCTCTGACATGTGCACCGGCCACGTGAGGTTCTAGAAGCCTCAATGATTAGATAATCATTAGTCAATTGGTGTGGTTTGGTATGATTCGAGCCAATTTGGCCAATTAGAGAGTTAGGGTTCATGGAAGTTTGGGGGTTCTGGGTTTGAAATGAATTTGGGGGAATAATAAGACGCGTTTGATTTGTGTTTATTTATTTATTAGGTGTTGACCATTTTGACCGTAAATAGAACTTGGGTGGGCTCGGGTCAAAAACTTAGGGAATGGGCTTTGGATTAAAGGTTGAGTGGACTTAAGAATGGAAATGGATTGGACTAAACTTATAACATGGACCAAGCTCTTTTGTAAATTCAGATTTTTGGTGTTAAAAATGTACAAGGGCTCTTTGTGTAAACATTTCAAACTCCAAGGGCTCAAAATGTCATCTTCTCAATAATAACTTCCAAGGACTAATCTTGCCAATCTTGAATATAAGAAGGACTGAAATGGACTTTTGAATCCCAACTCTGACTTTTCGACCGTCTTTCACTCTCGTGCCCGTGATTGTCGTTCTTAGCTTGATTTTGTCTGTTTCTCGAAATATCCGTACCTGCATATCACAAACACAAAAACACTACAAATTTGGCATAATTCGATTAGTTTTTGGTCTTTTGAGTCCGGTTTTGGTCTTATAAAGGTGAGTGAATAAGCACTCACCAATTGGTGTCTTCACACCTTTGAAGCATTTTGTCTAAATTTGAGAGACATGATTCGAATGAATTCCCAACGACCGAAAAATCATCCATGAAGACCTCCATTGTTTTCTCGATCATGTCGTGAAAAATGGCCATCATGCATCTTTGAAATGTGCCCGGAGCATTGCATAAGCCAAAAGGCATGCGTCGATAAGCAAATGTTCCGTATGGGCACGTAAAAGTCGTTTTTTCTTGATCTTGAGGATCGATGGGAATTTGGAAATAACCCGAAAAACCGTCAAGGAAACAATAGTGTTCGTTTCCCGCCAATCTTTCGAGCACTTGATCCATGAAAGGTAATGGAAAGTGGTCTTTACGGGTGGCGTCGTTTAGTTTTCGATAATCAATGCAAACGCGCCAACCCGTTACCAATCGAGTCGGAATTAACTCGTTATTATCATTTTTGACAACCGTTATGCCACCCTTTTTGGGCACGCAATGAACGGGACTCACCCAAGGACTATCCGAAATCGGGTAGATCAAACCGGCATCAAGAAGTTTAATGACCTCTTGCTTGATAACCTCATGAATTTTAGGATTTACCCGTCTTTGTTGTTGAACCGCCGGTTTAAAGTCATCCTCCATCAAAATTTTGTGCATACAAAATTCCGGGTTAATACCCTTGATGTCGGAAAGTCGCCAAGCAATGGCTCGCTTGTGTGACTTTAAAACCCTGAGAAGAGCGGTTTTATTTTCCTCATTCAAGTCCTTAGCGATTATGACGGGAAACTTATCGTCACCCTCCAAAAACGCGTACTCGAGATGAGGCGGAAGTTCCTTGAGTTCGACATCGGGAAAGTCATCAGTTTTTTCAACATCTTTGACTTCCACGTTATGAAGTTCTTTTGGAGGAAGAGATGAAGGATCATCATTGAGCAACTTCTCAAGGAGAAGTAAGTCTTCCTCGGGATTGATAGAATCATAATCAACATGAGAATCACACGACAAACAAGCTTCGATTTCTTCCAAAATGAAGTCACCTCCCAAAAATGGAGTAAGAGAGGGGGGAGAGACATCATTGGAAGGATTGATTGATCCTTGCACATGTAACACTTCTTCAAGGTAGTCATCACATGCGATATCGATGACATCAATTTGGTTAATTGCTTCTCGTTCAAGTTCGAGAAGATCTTTTGAAGTGTTTTCGATGTTTATGACCAATTTTTCATCGCCAACTCTAAGAGTCATTTCTCCTTCGAAGACGTCGATTAATGCACGAGCCGTTTTCAAGAATGGTCTTCCCAAAATAAGGGGGACACGAGGATCGGCATCAAAATCGACGACTACGAAGTCGGCAGGAAAATGGAACTTGCCAACCTTCACGAAGACATCCTCGGCAATACCCTTCGGAATCGTAACCGAATGAGTTGCTAATTCGAGAGTCATTCGTGTTGGTGTAAGCTCGGGAAGTGAAAGTTTTTGCCAAATCGAGAAAGGCATGAGGTTTATGCCAGCGCCAAGATCGGCCAAGGCAAAGCATTCCTCAAGCTTTTGGAAATCACATGGAATGAGAAATTTTCCGGGGTCTCCTAATTTTTCGGGAAGTTTCTTTAGGAGAACCGCCGAACAATTTTCATTCAAACGGGTTTTGGTGAGTTCAAATAATTTCTCTTTGTTACTTAGAAGACTCTTGAAAGTGGAAGCAAACTTGGGCATATAGAGAAGAGCATCCGCGAAACTAATGTCGAAGTGTAATTTTTGAAAAATTTCAATAAACTTTTTCATTTGATCATTAGTTTGCTCGCGGAGTCTTTGATCATTTAACCGCGAAGGATATGTTATTGAAGCTTTTTGTTGAACGGGACTTTCCGATGGTTCAAAAACAATTCCCGGTTTTGATTTGGTTTTTGGGACAACATGAGGTTGGACATGTGCGGTACTTCGTGTACTTGTGATTTGCACCTTGTCCTTTGTAGCCTCGTGTTCACGTTCCACTACCTCGGGAGGTGGAGAAGATGAGGTAGTAGGAACTGTGGGTCCATCATAAGAAACTCCACTACGGGTTGTGATCGCCTTTACATCGCCCTTCGGGTTGGCGTTCGTGTTGCTAGGTAGCGTTCCCGATCCCGAAGGTCGATCATTTAAAGACTTCTTAAGTTCAGAAATCTGACCGATCAACAACCTATTAGTTTCTTCTTGAGCTTTCATAAATTGCTTCAACAATTCATCGGTCGATGATTGAGGTTGAGCAGCGGTTTGATTTTGAGGAAAGTTTTGAGCTCGGTTGTTTTGATTGAAACCTTGATTTTGAAAATTTCCATAGTTTTGATTACCATGAAAATTGTTTCCTTGATCGAAATTACCATAACCTTGGTTTCTATTCAAGTTTCCTTGATTTTGAGAACCTTGGTTGTAATTTCCCCCTTGATTTTGATATTGGTTTATAGGGGTTTGAAATTGGTTTTGAACATTCGGGTTTCTTTGTTGTTGATTTTGATTGAATCTGTTTGGATTTTTGGGTTGAGAGAAACCGGGTGGACCACTTTGATTGTTAGTACGGTAATTTTGTTCCATTTGAGGGCGGTATTGGTTACCACCTTGGTTGGAATTACCGACTATTGCATTGACTTCAAAAGGATTGCCATCGGTGGCAGTACAATTGTAGTAAGCGTGTGGACCACCACAAGTAACGCAAGTGTCAACCTTTTTGACTACAGCAAGTTGAAAAGAGACTTTCTTTGTTTTGGTGAGAACCAAAGCATGAATTGCTTCCGTGAGCTTGTCAAGTCTAGCATCGGTGCTAGATTGAGCTACGGATGATGAGGAAGAAGGACAAACATTAATTTGCAAAACAACCGATTTGCTTCGTGGAATGCGGACCTTGGATTTGTTTTCAATGATCATCAAAGCATCTTTGGTGGTGCGATTCAAGAAGTTGCCTCCCGAGGAGGCATTAAGAGAGTCTTGATCGACTTGGCTCACACCATTATAGAAAGTGTCGAGTTGCATCAACTCGGAAAATCCGTGATGAGGACATTTACGAAGCATGTCCTTGTAACGATCCCACGCCTCACCGAATGATTCATCAAACTTTTGAGTAAATTTCATGATCTCATTCTTGAGGGCGGTGGTTTTGGATGGAGGAAAGAATTCGTTCACAAACTTCTTGACCAAATCTTCCCACGTTTCAATCGACCGAGGGGGTTGTTTATCTAGCCAATTTTTGGCAGCCCCATCGAGGGAAAACGGGAAGAGAAGAAGTTTGATAGCTTCCTCAGGGACATTTTTGCATTTGATGATTGACGTGATTTTGTTGAACCATCGAATGTGATCTTGAGGATCGTCCCTCTCAAAACCATAGAATTGACGCGAGGTGACTAAGTTAATCAACCCCGTCTTAAGTTCGAAATTGTCAGCCACGATGGCTGGAATGACGATAGCATCTCCGTAACCCTCGATGGGTGCTTGGAGAAGCTCATTCATAGTGGGCTCGGCAGCCATGATTGGAATAGCACGAAGCTCGGGTTCGGCTATTCGGTTGGTACGTCGACGATTACGCCTTCTCCTTGGAATGTTATTTAGCGATTTCAAAGGACTCGTTGACGTAGACGAACGTGTGCGCATGCACCACAAAAATTTCAATTAAAACAATACCACTTTAAAGACAAGGGAACTTAAACCAATAATCACAAACGCAAGGTTAACCTCTAAAGAAAAACGCACAAAGGAGCGGGAGAGAAGAATGGATCTCTCACTGGGCGAAGTTCATTGGATCGCCACATACCGTTTCGACTCCTCTTGAAGTGTGAATTTCGTTTAAAATTTTTCCAAAACGCAAGTGATACAAAGGCAAGTTTTGATCTTTGGTTTGGGAACTTATTATGGTCACACCCCCAGTTGGTAGGTGTTCTGCCTTGATTTGCGGTGGTAAGATTTTAACTTTGTATTTATTAAACAATGAAACGGGAAAATCTTTTTGTGTTTTTCTTTATCTTATATAGATATAATACATATACTAGAAACAAAAGAAAAATATTTTTGGTTTTTTATACGTTTTATAAAAGCGTAACTTCTTGCGAAGGTTCTACAAGACTAATCGTCTAAACCTTTTCGAGACTTTCGACACACAGCCTCCCCGGCAGCGGCGCCATTTGATTCGTTGTGTTTTGGTGTGTAAACAACAATTTATCAAAATATCAACAAACGTGAAGTTTAACTTGTCGTGAGACAAATAAACGTGAAGTAAAACGAGTAAACCGTTTAGGAAAACGATTACCTCGCTCAACTTGTGAAAGTGATATTTAAATTGTGAGACCGGGAAGAGATTTCCCGGGTCGTACCCCAACGAGGTGTGAATGGAAAGTTTCGTGAAGGATTGGAATTAAAATCTTGTATGATTGGAAAGGTTATTTGGTGTTGCGTTACGTTAAATTAACGAATTAAAAATTAACGAACGAAGGTAAAAGTAAATTAACCTAAGGCAATTAACAAACTAGGAAAAACCTAAAACACTACGGGAAATCATAATTAGTTATCGGGAATCTTAAACTAAATTAAAAATGCGACGTTTAATTAAAAATTACGCGAGTGCGCAAAATAAAACGCGAGTTTTGAGTTCTAAACGTCCTACGAGACTCTAATTAATTTTCTTACGTTCTAAAAGATAAAAGAAAATTTTAGGAAAAAGAAGATTAATTTTTCAAACAAAATTCTATTTATTATAATTAAATTACCATTTAAACTAAATTAAACTCTAATAATTACTAAAACTAGTTATAAAAATCCGAAACTTTTTGGAAAAATAAATTATACTAATAACTTTATAAGAAAAATGTTAACTTAGAATAAGCTACTCTAGACAAGCTAAAATAAGCAATAAGCAGTTTCAAAAGTTATTTAAGCAAAGAAAGTTAACACATTATATAAGGAACAAAAGTAGAGTGTTATTGACAAAAAATCCCAAGGGTACACTGGTTATGGGGCGTGTGTGTTGTGACTGTGGACAAGCAAGAGGTCAGGGGTTCGACCCTGACTCTTTGCAAAATCCCTTTTTATTTTATTTTTATCTTTCTTTTCCTCAAACCACTTAAAAACCTTTAGTTATCAGATCTTTGAACATGATCAACTGAAACAATACTTATGCAGAATCTAAACTTGTAACTAATTTTCGGTCAAGACTTCACTTAATTTCACAAGTAAACCATTAAACTCAAATAAACTTGATTCAAACAAAGCAAATGCAAGGAGTAACAACAATCAATAACGATTCAAAACAAATACAATCACCACAGACCCAAAATCAACCAAAAACAATAAGAGTAAATGCAAACAGTAGCAGCAGTGGTGAAAATTAGGTCCAAAGAGGGCTTATTATTAAGCCCTGAATAAGCCGTTTTGCTAAATTTAAAATCAATCCCCTAAAACTCACCTAAATGGCTTTCTAAAATACTGCAAATAATTCTATAACATCCACAAATAAGAAATCTAAAACTAATCCTAGCTTGGCAAAAACTGGGTGCAGGGGTAAAACTCTCCCTGCAGGTCTGTTCGGGCAGTCGTGGGGCCCACTAAAAAAATCAGAAAATTGCAACGAACTTGGGGATCTAAAGGTGAGCTGGGGGACTACTTGCACAAGAAATTTCAGACCCTGATTCCAACTCCTAAATTCAAGAAAATTCTTGTAAGATTGGGTTTTCTGCCTAGAATTCGCCCTTTTGACTTTTGAGTTCTTGACAAAAATTTGACTTTGGTGAGTTTAAATTGAACACAAATGACTCATTTATGTTTGTTTATCCTGGTTTAATCTACTGCCACTGAGCCGAGCTGTGTATAATTTGATCCACAAGATCCTAGGTTCGAATTCAATAGCAGTTAGCTGCTACGAACTGCTATGGAAATGGAGGAAAGATTTTGACTTTTAAATAAAAATGGACCAACAAAATTACCAATATGGCTTGTGTTTCCTTTAAGAAAAATGACTCAAATATTTTTGACTCAAGATGTCACCATTATCTCGGCTAAAAAGCTTAACCCAAACACCCCTAATCACTACTCGATGATAAAAAACTCAAAGCAAATAATCAATCTGCCAATCGACCTAGTTAAACAACTATTACTAATCATTCGAGGGCTCAATTAAACATGTCAAAACAAAAAAGAACAACAAACAATAATTAATGCACACGTTTGGAAATTCAGATTTAAACGTTACTTGTTATACAAAGGCCGTGATGAATCTGAATCCATGAACAAAGAACCACCTAAACGCCCCCATGGGCTCTAAACCAATCCTCATTCCTCCTCTGCTACTGCAACCATGCTTCCTCCCATAACTTTTGAATTTTTTTTTCTTTTCTTCTTTGAATTTTGTTTTCTTAAACTACAGCAGTACTCAAATCAAATTTTCATAAGCAACAAACAGAATTTAATTTATAAAAAGTAAGAAACTCAAACATGAATAGAAACTTGAATAAGCTTAAAATGCATTTTTCATTAAACTCGAATTCTGAATTACAACTGAAAACTAATCTTTTTTTTTAAATAGAAATTACAAGAGAAGATAAGATGCCCTTAAGGCTTTACAATGAACCTACTTATACTAACTAATCGGGTAGGTACACATTAAGCTTCCTCCTTGTCTTCATCTCTGGTGCTTCTTCTTGAGTAATCTTGGCCATCCGTTTATCTAGTCTTCATCTTGGCCTTCAAATGGTCTTTTGGCGCCTAAATGGTGTTGAGGATTGCCACCATGGCCTCTTCTAAGTGGTGGATGGTGTTAGGTACGTTTTTGTAGGGATAGTGGGATTGGGATAGGGTTTTGATGGTGATGGGGAGGGATGGTGATGGTTGTTTGGCCTGATGTGGTCACGAGGGGGGGGGGGGGTTTGTACTGGAGATGGAGGTATTTTTTTATTCAGTGAGTGGAGAGATGGGGAGGAGGTGTACGTATCTTTTTAGGGTTAGGGATGGAGTGTTTGTTATTAATCGTGAAGCAGATAAAGAAGGGGGTGGGCTTGGTGGGTAATTTGGGCTTGGGTGGTTTTGTTTCATCATGGGCCAAGTGAGGGTGTTGGTAGTGGGCTAATATTACTAAAGATCCGTTTGCTTTGTTAACTATGAAACCACAAGGACTATTTTTGTAATACTTTGATTCCTGAGGACCCAATTTGCCATGTTTTCAAACTTCACCCAAGGACCATACTTGCCATCATTTAATTCCTCAAGGACCTCGATTAACGATTTTTTTTTCATTTAAAACGCCCAGGGACAAAAACTGCCAAATTTGCAAAGTGCAGGGACCAAACATGCCAATTGTGAAATTTCAAAGGTTTGGTTTGCAATCTTTTGAAAACATTTTACCCAAAGATCATTTGCGATTCATTTTGACTTTTCTTTGAAAATGATCGACCAGGGACTAGTTTTGTGAAATTTTGATAGTTGGGGGACTGAAACTGCCAAATATGTAACTTTTGTTTGTTTTTCGTTTGTTTTCACTCGTTTTGCATAAGAAACATATAAAATACGATCTTTGGGATTTTCTTCGCATTTTGGTGCGTTTTTTGAGTATTTTTGATCGTTTTGCAGTTTATATTTGACTCAAAATGATGAGTATTTACACACTCATCAGCGGAGAAAACCGTACACACCAAAAGCTTACACCAATTAACGACACAAAGCAAAATGTCGAGTTCTAATCGTAGCTAGAACCAATCTCACACCAAATATCACACCACAACTTCTTCACACCTTTTACTTCTTCAATACTTCTTCACACCACAAGTATCTTCAAGCCTTCTCAAAATACTTCACGACTTCAATGTCTTGCAACTTCACAACTTTAAAGCACCAATGTCTTCACAACTTCAAACCAATAATATCTTTGCACCTTCAAGCTACTAGAGTCTTCACAACTTTAATCTACTAATCTCTTCAAGTCTTCTCCACTTGGAAGCTTTAATTTCTTCACTACTAGTCACTATTGCAACTCTCTCCTATCTTCACTACTATCCAACACTCCTTCTTCACTTCAAGTTCCACTTCACACTTACAACAATTCTAGATTCTACAACTAAATCTAGCTAACTAATACATACACCTTATTCACCAAAATATGAAAGATCAACAAGATGAAATAAACAAACAACTTAGATATCAAGATGATACTAAGTTGTAATACTTCTAATAGAAGTATTCTTCTCTTTGCACTTGAGTGTTGAGGCTTGAATCACTTTGAAACAAAGATCAAAGTATATAAGATCAAAGGATTTGTAGAGGATGGAGAAGGATGTTTAGATCAGAAAGTTTTTAGTGCAAAAAGGTGAGAAAAATATGTGGAATGATCCAATATTTATAGGGCCAGAAAATACTGTTCTGGAGCGTGCCGGTCCCCTTAATTAGGGGGTGGTCCCCTTAATGATTAAGGGGGCCGCCTAGTAAAATTAAGGGGGCCGCCCTCCTGAACGTTTGATTTTCTTGTACTTTTGTGAGGGAAATTTTTCTGGATTAGATTTGCCATTTTTGGTTGAAAATTTGAATTCACAAATTTGTAATGAATTAAACATATTCTTTTAATTCCAAAAATGTTTTACAAAAGATATAAAATGTTTTGTGACATTTTATAAATATCTAGTGATTAACAAAAGTGTTCCTTTGATCTTGTAATACATTAGACACTTTGTTTATTCATACCTTAAGTGATTAAATGGTAAAGATGGGTATTTACTACTAAATACTTGTTTATGTCATAATCTTTGGTTTGATGAGTTTTCGTTTTGTGATTATCAAAACATAGAGATATCGAAAGATATGAATAACGTTTTTAGTCATTTATTTATATCAACACTTTATTCCTAGTAACTATTCCATTCTCATCTAACTTATTCCTATATACCCATTTAGTTCTTATGATGGTCATATTCTTTGGATTTGGGACTAATTCCCAAACATCATTTGCCTTAAATTGATCTAATTCTTCTTGCATAGCTATAACCCAACTTTCATCCTTTAAAGCCTTGCTAATATTCTTAGGTTCTATTGCTGAGAGGAAACAAAAGAAATTGTTTTTATCTTGGGCTTGTGACCTAAGAGTTCTTTGGTTAAGATGTCCTATTATATTTTCTAATGGATGTGATCTAGATTCTTTAATATTAACAGTTTCGTTATTTTCTAAGTGAATGTCTTCATTATCATTTCCTATGGGTTTTGTTTTACTAACCTCAATAGCTTCATCTTCGATTAAATCATCATCTTCTAAAGGTAGTGTTTTAGGAGGTGGTGGTGTTTCATCAAATGTTACATTTAGTGATTCCTCTACTTTCATGGAGTGTTTGTTAAGTATTATATATGCTTTGCTATTTTGTGAGTATCCTAAAAATATTCCTTCATATGATTTTGGATCAAACTTAGTGAGGTAATCCTTAGTGTTTAAAATATAACATGTACTTCCAAATACCCTAAAGTAGTTTAAGTTTGGTTTTCTACCTCTTAATAACTCATAAGGAGTTTTTCCTAGAATTTTTCTAATTGATACCCTATTTAAAATATAAGTTGATGTATCTACGGCGTGACACCAAAATTTTTGTGGGATGGATTGTTCATTTAACATTGTTCTACTCATTTCTTGTAGTGACCTATTTTTTCTTTCTACTACGCCATTTGATTGAGGAGTACGAGGAGCGGAGAAATTGTGAGATATTCCATTTAACTCACAATATTTTCTGAATTGTACTTCGTTATCAAATTCCCTACCATGGTCCGTCCTAATGGCAACTATTGAGCATCCTAATTTATTTTGAATCATTTTACTAAATATTTCGAATTTTTCAAAGGCTTGGGTTTTGTTACTTAAAAACCTAGTCCACGTGTATCGTGAGTAGTCATCTACTATTACTAAGGTATATTTGTTTCCTCCATAGCTCCGCACAGCGGATGGACCAAAAAGATCCATATGTAATAATTCTAGGCACCTAGTAGTGGATACTATATTCTTAGCTTTGTGACTAGTATGAGCTTGTTTTCCAATTTTACATGCATCATAAAAATGCTTGTCATATTTTAGATTAGGCAAATTTCTAACTAATTCCTTAGAGGCCAAAGATTGTATTTGTTGCATGTTAGCATGTCCTAATCTCCTATGCCACAATGTAGAGTTTTCATCTAGGGTCGTTAGGCATATCCTATCCTCAGGCTTGTTTCCTAGTTTCATAACATATATACCACCTTTCCTAATTCCTCTACCTATAATTTTTCCATTTTTAACTATTTTGCTATCCTCTTCGGTAAATGTGACTCTACATTTATTATCACATATTTGTCCTATACTAAGCAAGTTATATGTTAACTTATCTACATGCTCTACATTTTCAATAGTAAGTGAGTCTTGAGAGATCGTACCTTTGCCAATGATTTTTCCACGTAAGTCACTACCGAAAATAACGTTACCTCCATTGTATGCCTTGTATGTAGAGAATAGCTTGTGGTTCCCCGTCATGTGCCTCGAACATCTGCTATCTTTGATCCATTCGTCAGGTTCCAAGTCAATTCCTAAACATATTTCATCGGTTTCTTTTGCCATAAAACACTTTTCGTCTCTTGGCTTTTCAACTTCTTCTTTGTCACTATCACTCCATGTTCCACTAACAAAAGTGCCTTGATTTTCATAACCCGGTGGCTTTAGACATTCGCCAATGAGATGATTTGGACTTCCACATCTAAAGTACTTTCTTTTCCCGTAGTTGTCACTTCTATTTCGTTGGAATGCTTTTCTTTCATCTCGTGATGATCTAGTGAATCTTCCTCGTCTCTTGAAGAAGTTCTTGAATTCTCTTACGGCCATTGCATATTCTTCTTCATCACTTTCGTCACTTGAATCATCATCATCACTAGGTTCCTTTTTGGCTTTTAGAGCAATGGATTTGGTTTGTTCTTTCTTGACTTTGACCGTTTCCGAATCTCTTCTTATGATTTCTTCATGAACCTTCAAGTTGCCGATTAGTTCATCTAGTGATAACGTCATCAAGTTCTTTGCCCTAAGAAATTTTCTAACACAATTTTTACTAGAAAATGTCTTATCAAGTGCTTTTAAACTTGTGATAATAGTGTTAAACTTAGCAAAAGCATTATCAATTGATTCCTCTTCCGGAATCGTAAATTGTTCATATTGTTGTACAAGAAGATCTATTTTATTATCTTTTACTTGGCTATTACCTTGGTGAGTAATTAGTAAAGAATCCTAAATTTCTTTGGCGGTTTTACACATAAAAATTCTTTCATATTCTTTGCGTGGTAACGCATTATAAATGACCATTTTAGCCTCATTATTTTTTGCTAATTTCTTTTTCAAATCATCATTTTGTTTTTCGAAAGATACAATTTCATCCATTTTAGTTTCAACATTATATTGAATAGGAGGAAAATCACCAAAGGTAATAATATGCCAAAGATCAAGATCTTTTGATTTCACATATGTTTCGAATCTATTTTTCCAATATAAAAATCCATCACTTTCAAATAGTAGTGGTCTTTGCATAGATTGCCCTTCTAAATATTTTTCAGATTCCATAGATCATTACAAGTTTTAAAATACAATATATTTTAAAAGTCTTGCTAGACGTGGCTCCTGATACCAATTGTGGAAAACTAGAAGGGGGGTTGAATAGTTTTACGTCTTTTTAATTCGTTGTAAAAATTAGTTTTAGTGTTTTCTTAGCTTTTAAAAACTTAGATTCGATAATAAGTGATCTCAAGTCTTGCACAATATAAACAACTATCAATAAGTAATATATAGCAATGATAAGTAATGAAATAAGTAAGAGATGGAAAGATCGAACCGTGAGACAAGAGATTTATAGTGGTTCGGCTACAAGGACACCTTCCTTGCCCTACTCCACTCCCCGAGCACCTAACTCGAGAGTTTTCTTCACTATATCAACAAGCTCCCTTATGGCGGAGAAAACCTTACACACCAATTTTCACACCACAACTTCTTCACACCTAAGTCACAACTTCTACACAACTTCTTCAAATCGATCTACTTCACAACTAACTACTCCACACCTATCTTCTTCACTACAATCTAATTCCTAAATATTCTTCTTCACACCAAGCTACTAACTAAACACACAATCTATACTATCAACAATCAAATATTCACAACAATCTTCACAAAGAATAATGTAAATAATCTTGATGATGCACCAACAACTTGGATGTGGAGCTCACAACAAGTTGTAATACTTCTTGTCTTGGGGGATAGAAGTATTATTCTCTTGCACTTGAGAGGATGAAGATTGAATCACTTTGAAACAAAGAATTATACACTTATGATCAAAGGATAAGAGAATAGAAATGTGGATCTAGATCAGAAAGTTTTGAAGTGCAAAAGGTGAGAAAATTCTGAGGAGTGAACCAGTATTTATAGGGGAGAAAAATACTGTTCTGGAGCGTGGCCGGTCCCCTTAATTAGTGGCCGGTCCCCTTAATGATTAAGGGGGCCGCCTAAGGAATTAAGGGGGCCGCCCCTTCAGAACGTTGGTTTTTCTTGTCTTTTAGTGGGGAATATTTTTCTGGATAGAATTTGTCATTTTTGGTTGGAAATTTGAAATCATATATTTATAATGAATTAAACATATTCTTTTAATTCCAAAAGTAATTTCGTAAAAGATATAAGATGTTTAATACATTTTATAAAAATTCTAGTGATTAGAAAAATTTCCTTTGATCATGAAATGTAATAAACCCTTTGTTTATTCATACCTTAAGTGATATGGAAGCAAAGACAAATATTAAGCACTAAAAACTTGTTTACGTCATAAGTTTTAGATTAATGAGTTTATGCTTTGTAATTATCAAAACATAGAGACATTGTTAATATGCTAACAATGTTTTAAGACATTATTTATGTCAACATCACCTGTAACCAAACAGCAGGGGGAATGTTGGATATATGAGACGTTACTCTCACAAAAATTTGCTAACAAAAATTATTACGACAAAATATTAAATAACTCTTGGTTATTTGAAGAACAATGGCACTCAAAAATTCTTTATTTAAAAACTTGTTTTTCTTTTGGTAGCTCACTCGCACAAATTCTCTACCTGTTTGCTACTTAGACTTCGTGTAGTATACTATTACAATATGAAAACAATGACAAGTACACTATATGCATAGTATTGTATAGTATTCAACTATGGTAGGTGATCTTCTTGCCGTAAAAACATTTCACAATCTTCAGATGTGTAGTTGACTTGATTTGGAGGAAACAAAGAAACAATTTTCTTCATCAATCAAACATGTTAAAAAAATTTGCCATACTATTCTTTTCTCAACTCTTAATAGTAAGGCTTGTCCCCAAAATTATTTTCCTTTTCTTTTGTGGTCGGCAAAACACATTAGTTTGCATTTTTCCCCTAATGTGTTTTGGTTGAACTCCCAACTTTCGTCTTAGCTTCTGAAACTTTCTCATGGAAGTGCTTTTGTGAAAATGAAAATGATAATGTGAAAATATATTACCACAAAAGAATCGAATACAAACAAAGAGCATTCCACCTCTCCAAACAAGATGATTAAAGATAAAGGAATCTGGACAAGAACAATACAAAAGAATCTACAACAGAAACAAGATGATTATATAGTAACATATGCCTAAATTATCTGCATAAAACCCGTTTGTTGATAATTTAAACAAAAAAATTGTTTAAAATTGTGGTCTTGGTGGGGCTTGAACCCACGACCTTCGATTAATTAGACCGACGCTCTAACTAATTGAGCTACAAGACTGTTACATCAGCTATTTGTAAATTAATCGTAATAAAATATCATTATAATCAAAATATGAAACAAGACTTTTTATTATAAATATAACATAGTTAATAAATAATCAAATATATTATATTAACATGAGTATTCAATCTCTTATTGAGTAAGAGGCAGTAAGTCAAATCCCTCACCTCTTACTGAGGAAGATGTTATATGTCACGCAAAAATAAACAAGCAAAACATCTGACCACCTCTTACTGGTAAGAGTAAGAGGGCTAGTAAGATTTTTTATTTTTTATTTTTTTTAAAACAAACACACCCTAAGACATGCTTAAATTATCTGCATAAAATCCATTTGTTGATAATTTAAACAAGAAAATTGTGGTCCTGGTAGGGCTCGAACCCACGACCTTCGGTTAATTAGACTGACGCTCTAACCAATTGAGCTACAAGACCATTACATCAACTAATTGTAAATTAATCGTAATAAAATATCATTATAATCAAAATACAGACACCTATAAATCAGAATCGAGACAAGCATGTGTAAACTCTAAAACAATAATAATAATACATTTTGATTCTGATTTATTATCATTCTTATGTTTTGAAACAATAATAATAAAGGAAAAAGGATAAGAATGAGAAGTCAAAAGTTTTGGTTTCGAATCTGAAAGGGGCCACATGGGATTACTTGAAACAATTTTATAGAAAAGTTAGTAACAATGCACATGGAGTAGGATATTACCATGGTTCACTCACACATCAATTCTTATCATCTGCAAGATAAAATGCTAAGAAAAAATTGATTAAAAATATATCGTAATTTGAGGGCAAGAAACTAGGTCAACAATGTTGACCAGAAGCTGATCGATGGATGAAAAATATGTTCCGGTGTTCTGGAGCTTTTGAAATGAAAATGACTATACGAATACCCGTGCATAGCAACGGGATTTTATAACGACAGATCGTTTAGTGATAAAATAAAGTTTATGGGTTATAAATGAAAAATAATAAAAGTCTTGAGCTTGTTTGGGCGATTTTTGACACTTTTTTAAAAGTTTGGGGCGTTTTTTTCCCCATTGCATTTATTTGATGGGCTCTTACAGGCAAAAGATAAAAACAGATATTATTAGATGGGATTTCGAATCACACAATTCAACTTTCAAGCAATTACTCTCATTTTTTTCCCTACCAATTCACTTGTCACTGGTAACTATAAAACATTCCAACTATTTTAATTTTAATTTATCTCATTTATTAACTATTTTATGCATAATTATTTAATACTCTAATTAATTGATAGATATATTTAATTAGTTGCATTTTTATTCATTTGTCCTAGCAGATTTTCTCAAATTTGCAGTGAGATTTTCTTTTAAGAAAAAATAATTAAATATAGTTAAGATTAGATGCTTGATCTTTTTTTACAAGATCAATTAAAGAGGTTTTTAAGACTGTTCCGAATGTTTTTAATAGTTGAATTATAATTTGCTCGTTTTAGCCCGTGCCCGTTTGGCCCGATTTATAATTTGTCCGTTTAGCCCGTGCCCGTTTTAACCCGTGCCATTTTAGCCCGTGCCCGCCCGTTTTGCCACCTCTAATAAAATTTTGAAGATTTAGGGATTAAACATATGACATGAGCTTAAGTATCAAAGTCAATAAGTCCACAAAGTCAATAAGTCAACACATTTAGTAACTGATTTTTCCGCCCAAATTGATATGAAAATCAGTTACTAAATGTGTTGACTTACTGACTTTGTTGACTTATTGAATTTGATACTTAAGCTCATGTCAACATAATGTTTTGAAACCTGGTTGAACCGTTCTGGTCGAAAAATGGGTCGATTTAAACCGAGTCATGCTTTTAATAACTGAACCCATCGTGTCCAGTTTTCAAAACTATATGTTTTTCCCAGTTGAACGGGTTGGTCCGGTCCAGTTTTTAAAACTATATGCAACATCAACTTGTTAGCTTGTATAAAGTTTTGTGTGTTTTATTAATTTGTATAATGTGTATAATAACATATACTTTTCATTTTAGGGTGTTTTAAAAATAACATTAATTGGTGTGTTTAATTATTTTATATTTTACATTATGTTGTAGCTTGTTTAAATTGTATATTGTGAAAATTTTATTGTATTTTTTTAGTAAGGGGTGTTTTAATTGATTGTTTTTAATTTAATATAGATGCTTTTAATTGGTTGTACCATATGAATAAATTATTGTAATTTTAAGTTATGGGGTGTTTTAATAAAAGCATTAATTACACAATTCATTTTCTCTCACCCTTGACTTTTAAGATTTCACTTTCAAGAGCATTAGTTAAAAGGGCAAAATGGGAATTGACTGAAAATTCAGTTTTCCACTTTTCCCCTTTGACTAAATCTACATTATAAGTAGTTAAGATATTGTTGTTATTACAAATGAAAATGATAATGTAAAACTATATATCCACAAAAGAATCGAATACAAACAAACGGCATTTCACCTCTCCAAGCAAGATGATTATAGAGAAAGGAAATCGGACAAGAACAACACAAAAGAAACTACAACAGAAACAAGATGATTAGAAAAATTATTTGCATAAGGGTAAGGTTCCAATGAGAAGAAAACTTAAAATGAGAAGAATGAGAAATAACTATAACCGCATATTTGAAATGCATCGACTTGAATTAGATGCATCTCTATTCATTTATATGCATCACAATTAGTTTCGAAAGTAATTTTGAAGTGAAAACGATGTAAAGTAGTACTAGCAACAATTTGACCCACAGAGGACGAAAAATATATAGGATTCGTCTAACTTGACGAAATGCATCTAATATATGTACGTGCATCTAATTTATAGTTAGAAAATATATTATGACGCATCTAAAAGATTAAGGATGCATCTAATTCAAATTTATGCATCTCTAATCTGTAGTTATAATTATTTCTCATCCTTCTTATTTCAAGAATTCATCTCATTTGATCCTTAGTCATCTGCATAAAACCC
Organism: Artemisia argyi; assembly: GCA_030686995.1. Lineage (NCBI taxonomy): Eukaryota > Viridiplantae > Streptophyta > Magnoliopsida > Asterales > Asteraceae > Artemisia > Artemisia argyi. The sequence continues at coordinate 242,696,273 of CM060701.1, forward strand.
ATTTGTTGATAATTTAAACAAAAAAATAGTGGTCCTAGTGGGGCTTGAACCCACGACCTTCGGTTGTTGAAGTGTTATAACATGCATTTATCCATCAATTAGAGCACCGAAATGGTGTCATGAGATCAACCGATATGAAGAATCAAACACCACAGCAAACGACTCCTTCCCCGCCCCTTCGACCCCATGTGAGTGATCATTACTGAGCTATCGTTCTCTAGACTACACATATGCAGTTATTGTTGGAATTATATAATCATGACATGCATATAAATAAACCAATAACATCAAGTAAACACATGCGGAAGCGTTATAACAAGATCATATAACATGTAATTAATTAACCAATAATAAATAATTAAATAGTAAACATACCTTTGTGATTCTAGCCCGAACAAGAATCAATAAAAGCAAATCTTCAACTTATGAACCCTAATTAGGGTTTATGTGGATTGTAAGAATAACCCCTTACCTTTTTGTTATTCAATCCAAGATATAACCAATAGTGTGGTTTTATCATTTTCTTGTACACACGTACTAATAGCGATTCAATGTGAATGCTAGTTCTTTATCACAATAGATTTACCAAACACTTTGTAATGTTCAAGGTTACTTGCAAATCCCTTTTCTTGGGGTTTCACTCGTCGACCTATGAACAAGAGAGGAGAAAAGAAGAAGTTTGGCCTTCTATTAAAATCAAGTGTAACAAGGGATGAATACATAGGGATGTATTTATACCCTTATGGTTGAGATCAAGTTTACAATGATTTTCGATGTGGGATTTCATTGTTTTGGCCATAAACAAGCTCAAGAGAGGATTTCTAGAACCTTCTCTTGTCTTGTTTTATTTTCTTCGTATCCCGTTGACATTTACCGACCGTTAGTCAATTCTATTAATTATCTAACGCTCTTTAGTCGTTTATTGTGAATTAAATAATTAAATATAACATTTTATATTAATTATTTAAACATCGAGTCTCGTACGTAAAGTGTACAATCCCGTGATCTCGAGTTTGATCCTAACATACGACTACTAAAATAATGTTCATAAATTAAAATAAAAGAAACGACCGTTAATGTGAAAAAGAACTAATGTTGCGGTAGTGTAATATAATGTGAAATGTGCACGAAACAACATCACATGCTTTATAAGTTTTTTTTTTTTTTTTTTTTTTTTTTTTTTTTTGAACGGCGGGTTAGTTGTTAGTTGTTGGAGCATTTAGTTTGTATGTCAACTTATGAGGGTTTCAGATCTAGATCTAGGGCCTTGTATTTACACTAACCACAAGGTATCTAGATTCTTCTAAATTTGATCACCAAGTTTAATCCTACCTCCTCTTTTTCTCTAGTCTTGGCCGATCCCCTAGAGTTATAATTAGGAATTTCCTAATTTTTACTTAGTTAGTTTATTAATACTCATGATATTTAGGATTGTCACCAAAATAGTCGACTAACAAACGTGATTTCATCAATATCACGTTTACGGTGTATCGGATTACGCAGACGTGAACACTTTGAGCTTGTTATTATTGCAACGGTTGGTAACACTGATAAGCTTTCGTCAAAAAAGAAAACGTCACTTTTATCATCGACATCAGAATAATTAAAATCATCATTCAGATACAATTTTGATAGAAAAAATCAAAAAATATATACTTTTTGATAAAAATAATTAAAAATTTCACCATAAAAAATAATTAAATGCTTATAAAACAATTAAAAAAAACACGCACACGCTAATAAAACTAATAAAAAGGCGTGCAGGAAGGAAGATGGGGAGAGTGCCCATTCGTCCGAGCGCTCCACTTTTAAAGTTGAAAAAAGGGAACAAGAGTCCACCCCTGGAAATTGTTGAATCAATAAACATAAATGATGGATCTTGTATACCTTTATAAGTGTTAATATGATACTTTGAATTATACCACTAAGTATGCGGAATCTACTTAGTAGTACTTAGAAGTTTGATTGTGAATGAAACAGTTGTATAAGGGTGAGAACAATGTATGTAACAAATGATTAGCTCCAATATTATTAAAGATAATAATACGAGTGATCTTTGTATCACTAGGGTTACACCTTGAAGCTTTAGAAAAACGTGTGAGAGTTATATCTAACCCTAAACCTAGGACCTCCTTTTATAGCACAAGGAGTCCTCTTCTACAAGATACGTATCAAGATAATAGAATAAGATATACACAAGATCTATTCTATAATTATCTATACAAGTTTCCTAATAGTTATCTTGACAGCAGTGGTAATAATATGTACTTGCAGTGGTAATGAGTTTCCACTGCAAGTGCATTCTTCATCAGTTGTAACTTCCATACAAGCCGTGGTAACCAATAAGATTATTCCCAAAAATCCTCCCCTAAACTTATGATTTATATGTAAATCAACAAGTTTCTTCAAATAGTCAACAAAATGAGGATATAGGAATTCTTCCAAACACTTATCTTCTTTTTCTCAATCCTTGCATAGCTCTTGAATATTGATCTTGAATCTTCTGAATCAAAGCTCTAATCTTTTCATTATCTTCATAAACTCTCAACTTTGATTTCAACGTTGCAGAAAGAGTTGTAGCTCTAAGTGGATATTCCTTCTCAACAAACATAAATACATCCACTTTATCTGTTGTAGAAACATGATGAACCTCACATTTATCATAATATGTCCATGTAGTATTCAAGTCTGATGAATCAAACTTCCAATACTTATCATTAAGATCTGGTTCATATAATATTCTTAAATCAACCCAGAGCTGCATTTCTTTCATATCCTTGATAGTATCAGCCTTGAATCTTTCATTAACAAGCTTCCAAAGAGGATCAAGATCATCTCTGTCACATGCTTTAAGGAGATCTTCAAACTGAATGAATGATGAAGATTCACCTCCCAGTCTTATAATCTTCCAAGTAGAAGCAAAATTCTTTGCTGTGAACACTTCCCAATCAATAATTGGATGTTTTGTTTGTAAAGGATCTGGGTAGAAATCTTCTTCTTCAATAATAATAATAATAGCACTTTGTAGATCTTCTAAAAGTTTCTCAGATTGAGATTCTTTCTCTTGAGTAACTTTTACCCTTTTTGTGACATGATCTTCAGTTGTTGAAGCTTTCCTTTTACTTCTTTCAACTTCTTCAAAGTCAATAGGTCTGAAGATACTGTCTTGCCTTTTAAGCCTGTAGTAGATACCTTCAATTCTTTCATGAGACACACCTTTGAAATCAGTCATCTTCCAAGTTCCAACATGACAACAAAATACTTTCATCTCATGAATAATTTGTGCCTTTGTAGGTTGTCTCTGTTTCTTTTGACCTTTCCTGACTTTACCAATAACCTCATCCAGTGCTTGTTGATTCTTCATTTGAATGAAATTAGCCAATTGAGCTGTTCTTTGTTCTTCTGTCAAAGTTTTGTTAGCAACAAGCTCAATAGCTTTCTTCTTTACTACTGGATCATGGTTAATCATATGTTCAATCCCTTCTTCTGTTGGCACATATGAGAACATAGGAGGTTTCTCATGTAGGATGGTTGGTGGAACAATGGAAAGTTGTTCTGAAACTACTGCTTCTAATTTATTCAACCTCTTGGCTTCCATAAAACTTGCAACTTCATCCTCCTCTTGCTTTTTCTTCTTTTCAATCTCTGCAGCTGCCAATTGTTCTGCCATTCTTGCATCAAAATCTATCTGAGCTTGATCTTTCTTTGAAATCTTTCTTGTTTGATCTTGTTCTGTATTAGTCACAACTGCTTTGCCTTTAATAGCTCTTTTTCTGGCAACTTCTTCTTCTGCAGTGGTAACATCATGAGTATCAGTGGGAACATTTTCACTAGCAGTGGGGATATCTTGTCTTGCAGTGGGAACAAGTTCTGCATCAGTGGTAATTGGTTGAGTAGTTCCAACTGTATCATCAAAAACAACATCAGCATCAGCATCCAAACCATAAGATTCTTCAAAATCAATCTTCCTCCCCTTAGTCTCAGCATCAGTTTTCCTCCCCTGTTTGGAAGAATCTCCCAAACCTTCACTAAAGCCTGCAAAAAGGTCATCCTGAGGTGATGATGAAGAGGACAACACAGCTTTGGCAGATCTTTTCTTCTTTAAGCTCTCAACTTCAGCCTGTAATCTTGCAATCTCTTCCTTCATTTGATTCAGCTCTGTGGCATGAGTTTGTTTAGTCTGTGCCAGATCTTTCTCCAGAGCTTGAACCTGCTTGACTAATTTGGTACATAATTCCATCAATTCAGTATGTTGCACACTGCCCTCAACACTTCCAACTGTGTTACCTGTTGGGAGAGGTGAATCATAGGGCATTGATTCAGGCTCTTCTCTAGTTGGACTAGAATGAAGCCTTGAACCACCACTGCTTATTCCTAAGCCAAAAGGCTCAGCAACATGCAATGTTGACATGGAAGGAGTTGGCTGTTTTGTCCTCCTTTCATATGTGTGAGTTACTGCAGTGGTATGTTGTAAAGATGGAATAACAATAGAGGGTGTGCGATGGGATACAACTGGGATTGTTGCATCTTCACCCTGTACCATAGAAATCTTTGAAAGCATTTCAGGAAAAAGTGGTCTAACCTCCCCATTCCAAAGTTCTGAAGCCTTACACATATTTTGAAAAACTTTTGGCTTAAGACATGGGGTTGGATAAACTCTTTTGTGTGATTGCAGTTGAAATTCATTTAGCACTGCTTGCACAAACCTAGGATACATCAAAAATTTATAAGAGCTCTTTACATTGCCTTTCATATTATTAAATATAAACTTTGAAAATTTGAAAGTCCTATCAGTTGCTAAACAAACCAAAGGGTAAGCCATGGTTGATGCAAATTGTTCATAAGATGTTTTCTTAGGACTTAGGCAATGCAAAAGAGTATGTATCAAAAATCTCCAATGGGGACAAAAACATCCTTTTCTGAAAGTTACTTTTTGATGAGATGTATCATACCCCATGAAAGCAATATGTTTGAAAATTTCGGAATTAGGTAATGTGATGATACCATTGAGATCATCCAATTGGAGAATTCTCCTCAAAGATGACTCAGTAACATCAATAGTTACCCCATCCACTGTGGCTTGAAGAGCTTCCACAGATTCATGTATGACTCCCTTTTCAAGAGTTATGGACTCCACAGTGTTCCAAAACTGTTTGATATGAGAGACATAGATTGTGGAATTAACAGTTAAAGCATACCTTATATGGGTTGTATTAAGATAATCCACAATCTGATGAAAAACAGGGCCACTCTTCTCGTTTGACTTTTGTAAGTATGCCACTTGGTTGTGCTCATCTGCAAAGTTAAGAATCGCCATAATTTTGTGATTTGTGAGATAAAAGTGTTAGTAATCGATGACAATAATAATCAAGCCGTATGATGAATATATACTAATAGGGTTTGGATTAGAACACGGAATAAAAATTATCTTTGGAAAGAATTTATCTTTAAGAAAAAAATAAATTAAATTAGGTAAGAAGATAATTCACCCAAGAATTACCCTATTAATATGGAAATATTGTTATATTTACAACGGCTAGTTAAAAAATTGATTACTGACACAACAGTTGTAACGGCTAGTTCACCAGTGGTAAAAATTACACTTGCAGTGGAAACAGTGAACTAGCAGTGGTAAATTTTCACAAAATTACAAAGAGCAGTAGTAAGTAAAACAATTAGAATTAGCTGCTCTTATCATAGTTTTTAGCAAACTACCAGCTATCAACGGATTTGATATGTCTTTACCATGAGCCGTTTGCTATGGACTAGCCAACTCTTCGTCACTAGGAATACGGTGAGTTGATAACCATATGTTTTTGGTAAACTATCAATCATAAACGGATTTGATAAGTCTTTACCAGGAGCCATTTGCTCTGGACTATTTGATTCTTATGTTGATTAGACATGGTGAATCAATAACCATTTGTAATGTGTCTTAAGTTACACATCGTATTACTCCAATCACTTCAAACAATATTGGTTAGATATCTGCATAAGAAAGAAACCATACTTAACCAATATAAAGTTAACCCAAAGTAACTTTTTAACCAAGTTACTATTCAACCATTTATTGCTTCAAAGTCAACCCGATATTTACCATATTAACTCCTCCAACCTACCAAAATGGATAGAAGTAAAGATACTTCATTAATTATCCATTGGCCTTGACTTTGCATATAAATAGGGGTCTCAAAACACATTAATCATCATCAACCAAATCATCACTTTAACAAACCCTAAACAGCAATATGAGTTGGTTCCCAATCGTGTACATCCCTTCTGATAACTCTTCTGATGAAGAGATCAGTTATTGCTCAGATTCTGAGGAACTTTCTGCTGGATGGAGTGGATACTTTTCACCAAGTGCTTCATCAGCTACATCAACAAACAAGAGATCAAACAAGAAGACCTCTACAGCATCAGCTCCATCAATTGAAGTTGATTCAAGTTCTTCTTCAGAGGGAGATGATCCAACCTACACCTTGTCAAATGAACTTCCTCAGGCTCTTACAACTGCCCTGAAGTCTGCTATACAGAACATGAAGTGGCCTGAACCTTCAAAGCCTACAAAAGATCTGAAGCCTCCACCACAAGTGCTTGGGCTTGCTAGTCCAATAAGGCAACTTTCCTTCGAAGAGAAGAGAAAGAAAACTTCTAGGGGCAAGCATGAGTATGAGGGCAAAGGGAATAAGCCTATGGAGTAGTTATTTGAAGATCTTAGGTGTTAGGTTGTTGGTTGTTTGTCTAGGTTGTCTTGTGTTTTGAACTTGTCTTCATGAAAAGAATGTACTATGTTTCAGTTTAAGTAATGAATAAATGGTCTTCGAATCTTTTCCATATTTCCACTGTTAGAGCAAATCTTTCCACTGTGTGTTCCATAGTTTCCACTGATCTTAGTTTCTTCTGCATAATTGTTAGTGGAAGACCATACAAACATATACAAACAATAATAGTACATTAAAAACTATCCTGCAACACTACAGATCATTAGACATCAAAAGTTTATGGATCAAGCATTCCAATACCTGTTACCAAGTACTGAAACCTACCCACATCAAGTCCTTTTGTTAATAAATCAACATAATTGTCATCAGTATGGATTTTGACAACATTAATTAGCTTTTTCTCAAAACAATCTCTAATAAAATGATGTATAATCTCTATATGTTTAGTTTTAGTGTGTTGCACTGGATTCTTAATAATGCAAATTGTACTACTATTGTCTATATATATAGTGGTGTTCATGAAGTTGTACCCATAATCCAAAAGTTGATTCTGAAGCCATAGGATCTGAGCACAACAGCTAGCAGCAGCCACATATTCTTCTTTAGTGGTTGAAGTAGCCACCATAGTCTATTTATTGCATTGCCATGACACCAATCTACATCCAAGAAATTGACATCCTCCTGTGGTTGACCTTCTATCCAAACTTGCACCAGCATAATCACTGTCTGAGTATGTAATCAACTCCATAGGAGATTCTCTTGGATACCACAATCCTAAATTAGGATATGTCTTCAAATACCTGAAAATCTTCTCCACTGTTGTCATGTGAGATGTCTTTGGAGTCACTTGAAATCTTGCACAAGCACACACAGCAAACATGATATCTAGTCTTGATGAAGTGAGATACATCAAAGAACCAATCATAGATCTGTAGGTGTGTACATTAACATCAGCACCACTAGCATTCTTCAACAATAGATGAGTAGTCTTATCAGCAGGGGTATTTGAAGATTTTGCATCAGTGAATTTGAACTTCTTTACAATCTCAGTCACATATTTGTCTTGACTGATAAAGATGCCTTCTTTACTCTGTTGTACTTGTAGCCCCAAAAAGAATGTAAGATCTCCCATAGAACTCATCTAAAATTCATCTTTCATTAGCTTTTCAAACTCTTTGCACATTTCTTGTTTTGTAGACCCAAAGATAATATCATCAACATATACTTGAACAAGTAGAATATCACCTTTGTCTTTCTTGATGAACAAGGTTTGATCAATCTTGCCTCTATGAAACCCATTATTCAAAAGATAAGTAGCTAGGGTTTCATACCACTTCCTTGGAGCCTGATGTAAGCCATAAAGAGCCTTAACCACTTTATATACCTTATTTGGGCGTTGAGGATCTTCAAAGCCTGGAGGTTGAGAGACATATACCTCCTCATCAATTGTTCCATACAGAAAGGCACTCTTAACATCCATTTAATAGACAGTAAATCCCATAAAGGATGCATAGGCTAGAAACAGTCTAATAGCCTCAATCCTTGCAACAGGAGCAAAAACTTCTTCATAGTCAATACCCTCCTCCTGAGTGTATCCTTGAGCAACCAATCTAGCTTTGTTCCTGATTACAATACCTCTTTTATCTTTCTTATTTCTGAAAACCCATTTAGTACCAATGACCTTCATACCATCAGGCAAATCACAAAGAACTCAAACCTTTTGAAGTCTAAACTGCAACAACTCATCTTTCATAGCTTCAACCCAGCTTGATTCTCCTAAAGCCATAGTAACATTTTTAGGCTCCATTTGTGATAGAAAACAGAAGAATAAACATTCATTCTTGTTAGTGTGCTTCTTGGACTCATAGACTTCACTTATGAACCCACGAACATCTGTCATCTTTGTTTGCCTTCTTGTCTTCACACCTGATTTAAGCTCACTAATAACATTTTCAAGTGGATGTGCTTTGTGTACTGATGTCTGTGATGTGCTAGGAATATCATATGTTGATGGCATGTTTGAGATCTCAACATCATCATTGGGTAATTCCTGAGCAGAGTTTTCCACATTAGGCCTCACAGTGAAAACTTCTGAAGTAGCAGTAGGAATTGAGTTACCACTGCTAGCAGGAATTTCTTTATTCAGAACATCAAAATTCACATCATCTGCATCACCATTCTTTTCAGAATTACCAACAAAGTCCCAAAGTGGCATAACAATTTGATCTTTATCATCTTCATCATCTTTGCAAATTTCATCTTCATCAATGAATTCTTCTGTTTCTTCAAGATCTTTGTCTCCTGTACTTGAAGTAAGAGGTACATAATTCATTGTATTGGATAATGTTTCAAGATCAAATAACCATTCTGGTCCTGAACCTGCCATGTTTGCTTTATTTTCAAGAAACTGAACATGCAAATTCTCTTCAATCTTCTTTGTTCTTAAGTTGTAGACTCTGAAAGCCTTACTAACCATAGAGTAACCAACAAAGAAGCCTTCATCTGCTTTCTCTTCAAACTTTCCCAAATAATCAATGGTATTGAGAATAGTAACATGACATCCAAATGGCCTCATAAACTCCAAAGTAGGAGATCTTCCTCTGAATAACTCATAAGGTGTCTTGTTCTTTGTCTTTACCACTAGAACCCTGTTTTGAATATAACAAGCAGTGTTAACTGCTTCAGCCCAAAAAGTCACTGGAAGCTTGGAATCAGCTATCATAGTTCTAGCAGCCTCAATTAGTGTTTTGTTTCTTCTTTCAGCAACTCCATTTTGTTGTGGAGTTCTAGCAACACTAAATTCTCTCTTAATACCTTTGTCTCTGCAGAAATCATCAATAACTTTGTTCTTGAACTCTGTCCCATTGTCACACCTGATGATCTTTATCTTCTTATCAACTTGATTTTCAACTTCAGTGATGAATGTCTTAAGGATGCCAATGGTCTCATCCTTGGTTCTTAAAAAGAAAACCCATGTGAATCTACTAAAGTCATCAGTCACAACAAGACAATATTTCTAAAAATTGATGTTGCTCATAGAAGTAGGACCAAACAAGTCCATATGCAGCATGAAAAGTAGATGATTAATAGAATTTAATGCCTTGGTCTTGCATGAAGCTCTGTGTTGCTTACCTTTAAGACAAAAAACACATGTTTGGTCATTTTCAAATCTCTTCTCAGGTAAACCTCTGACTAGACCATCTTTCACAATCTTGTTAATGGTCTTGAAGTTAACATGACCAAGTCTTCTATGCCAAAGCATGGATTCATCCAAAGTGGCTTTTGCAAGCAAGCAAGTAACATCATCATTAGCCACTATCTTCTTCATGTCAATGCTATATAGATTGCCTTTTTTAGGGATTTTAAGCAAAATATCTTTTTCTTCAGGTAGCTTATAATCCTTAGATAAAATATAGCATTCATCTTTTGAGAAAAGAACTCTATGTTTCTTGTCACACATCTGTGACACACTGAAGAGGTTATACTTGAGTTCTTTCACATAATACACATTCTTAAAATCCAAGTTTCCAGCCTTGATAGTTCCTTTTCCAGAAACCTTGCCACCAATACCTCCTCCAAAGCTGACAGATTGTCCATCAAAAGATTTGAAGTCTGAAAGATAGGACTTATTGCCAGTCATGTGCCTAGAACATCCACTGTCTGAATAACCTTGATCATCTTTTGGCTTTGAATGTCCCTGCACATAAAATAAAGGAATTAGTTCCTTTTGGGGACCCAAGCCACAAATGACTTGGATCTGCCTCGTGTATCAATATAATTATATCTATCAAAGGTCATTGATACACCATTGGGATTGTTTGAGGTTATTGTTCCTTTTGGTTTCCATTCCCAATGAGCTGAGGCCTTAACATCATTTCCCATATTTACCCTTTTCTTGTTCACAGAATCACCAGTGAAAACTTTTGGTCTTGCAGTGGTAACTGCAGGCCTAGCAGTGGAAACTGCTGGTTTAGAAATTTTGGGTATCCACTTGTGATTATAGTAAACATTCTTTTCAGAATAAGTCTTTTTCCCTGTTTGAGTAGATTTAACAAAAGTAGTGACAGGGGACTTAGGATAATCTCTGTTTTTACTTCTGGCAGTGGCAACTGCTGGTCTAGCAGTGGAAATAGGTTTAATGCCAGTGTTAAGCAAAACAGACCTGGGAATCATCTTGCTTAGTGGATTTGGGTGAGTTAAGTTATTAGCATTATGTCCATTCACCCTTGTATTCTCAAATACTTCCCTTCTTCCCTTGTGATAGTTACAAGTATAAGAAAGATGATCAAAGCTACCACAAATATGACAGGGTTTGTTGTTAAGCACAAATTCATTACCAAATTGCCTAGTTTTAACATGATTCCAACTCCTCATGTTTCCCCTAGGAGTTGTTGACCTATCCCTGTACATCTATGCATATCTAGTAGTGGGCCTAGTGAAATTAGTCTGTGACCTAGGCTTCTCTTTGACTACCTCAGGAATACTCCTTTAAACATCCACACTAGCTTTCTCAGAAACACTAGGTTTAGACTCAGCATTTAAACATTCATCTTTAAGAGATGAGTCACTAGCACTATCAAATGTGTCAACCTCAACCTGAACCTTTTCAAAAATAGCTTCTTTAACAAATTTTGGTCCATAGGTCATGGTTGGTTCATGGAATTCTTCTAATCCTGTGTAAGCTAAGTCAATGCCAGGAGGTGATGGAACACCTCTTAGAGGTGGTGGGACAGATTTGTATCCAACTCCTGATTTGGCTTTGTTCATAACTTGGGCTTCCCAAATTTTGTCAATACACTTGGATTGGTGATCTAGTGTATTACAAGTTATCTGAATATTCTCATTAGCCCTCTTAACCTTTTCAATCTCTTCCCTAAGAGCTTTGTTCACAGCAACCTGATAATCTAAGTCTCTTTTTAAAACAGCAATGTCATCAGTGAACTTAGATTCATTTGCCCTATAATGCTCTAATTGAGTTTCTAAAACACCAAGACCTCTTTTATGATTTGCTAAGTTATAATTAGTATGGTTTAACTCTAGCAGTTGTGCATCATATTGTGCTTTAATATTCTCATACTCTTTTAAGGCCTTACAAGTTTTAGAACAAGCATTATTAATTTGTACCTCAGAGTCAGAAAAAGCCATGAGTGCAAGCTCAGTAGCAAGCATTGCAGATTCTGAATCTTCTTCTTCATCCGGAGTCATAAAGCTCCAATCAAAGCTCACTCCATCAATAGCCAATAGCACCTTTGGCTCTTCAGTTGTAGGTTCTTTCTTCTTGTCCTGCTTGTACCAAGTTGACCTGTTGTCAGATTCCCTTGGTTTCCTGCATTCCCTGGCAAAGTGCCCCATCTTATGACAATTATAGCACTCCACCTTCTTTTTGTCAAAACCTATTGTCTCATTGCCATTAATGTTAATCTTTCTTCCAGTCTTCTTCCAAAACTTCTTTGTTCTTAAGCTTAGTAATGCCACCTGCCATTTAATGTCCATCTCCTCCATATCATCCTCATCAATTTGATCCAAATCCTCATGATTGAGAATTGAACCACCCACTTGACTTGATATAAAGGCATAAAAGGTAGCATCACTAAGTCCTGCTGATGAGGCGAAAAATGATCCGTTTTTAGGGGGTCATTTAAGCCCGAATCCGACTTTATTTGATCAAATATTGCCCTAAATCGTTCCTTTTGTGATTTTAGGTGTTTGGAGAGTGAATTCTGGAAAAGAGGCTATTTTGGACGTTTTTGGAGCATAAAAGTGAAGAAAACGGCAAAGTACCAAAAATCCATGCTGAAGATACAAGGTGACGGCGTCAAGACTTCCTTCTTGACGGCGTCAAACATGATGAATAAAATACCGTAGCTGGTGACGGCGTCAGATGGTTAGGTGACGGCGTCAAAGTGGCAAAGAATAAAATACCGTAGGTGGTGACGGCGTCACATAGGCCGTCACAAGTGGATCTAGGGCGTCCGAGGAAGTATATGGCGGCGAGGTGACGGCGTCAGACTTTACTCTTGACGCCGTCAGAACAATTTTCCTATATATAGTTTTCTAGTTTTTTCATAAAAAGAGGAGAAGTTTTGGTGAAACCCTAAAGACGATTTTGGTGCCTCTTTTACAGGTTTTTCAAGGGTTCCAAACCCTTGAGACCTTGCATTGTAATTGAGATAAGTATACTCTTAATTCAATCAATATGTCTATGTGTTGGTTGTTTATCTTTTGTTCTTATCTTAATTCTACTATGCTAGGCTAGATTTCCTTTGTGTTTGCTTAGATCTAATGAAACCTAGATGTTGATTATGTGTTGATTACTTGTCTATTCTTGTTTTGGATGAATGATATTATATGTTAGGCTTAAGAAAACTGGCAGATCTCCAAATGGTAACATGCTTGAACGTCTTAAGAAACATGAACCGAGGCGTACTAGGTCTTTATTGGTTGTATTTAATGCATGAGCCACTGTTTACAATCCCTATAGTTGTGCTGGGTCATGGTGTAGGAGGAGATAAGAGCTCATAGAGTTGGGGAGTTATGTATGCCACCCCATGAATGGTATTAAGGAATACAATCTGTCATCCATACAAGTGTAACAAGTAATTGACATGTAAAAGATATCTAGGGAGTAATGAAGTCTAAGTAAACACAATTTCTCCAAATACTGCTCACAACCTTAGTTTAATATTAGTTTAATTTCATTTTCATTAGTTTAATTAATTACATAATAGTTTTTGGGTTAGTTGAATAGCAACTAATTTCGCCCACTCTTCCAAAACTCGAGATTTTACTTGCTTTCATAAAATATAAAAACACAAAAATAATCATCTTTCATCTCTAGAACTATTAATTAGGCTTTCTAATCCTAGCGACACTATTCCTAAGCTGAACGATCAATCCCCCGGTACTTGTCACTATACTATACTACAACGATCAGGTACACTGCCTGGTGGGGGTTGTAAGCCTCGCGAGATCCCTCGAGAGGTAAAGCAAGGTGCGATTCCCACGCATCAAGTTTTTGGCGCCGCAGCCCGGGGAATAGTTATTGTCTAGGTAAGGATTTCTTTTTATTAGGTCTACTTGCTAGATTCCTTTCTAGTAAGATTTTTAATTTTTATTTTTAGGTCTTCTTTAGTCTATCTTATTTCTTTGTGCCTTTGTTAGTAAATTAAACTCATTGACTATTCCGTTGACCATTATGGAAAACGCGAATCCACCCCTTTCCCCTAGTGAAGTGGCTGTGTTACGTGAACAAATTGAGAGTGAGATTAGGGAGCTTAGAGAGCTTAATAGGTTGATCAAGATTGAACTCGAACATACATTTAGCGACCTAGCAACCGTCTTGTATTCAAATAAGCACTTAGGGCCTAATGACTTTGTGAGAGTTATTAAGAGACCAGAAGAGGAGGAAATGGATCCGAGGCTTAACGACTACTTTAACCTATACCCCACTAAGGAGGAGATTGCATACTATAATAACCTTATTGATAACCCGCGATCTCCCTTCACCATGATTGAACCTAAGATCAAGAGAGGCGATCCTAAGAATGCTAAGATACCATGTATGATTGGATATAGGCAAATTAGTAATGCTTACATTGACTTTAAATCTCCAATCAACATTATGTCCTCAATGGTTTATAATGATATAGTGAACACAAGACTTGAACCTAGAAGGGATCCCAAGTACCCCGGTGGAGTTGGTAACTTTGTCGGGAGAGTCAAAGGTTTATGTGTCTTTGTTGGTAATTTCACTTTTGTCACCGACTTTATGATTGTGGAGGATCTTGCTAATGTTATTGATTGTCGATTATCCAATGTTGTGTTTGGCAAACCGTTTGTTGAGGAGTCTAAGTTAGAGTATGATGAGGTGGAAGGCACAATCCGATTCGCAAGTAACACCGATAGTATCACCTATAGGATGCCCAATAGGATGAAAGAATTTCGTTTTGTATCTCGTCTTGATCAAGACAACATTGGTGCTTTTGAGGATATTTATGAGGAGGATAAGAAAAAGGGCATGGATTATATATGGGAGAAAAGAAGTCTTTACTACAAAAATTGCTTGGCCCTTGGACCAAGGTATAAGGTCAATGAAGAATTTGTCCGATTGACTATGGGGGCGATTGAGAAAAAGGTGATTGGTTTCTACAAGGAATATTTACAATCGGAGAGTGGAACCAATGATGAGATCACGTAGTAACCCACGACTTTGAGTCTAGCTACAAGACTCGTAAATAAAGAAAAGCGCTTCTTGGGAGGCAACCCATGTTTTGTGTGATTTTAATTGTTTGATTGTTATTTGCTTCCGTATGCATGTTTTATTTTTATTGTTGGTTGATCATGTTTCTCAATTAAAATGTGGAAATACTTTATTATGTTGTTTGGCCTAGTCTTAACTTCAACCTAAAGGTATTTTTGCAAAAGATAAGTGTAAGGGGAAACCCCAAATATGTTTTTAAGAAACAAACCGATCATGATTCTCCACAATATTTAATGAACATGTATATTCGTAATTGTTAGAGTCAAATGCTTGTATTGAGTCATAATGAAGTTTTGCAGGATTTTCCAGGAAGTAGGACAAAGTTTTTCCAGAAATTTTCCGGAAACTTAACATAAAGATTTCTGCAGGTCCATTCTGACGGCGTCAAGGAATTGCTCTTGACGGCGTCAGGAGTCAAAAATCTGGAAATTTTACCGGTTTTGTTTTTCTAACGGAGTCTTATGGTTTTTGTGAATTATTAAGTTTTATAATCTCCAGGAAATCTGCAAACTTCATTCCACAAGCATTATATCTTACTTTGTTTTCTAGGATTTAGTAACTTATATAGGATGCCGCCGATTTTACGCGAGGTTGCCTTGTCTACTTTTGTCAGGATCTACAGGTTAATTATGACAAGAAGATGATTTATATTCTGGAAGGGAAGCTTTGATTGTTCATTTTCTTGGAGGAAGATTTAACCTGGCCAACCTATAATCCATACCGAGCGAATCAGGGGAGTATTTGATTTCATTCTCTTTACTTCTTAACTTTTACATTCTTTACTCGAACATTGGGGACAATGTTCATCTTAAGTGTAAGGGGAGGGTAAAAAGATGATACCTTACATATGCACTTTCGCTTGAGTTTGTTTTGTTTGATAGTAGATGTGTAATAAAACTATGAGAAATACTTGTTAGTGTAATTTTAGCGCCAAATTTAAATTTTTTTACAACATTTAGGAGTGAAACTTTAGCCATAGCAAGCGTCTCATGGATAGGAGGTTGTATGACTAGCACATAACCGTATATTCAGAAAAATTTTCCACCCAAAGATGTGAGGTTCGCCTTTAGTTTTGATAGGAAAAGCATTTATTATTGGTGCTTATGAGTGTACCGGTAGCATTTAGATTCTAGAACTTGCGTTAGTGATGCATCCCGAGACCGCTAGTGAGACTACATTCGTGTGGTAGGATTTACTACATGATAAGAGGCATTAGGATCATCCTTGTGTTAAACCCGTATTATAATTACTTGACCGTTTAAGTCATATTACTTGGCTAGTTAAGTCAACTAATTTTTCCCACACCCTTTGCGTTGTACTCATTTTTAGTACACGATACCCCTAGTACACCCCTCCGAGCCTATCCTTTCGTTTCTAACTTTAAGCATCTTACTTAAAGGAAGAATTTGTTACACCCCACTTAAATGTACACCCAAATCGCCTTAGCCTTCCGTGTATGCGCTCATCTTTAGTGCATTATTGTTATTTGTTAAACCCTAAGTTAACTTTCTAATTGATTACATGGTTGCTAAGTCGAGTCATATCCTTGTACATATTGTTTTGGGACGATTGGGACTCATGGGTAAGTACTTATTTTATGGAGTAATGGGGAAGAACATAATATTATTACCCCCATATGTACGTTAATCTTAAAAGTGCTCCAAGTGTTTTGATTTACTTAATTCGAGTCATTAGAATAGTTTAATATAAAGTATGTAAAGATTCAAGTGTAAGGGGATTGCTCAAACCCCTATGATGTATTATTTTGGATGGTAGGGTAAGAGTGTATGAAAAAAAAAAAAAAAAAAAAAAAATCGAAAAAATTAAGAAAAAGAAAAAAAAAATAGAAAAGAAAAAGAAAGAAAAAAAAACATACGGACTACCATCCCGTTTTCATTCTATGTTCATTTTATGTTTTTGTTATTTTTCATTTATTAGCTTAAGTCGAGTCTAGTCTTGGCTTAGCAACGCCATCTTGTACATGTAATTAACTAAGATTGTTAACTCGCCACCAGTAAAATTCCCTTTATCCAACAAAACCGTGTAATTCATATCCCTACACCTAACGTTATAACCCTTTAAAAGACCTCTTTGATAGTTTATCCTAGGTGCTTACGCCATGTGGTGGAGGTTTGATCCTTTCCCAAGCCTATGGTAATCTATTTTGCTATGACAGGTAGTGAGAGATATCTTCCATTTCCATAATGTTATATTACTTTATTACACCCGAGAGATGTGAGTATCTAAACACTATTTGTGAGGTGCTTGTGTATGACCTCCGTGCTTGTCTATTGGTCTTTAGCGGAACGATTATTTGTTGTAATTACTTTTATATTAGTGTTAAATGACCCCTAACTTGTCTTTTGAGTAGAATAAAAGCTCATTTGCTTGAGGACAAGCAAATCTCAAGTGTAAGGGTATATGATGAGGCAAAAAATGATCCGTTTTTAGGGGGTCATTTAAGCCCGAATCCGACTTTATTTGATCAAATATTGCCCTAAATCGTTCCTTTTGTGATTTTAGGTGTTTGGAGAGTGAATTCTGGAAAAGAGGCTATTTTGGACGTTTTTGGAGCATAAAAGTGAAGAAAACGGCAAAGTACCAAAAATCCATGCTGAAGATACAAGGTGACGGCGTCAAGACTTCCTTCTTGACGGCGTCAAACATGATGAATAAAATACCGTAGCTGGTGACGGCGTCAGATGGTTAGGTGACGACGTCAAAGTGGCAAAGAATAAAATACCGTAGGTGGTGACGGCGTCACATAGGCCGTCACAAGTGGATCTAGGGCGTCCGAGGAAGTATATGGCGGCGAGGTGACGGCGTCAGACTTTACTCTTGACGCCGTCAGAACAATTTTCCTATATATAGTTTTCTAGTTTTTTCATAAAAAGAGGAGAAGTTTTGGTGAAACCCTAAAGACGATTTTGGTGCCTCTTTTACAGGTTTTTCAAGGGTTCCAAACCCTTGAGACCATGCATTGTAATTGAGATAAGTATACTCTTAATTCAATCAATATGTCTATGTGTTGGTTGTTTATCTTTTGTTCTTATCTTAATTCTACTATGCTAGGCTAGATTTTCTTTGTGTTTGCTTAGATCTAATGAAACCTAGATGTTGATTATGTGTTGATTACTTGTCTATTCTTGTTTTGGATGAATGATATTATATGTTAGGCTTAAGAAAACTGGCAGATCTCCAAATGGTAACATGCTTGAACGTCTTAAGAAACATGAACCGAGGCGTACTAGGTCTTTATTGGTTGTATTTAATGCATGAGCCACTGTTTACAATCCCTATAGTTGTGCTGGGTCATGGTGTAGGAGGAGATAAGAGCTCATAGAGTTGGGGAGTTATGTATGCCACCCCACGAATGGTATTAAGGAATACAATCCGTCATCCATATAAGTGTAACAAGTAATTGACATGTAAAAGATATCTAGGGAGTAATGAAGTCTAAGTAAACACAATTTCTCCAAATACTGCTCACAACCTTAGTTTAATATTAGTTTAATTTCATTTTCATTAGTTTAATTAATTACATAATAGTTTTTGGGTTAGTTGAATAGCAACTAATTCCGCCCACTCTTCCAAAACCCGAGATTTTACTTGCTTTCATAAAATATAAAAACACAAAAATAATCATCTTTCATCTCTAGAACTATTAATTAGGCTTTCTAATCCTAGCGACACTATTCCTAAGCTGAACGATCAATCCCCCGGTACTTGTCACTATACTATACTACAACGATCAGGTACACTGCCTGGTGGGGGTTGTAAGCCTCGCGAGATCCCTCGAGAGGTAAAGCAAGGTGCGATTCCCACGCATCACCTGCAATCTGTCTCTTTGAGCTACCAGTGGAAACACTTCCACTACCAGTGGAAACAACAATGTTAGTACTGTCATCATCACTATCACTTTCTTCATCTGAACTATCATTAATTGATGATGATATGAGTGCTACACTTTCTGAACTTGTACTTAATTTGCCAGCTTTCTTCAATCTTTGTTCAATAACTTTAAAGTTATTGTACAAGTCATTAAGCTTCATAGTCTCCAAATCTGGCTTGTCTTCCCACACTGCAACATTGGTTCCAAACTCAGAGGGTAAACTTCTTAGGAATTTTAGATTAAGGTCTTCCCTTTCCACCTCAATTCCAAAAACAGTGAGTTGAGTAACAATCTTTTGTAGCCTTGTGAAAATGCTATCAATAGATTCATTACTTGTTGAACCAAAGTTTTCATATGTCTATTTCAGCAAGGTCTTCTGAGTCTTCTTGGTGGAATCATTACCACCAAAAACATTACAGATCTCCTCAAACAGAGTCTGTGCAGTCTTGTATTTGCTGAATGCTAGAACTTGATCTCTGGGTAGAGTCATCAACAGCAAACCTTTAGCCTTCAGATCATTCTTCAGTTGAAGTCTTTCATCATTAGTGACAGGACCAGTGTTAACTTTTGTTACTTCCTTGTCACCAACCATCTCTGTAGAAGTACCAGGTTTGAAGGAATTACCACGCATAATGATCTCCCATAGTGTGTAATCTTGTACCATAAAGAATTGTTCGATCATTAGTCTCCACATCTCATAGTCATTCAACTTAAGCTTTGGAAGCTTAGCAGCAATGTTTGATTGACTAGTTTCTGTTTCCATTGATTCTTCTGAGTGAACTTTAGAGTCTTCTAAATCAAAGTATCAAAGCCTGTGCTCTGATACCACTTGATGGATCTTGTATACCTTTATAAGTGTTAATATGATACTTTGAATTATACCACTAAGTATGCGGAATCTACTTAGTAGTACTTAGAAGTTTGATTGTGAATGAAATAGTTGTATAAGGGTGAGAACAATGTATGTAACAAATGATTAGCTCCAATATTATTAAAGATAATAATACGAGTGATCTTTGTATCACTAGGGTTACACCTTGAAGCATTAGAAAAACCTATGAGAGTTATATCTAACTCTAAACCTATGACCTCCTTTTATAGCACAAGGAGTCCTCTTCTACAAGATACGTATCAAGATAATAGAATAAGATATACACAAGATCTATTCTATAATTATCTATACAAGTTTCCTAATAGTTATCTTGACAGCAGTGGTAATAATATGTACTTGCAGTGGTAATGAGTTTCCACTGCAAGTGCATTCTTCATCAGTTGTAACTTCCATACTAGCCGTGGTAACCAATAAGATTATTCCCAACAATAAACCCTAATCACACACACTAAACACACACAGGTGACGTCATCATCAAATCAAATGGATCGACTATTTTCACACTTAAAATTGGAAACCCTAGCATCAGACCTAATTAAAACGATGCCGTTCGATTATGTGGTTGAGTGTATCTTGCAGATGGCGGAAAATGACAGTTTAGAGAAGGAGGGGAGGAGCCATTTGGCGATTGAGTCTTTGATTAGTTTGCTGGAAGCGAGGGAATGGGTTCGGTTTAAACAAGTTCGGATCGATTATATATTCAGTTCGGTTTATTCGGTTTATTACCCGACCCATGAACACCCTACCCACACACATATTATTCCCTCTATGTGACATAACTTCTTCCAGTATCACGTTTTCAAAATAGTAATTATTATTAATACCTTCATTTGCTTTTCCATTGTGTTCCCCATGCACCTTTTTCTATTCCAACGCCGCCTCCTCCTTGGAACTACAATTGTCACCCTCGAAAGTGTCACCAACTTTTGTTTCTCCCGAGAATCAATAAACATAAACCCTAATCATCACAATCACACACACTAAACACACACAGGTGACATGGATCGATTTGGTTCTTAACAGGTCATATGCATGTTAACAGGTTCTTGTATCATTCGATTTGGTCATATGCATGTTAACAGGTTCTTAACAGGTGCACCTGTTTATTTTCGTGTCGTGTTCGTGTTTGCGAAAAATGACACGATTAGTTAACAGGTCGTGTTCGTGTTTGACCTTAACAGGTTCATGTCTTAACAAGTTCGTGTAACCTGTTATGCCAGCTCTAATGATATATATGATTAATTAATTAATTTATTAATTATTAATAATATAAGGGTAGAATACACTTGAAATAAAAGTTATACACGCATGGGTAAGATTTGTAAGCCGAAATTGTTAATATTGATGAGTACATAAATAAATAAATACAAAAGGAAAGAAAGAAGATGAATCAAAATCAGTTCAGTAATGAGGTGATGGTGTTTCGTATGTGCAAAGAAATGTTTGGTAAACACTCTTTCTATGAATAGTTTGTATAAATAGTTGAGGGTGGTTGTGACTTATGACATGTAAGAACTGACGTTGGGATGGTCTTGCTATCTTGTTATCATTAGTTTTCTTTCTTGTTAAATACTCGGTATTCCGATATATATAAACCTTGAAAAAGAAAATGAAACCATAGCTTGTAGAGTTATCATAAAACTATAGGTTGATTACATGTAACACATTTTGGTATCTTGTGTATGTTAAGGGTGTTGGCAGTGGGTGCCTGAAGGCACGTGACGGGATCCATCCCATGCGGGAATACCGCCGCCAGTCATACGGTACCACACGAGAAAGTTTCACGCACGGGAAGGCTTAGATTATTCGACCGTTGTACTTTTTTTTACCATTGGAGTTACAAAAAAAAATGAAGTGAGTGAATGGATGTAGTGAGTGATCGTATGACAACAAAAATATGGATGAGTGATGGAAATAGTGGCTGAATGATGTGGCATAAGAGGATTGGTTGGGAGTGAGTGATGGGTTGTTGGGTTAGTTAAGAAAATAATCCATTTTTATTTTAATCGTTTCTATAACACTGTTTAACATTTATCAGTTACAACTACAATTTAACAAGCATATACTATGTTTTGCTTAATGTATCTCAATAAAGTTCCTTTTAAAGTTAATGTACATCTTTGATTTATTATTAATTGTAACCGTTCAATTATATCTCGAAATTCTTTTAGGACCCGTTTGGCTTGTAGATAGGTTTAGGATTAAGATTTGGATTTAGATTTAAATATTGTTTAGAATTTAGATTTGGATTTGATATATTAGAGAGAAAATAACATATTTAATTATTAACAATTAATTTATAAAGAAAATAAATAAATTTTAATTCAAAACTTTTATAATGATAAAAAATGAAAAAAGATAGAATAAGACAAGAGAAAAAGGAGTGGGTCCCTCCATTTTTCACAAAACCTATCATACCTCTTTACTTTTACCTAACCCCACCATTATGGTATTGAGTCTCAAATTTTAATTCTTAGATTTCAACCAAACAATGAATAAGTGTCAAATCACATCAAAACCCACTCCAAAGTACTATACCAAACGCACCCTAATCTTTTTTACGAGTAGCATATTGTCTTTCTCCAATAAATGAAGCAACTTATTAAAAGTGTATCATTTAACTTGTAACATCATGTATTCATCAAAATGTCAAGATTATTCCAAAATAGACAATTTAAATACTTTATGTATGTTTCAAAATGGGTCATATGTTGAATGATTAAATAGCTATTTTGCATTATATCTTACTAGCAGAGTACCCGCGCAATGCGGTGTCGGGTATCCTGTAATAAAATTTGCGGCGACGAATATCTCGAATTATTGTTTCGGGTTGCTAGATCTCATATTTTTGTTTTGAAAGCTTAATGTCTTGGAAGCTTAATTATATTGTATATTGTGGTTAAAAAGTTGTACTTTTTGTGAAGGGGTGTTTTTAATAATGTATTAATTGTATTAATAGTGTATTTTTTTTATGAAGGGGTGAAAGTTTAGTTATATTGTACATTGTGCTTAAATAGTTGTATTTTTTTGTAAAGGGGTGTTTTTAATAGTGTATTAATTGTATTAGATGAATATTGTTTTTTTTTTTTTAATTTTATGTGTGCCTTAAGTACTTGTAAACGATGTTTTATAAGTAGTATTTACTTAAAACCTATATTATGAAATCTTAAAAAATTAATAGGAGGAAAGTGTCTAAATGCATTATAAGTAGTATAGATTTTACGGTAAAACTTGTTATACAATATTAGTTTTCAAAATGCCTCATTATGTATTGTTGCTCGGGGCTAAAATCTGGTCGATAGCCCTAATGTGGTGTGCTAGAGGTGTGGCGTACTTGACTTTTAAGTGCATCATGGCCCTTAAAAGGTCATAGATGTTAGAATTATAATGTAGGAAGGTCATTGGTTTGTAGTTGTGAATGGTCAATACCTCCTACAATCCTACTGTCAAAACAAATCCATAAGTTATACCGACAAAAAACTAAGCTACATCATTTTTTGTTTTTATTTTTTATTTTTTTTAAATTAATTTTGGGTAAAAGTGCTTACCGCGGTAATATATATATATATATATATATATATATATATATATATATATATATATATATATATATATATATATATATATATATATATATATATATATATATATATATAATTACAAAAAGTTGAAGTATAATAGAATGTGACTGAAGTACTACATTAACCTCAAGCAAACGCTTGAACAGCCAATAAAAACACTCGATTGTCAAAAAAAACATATTGTATAAATGTAGATTTTGAATATGGTCTTTAACTTTACAATACTATTTATTTTGGGCTTGTCTGTATTGGCTTGTAAAAGTTTAATTTCCGTACTGGGTGATTCAAATCTTTTTTATAACCGAATAAACCGAACCGATAATCTCCGTTAAATTGACATCCGGCTATTTTAACACCCCAGGGCCGTGCTCAGCACGGCGTAGAGTACTTCCTAAT
The DNA here is from genome assembly GCA_030686995.1 of Artemisia argyi. NCBI lineage: Eukaryota > Viridiplantae > Streptophyta > Magnoliopsida > Asterales > Asteraceae > Artemisia > Artemisia argyi. The sequence goes on from CM060701.1 coordinate 242,720,019, forward strand.
TAGTATAAAATAAGTGAAAAGATTTAGCATTTATTGCCATAAATGCTTCAAGTCTTTTAAAGAATTTTCACCAATTTTCTTTTCCATTGTGTTCCTTCCCCATGCACTTTTTTCTGTTCCAACGCCGCCTAGCTCCTCCTTGGAACTACAATTGTCACCCTCGAAAGTGTCACCATTTTTCTTTTCCATTGTGTTCCTTCCCCATGCGCCATTTTTGGGGTGTGACATTACACATCTACTACTACTCGTTTCACCCTCGTTACCACAACCAAAACAAAACACCTCGTTGCATTCGTCCCCATTGTCATATAACTCTTTATACGCGTTTGAAACCCCTTTCTTGTTTTCTCCTAGACCAGTACCTCCCGTTTTCCTCGCCACTTCTGTAGTCTTAGTACTGTTCCTCCTCATAATCTTTTTTTTGGCCACCGAATCCCCGCCGTTTGTTTTCCCTTTATTATAATCCAACACTGCCTCATTACCTTCGAACGCCATCAGCTTTTCTCTTTTTCTTTGATCTAGCACCTCCACTTCCAATTGAACTAGTAGGAGATACCTCCCTTTTTTCTCTTATAAGCTTCTCACACTCCTGGCTTCACTGTTTTTCGTACTTTCTTTTATATCATCGTTGATACAGAATTATATTCCATTACCCCCTCCAGTCCATTACCATTCTCGTTATTTAGGCCCATGTCCAAATAATTAGCCATTTTCGTCCCCCATCAGGCCCAATATCAAAAACAGGCCCATTAGTCTTTCCCACACCTAGGGGTGTTCATCGGTTCGGTTCTCGGTTAATCGGTTTATTCGGTTCGAGTTGTTCGGTTAAAATTTTTTTTGAGTCATAACCGAAAACCGAACCGAACCGAACCGAAAATATCTATAAGCCAACCGAACCGAGAACCAAACCGAAGTTCGGTTCGGTTATGGGTTAAAACCGAAAACCGAAATTTGTACTTGAATTACACTATTTATATATATTTTTGGCAAAAAAAAAAATATTTCAAGTATAAAAAAGTGTTTTTTATATTAGTATAAAATTTTAATGGATATTTTTTATATATAAAATAATATAAACATATAAAAAATATATGTATATATATTTATATAAATTCGGTTTTCGGTTCAGATAACCAAATCTATATCCAAACCGAAAATCGAATTTTTAATTCGGTTCGGTTATATATTCGGTTCAGTTCGGTTCGATTTTCGATTTATTCGGACCATGAACACCCTACCCACACCCATATTATTCCCTCCATGTGACATAACTTCTTCCAGTATCACGTTTTCAAAATAGTAATTATTACTAGCATTAATACCTTCATTTGCTTTTCCATTGTGTTCCTTCCCCATGCACCTTTTTCTGTTCCAACGCCGCCTCCTTGGAACTACAATTGCCACCCTCGAAGTGACACCAACTTTTGTTTCGAACTGATTAAGACAATGCCGTTCGATTATGTGGTTGAGTGTATCTTGGAGATGGCGGAAAATGATAGTTTAGAGAAGGAGGAGGGGAGGAGCCATTTGGCGATGGAGTCTTTGATTAGTTTGGCAGAGGCGAGGGAATGGGAGTTTCCGCCTCAGTTTGTTAGCCGCGTGCTTTCGGTTTTGATGAGGATGATGCTGTTAGATGATGATAGTGATTTGTATTTTTTTGAAGACACGTGGCATTTGGATGATTATGTTTATTTTGTTGGTGAGGCGAGTAATCTTCGATTTGGGATGAAGTTTTTATATAGGTTGGCGGTTGCGTTGGGTGGGAATACTGTATTTCCGGTTGCGTTTGATCAGTTTTCTGCGTATTTGGCTGAGCCCGAGTGGCGCAAACATCATGCTGCTCTTGTTGCACTTGCACAGATTTCCCGGGGATGCTCAAAGGTAGTATAACTATATATATATATATATATATATATATATATATATATATATATATATATATATATATATATATATATATATATATATATATATAGGGTAGGGATCCAGTAAGAAGAAAAACTAAAATAAGAAGAATAAGAAGAAATTCTAGCCACACATTTCAAATAAGGGAGAGATTTTCAAGGGGAGATGCATCTATTTTAATAGGTGCATCTAAAATGTGTGGTTGTGGTTTCTTCTTATCCTTCTTATTTTAATTTTTCTTCTTATTTGATCCTAACTCTCTATATATATATATATATATATATATATATATATATATATATATATATATATATATATATAACTTTGTTGGTTGGTTGGTTACTAATCGTTTGCATAATATTAGGATTGTTTCCAGTTGCTTGCTAGTGTTTAAGCCTTTAAGGGGGTGTTTGTTTCGGCTTATGGCTTGTTTGTTTCTGGGCTTATGTATTATAAGCTCACTTTTTGTGGCTTATTTTGAAACTTTTCAGCTTATATACAAGCTTATTATAACATAAGAAACTATGTGATTGATTGTTTGGTTTCATTTGCGCTTGTACAGCTATGCTTTTGTGTTTAAGGGGTAATTGTTTCGGCTTAGGTTTGTTTGGTTCTGGCCTTATGTATTATAATTTATAAGCTCACTTTTTGTGGCTTATTTTGAAACTTTTCGGCTTATATAAGTTCATTATGTCATAATGAACTTATATAAGGCGAAGAGTTTCAAAATAAGCCACAAAAAGTGAGCTTATGAAACGTAAGCCTAAAACCAAATAAGCCATAATCCAGCTATATAAGCCTAAACAAACACCCCCTAACTAAGAAGTCATGAAACGGTTGTCGGTTTGTGCTTGCAGGTGTTGATTAAGAATTCTGAACAAGTGGTGACCATGGTGTTGAACTCATTTCACGACCCTCACCCACGTGTCAGATGGGCTGCTATGTATGCAGTTGCGCAGTTGTCTATTAATTTAGGTCCAGACTTGCAGGTTCAGTACCACGCCCGTGTGCTGCCAGCCTTAGCTTCAGCAATGGATGACTTTGAGGATCCCGATGTTCAGGTAGTTAGATATTTTTGGTCAATATGATTTGTAACTATTCATTTCTGGATTCAATTGAGTTTGTTATATGTTAAGAGCAAGCTTGATTCATATATAGCCCAAGTCACTGAAATAGAAATTTGAGCATTAGTAGTCTTAGACTTTAAGGAAGTTGAACTGGCTAAAGCGTAACGTCAAGTATATATATGGTCCTTTTTTCTTGCACATGGATCAACAAGCTCTAATTATTTACCTCACTTATGCTAAAAGGGACTTGAATGCATTAAGTGATTCTCTTTGGCCTATGTACTCCCTGCATTAAGCCCAAGCTTATAAGGTTCATGTTTCCGATGAGCATCAACTATTTTTATTAGTTTATATTTAGTTCTGAATGGGCCAGCATGATTTAGATATTTACTGATCTTTTACTCCACCTTCACGTTTTCCCCTGTAGCAAATGCGTTTTCAGAGATTAGTTTTATATTGCAGCAACCCTAGCATCAACTTGGTTAACAACCCCACTGCCTAAACATGATTGTTTTTTTCTTATGTGCAGGCACATGCTGTTTCTGCTGTGAGAAATTTCAGTGAGGGCTGTACACCTGATATTTTGACGCCTTACCTGGATGGAATGGTGCGCAAACTGCTTGTACTGCTGCAGGTAAAATTCTTCAGGACTGCGTAATATAGTTAATATACATTCATTGGGGTCATTTATTTAGTTTTACACGGTGTTTATAATGTTTTTTTGTGCAGAGTGGTAAAGAAGTGGTACAAAAAGAGGCTTTGTCTGCTCTAGCATCAGTTTCTGATAATTCATCACAGGTAAGTCAACATAATATAAAGATGACTACTAGTCTACTATCATTATCTGTATAGCTCATATGAATAATTTGATGCATATATAGGAACAATTCCAAAAGTACTATGATGAAGTTATGCCCTACTTGAAAGTAATATTAGATGACAAGAATTGTATGCTTAAAGCTCAGGCGATGGAATTTATTTGTTCGGTTGGAATGACTGTTAGAAAGGACAAATTTAGAGATAATTCTAAGCAGGTATCACTCACATTCACTTTCATCTTTGTGAACTATGGAGCAAAATGTCCGAGTTATCTTGATATCTACTTGATACGACAGGAAGTTAGTAATGCAATTGTCTTTCTTTGTGGTTTTAGGTGGCGGAAGTTCTTATGTACTTGGAAGGAGCTCTAATGGACACTACTGACTACACAAGTTATTTGCGGGTAGGTGTCATATCAACATCGGAAATCTGATGCTTGCCCTCTTCGTAACTATGTGTGCGTCTATGTTGCTGTAGGCATGGGGCAGGCTATGCAAGTGTCTGGGGCAGGATTTCCTTCCGTATATGGAAGTTGTTATGCCACCTTTGCTTCAGTGTGTTCAAGATGAACGCACTTATTCAATCAAGGAAAGAACTACTGCTTGCAAAGTGTTATGCTGCATAGCAGATGACTTGAACGAGGGTTTCTTTCCGTGGATTGAGCAGGTTTGCCCGCATTGATAATTTGTTAATTATTAATAATATTTCATCTTACAGGATTGCTAATATGTCTATTCACTAGGTTGCCCCAATATTAGTGCCACTTCTCGAAGATTATTGTCACCAAGTTAGGAAACCAGCTGTTTCAGGTTTAAATAATGATCCTTGATCTACTGTTCGCAATAAGTTTACAAGGGAAGTTACCTTTCTAATATCTTTTCCTTCCTTTTCAGCCATGCCGTGTCTCTTGCGATCTTCAAAACTAGCCATAGAGAAAGGGCTTGCTCAAGGAACTTGTTTAAAACAGTTGTCTGACTGCATAGTTCCAGCGTTAGTTGAAGCTTTACATAAGGTGATGCTGCTACTATACTAATTTCATTCAATTTCATATTGGTCGTAATCTTATAAATATATCTATCACAGGAGCCAAATACAGAAATTATTGCAGACATGTTGGATGCTTTGAGTGAATGCCTACAGGTTGGTTAATGTATTTGTTTAAGTGTTGTTTTATGGTTCATATTGTTTTCCTTTCGTTTGATTTTTTAAACTCACCAGCCATGTATTGAGTAAGTTCCAGATTTATGAATAGAAATTGAGTAAATTTTATGTACCAAATGTTAACTGATAATTGCTTTCAGATCTCTGGACCACTTCTAGATGAAATACAAGTTAGAAGCATTGTGGATGAGATAAAGCAGGTGATCACTGCCAGTTCAAGCAGAAAGGGGGAACGAGATGAGAGGATCAAGGTCAAAGAGGAAAATGAACAAGAAAAAGAAGTCTTCAATCAAGTTTGTTCTTTTAACACTATTGATTCTAGTTACTAGTAGAGGTGGCAATATGGGTTGGTTGGGTCATGATGGGTAATTGTGTTACGAGTCAAAATGGATAATTATGGCTCTGTTGAGATGGGTTGGGTTGGCTTGACCTGAAACCCTTCTAATCAGCCATTTCGCTATAGCTAATTGTTGCTTTTAACCATTTGATCCATCATAGACCCACATTGATTCATTTATTTTGGCATCTTCAATAGTAAAACACAATAATTTGTGTAAGTCATATATTTCTCTTTCATGACTCACCGTTGGTTGTTACAGGTTGGTGCAGTCTTGGAAACTTTAGTAAAAGCCTTTGATGCCTCTTTCTTGCCTTACTTTGACGAGCTATCCTCTTATCTGATGCCTATGCTGGTAAGCGGATTTTATTTTTTCTCGAGTTAACCAAATTCTTCTAAGGAATTAGTTATTTGGGTAAATAATGATGCACGATTTCACCTAATTGAAGGGCAAGGACAAAGCAGCTGAAGAAAAAAGAATTGTTATTTGCATCTTTGTCCGTGTTGCAAAACAGTGTCGTGAAGCAGCTTTAAGGTACAAATACCACTCTGTATTTTGCATCTTTGACACATTTTTTGCCCAAAGAATTTCAACTTCCTGTAATTACTCAGTAATAGTCGAATTTGGAAGAGACTTCTGTGTGCTAAATTATGTCGTATTACAAAGTTATATTTAAGTTATAGTCTACTCAATTAAATAAAAGATTCTTTTAGGAGGTTTTACGTAGTAGCATGGTTGTAAAACTTACTAGGCGGTACTCGAGTGAGTAATTGGTCTAGATTGGGAGTGCTCGAACTATTTTTATATTAAAATTTCAAAATTATTTGATTTAAAACCAGGTTCTATGATGCGTATCTTCCATTCCTCTTTGAAGCATGCAATGATGAGAATTCGGATGTTCGACAGGTCTGCATGATTACAATCTCGATTCTTTCTCTAGTTGCTTAATTACAAACTTACGCTTTTGGATCATATCTTCAGGCAGCTGCATATGGACTTGGCGTATGTGCAGAATATGGAGGCTCTGCTATAAAGCCTCTTATTGGAGGTAAATTGAGTATCACCTAGATAACTGTCTACACTCTTTACATTTTATATTGACTTGTTTGCTTTCTTCCGCAGAGGCTCTTTCAAGTCTAAATGTTGTGATAAGGCACCTTGATGCTCTTCATCCTGATAACGTGATGGCATATGATAATGCTGTTTCTGCTTTAGGGAAAATTTGTCATTTCCATCGTGATAGTATTGATTCAGCCCAGGCATGTCCTTGCCTTTTTTTTTTTTTTTTTTGGTCTTTTATAATTGGTTAGGGGGTTTTTTAGGCATTAAAAGTTACAGTTTTGACCCATTTTCTTGTTAGCTATTTACTGTTATTATTTTTAATATGTATATTACAATATAACTTTTGACAGGTTATTCCTGCATGGTTAAACTGTTTGCCGATAAAAGGAGATGTTGTAGAGGCTAAAGCTGTTCATGAGTTGCTTTCTGTAATGGTTGAAAGGTAAGTAAAAATACATGTTCGCATCATTAGTCATCCAGTCTACTATTTACTTTCATTGGACATCATTAACATGTCTCGTTTTACAGGCGAGACGCGGAACTCTTAGGCCCCAACAATCAATACCTTCCTAAAATTGTTTCCATTTTTACCGAGGTTTGTATACTTTTGTTAATTGGTTCTTTCTATGGAGTGTACTTTTACAATTTACCTCTGAAAATAATATCGATATTTGTTTTTTGTGGTATAGATTCTGTGTGCTGGTAAGAACCTTGCTTCAGATCAAACCATAAGCCGCATAAGCAACATTCTGAGAAACAATTTTGGATGGGATGTTTCTTGTGTACCGGACATTCAACAGATGGTTTGATTGTGTTCATTTTAGAGTTTTAAAGCGATGTAGATTTTGGTGATGTACTCCCAGAAAGTAATAGGGAGGGTTGTACTACTTTATCACTCTGGGTATTGTTGGTTTGTAGCGTTTGATGCTCTGTACTAAATCTGTACTAAATCACTCTGGGCATGTGAGACGAGGTTTTCTGTTTGCTTGTGACATGATCTGTACTAAATCACTCTGGGTATTGTTGGTTTGTAGTGTTTGATGCTCTCTCAAGTACCATGAAAATGTCATTAACTAATAAGTATTTAACCTTATTATTGATTAGTACTCAGGATATTTAGGATTATCACCAAAATAGTTGACTAACAAACGTGATTTCAGCAATATCACATTCATGGTATATCGGAGTACGCGAATGTGAACACTTTGAGCTTGTTAAGATTGCAACGGTTGGTGACACTCATAAGCTTTCGTCAAAAAAAAAAAAAAAAAAAAAAAAAAAAAAAAAAAAAAAAAAAAAAAAAACGTCACTTTTATCATCGATATCAGATTAATTAAAATCATCATTCGAAGGGTGTGGATTGCTTGAAATCGGATCCCGGTTTTTTATCTTTCTTTGGTCTCCTTGTTAATCGGCTCTACTTCTTGTAAGGGTTCTAATCTTCTTGTTGTCTTGTTTCATTCGAATCCGTAACTACTCTTGATGTTATAACCTTGTTCTTGTTTATACTCTTGATTTTCTGGTTTGATTCCTGAATTTGTTCATTCGATTGAGTTTATTTTTATGATTCTCGGTTGTTATTGATTTTTGTGTGGCAACTTATAATACTAAAACTGATAAGGCTTGGCTTTGGAAGTGCTTATATCGTGAGCTTATTTATTTTGGTTTTGCCTATTCGAGAAAATTGGTTTCTTGAATATATCTCGATGTTTGACTTAAGTCTTGGTCAATTAGTTATAATAGATGATGAAGTTTATATGTCATTAAATTTTGGTCTTAGATATAATCGTGTTAAAACCTCGGCTGTGATTGAGTCTATGTGAGTCGAACCATAGTAGAAGAAGTCTAGTTAGGAAAATTTCGGTATATTCGGTTTCGACCCTTCAAAATTTCGGTATTACCCGAAAAATAGTGTTAGGGAAAAAAAATTTAGATCCCGACCCCCCACTGAAAATTTTCTAGTTTTGCCACTGCTCACAGCTCACTGCTACTGCTCATTGCTACTTTTACCAAACACACCCTGAATCCGGTGTAAGCAAGCAAGATGTATTGAACAACAACATCACCAAGTCTTTCACATACTTGTCGTTCTTATCTTGGGGAGGTGGATATCCAACTCAAAAGTGCATTGTCACTAAACAACTGCGTTTGAGTTTGGTATCGATTTTCATAGATCGTGAAGAAAAAAACAATGTGTAAAAAGAGGAAGCATTTGATTACGGCTACAAAGGTGTTACTTAAGAACAAATATTCGTAGTGGTCATTTTTCTTAAACTTACTTCAAGTAATCCCACATGGATCAAAGGATGAAAATTTTTCTTATTAATATACTTTGCCGTATATTTCTTATTCAAGTTGGGATTAGTATTATATTGCTAGTTGGTAGTGTTTGATGTTGTTTATTGAAAAATACAACCTAGATCACTGTCAACGAACCATATAATTCTTAACTTCATTTTTTGTTCTTTGGTTACGAAAGAGTTTGTTTTTTAATGTAATTAGTACGATAGCTTATCTCACTTTCTTATTTGCATGGTATCATCGTTGGCTTTTCATAACTAATGGTAAAGTTATTAAAGATACAAAAGCACCGTAAAAAATAATAATAATAATAAAATAATTAAATAAAAAAAATTGGTAATGTTTGATATGTCTCTAACAAAAACATGACCAAGTGTCAAAGTCTTTCACATACTTATCGTTCTTATCATGGGGTGAGTTGTTGTGTGAGTGAACCATTGAGATATTGGCCAACTTGGAGTGCATTATCATTATACAACCATGTTTGAGTTTGCTATAAAAATTTTCATAGCTTGAAAATAATAAAACAATGTGCAAAAAAAAAGCATTTGACTACGACTACAAAGGTCTTATGTGTTAGGGGGATTTTATGTTAAGAACGTTTATTTGTATTGGGATTAACCCATTTAGTATTTATCATGTATTTATATCATCACTTCGAAGTATTATTCAATTATGAGAAATAATCCAGTCATACATCAAGGGCTGTTAGCGGGTTATCGTACTGAAAGGCTTTGTTTGTATTGAGCTTAGCTTGTTTAGTATTTGTCATGTATTTATACCATTTTTTATGAAACAACTTGTTTCAAGTAGACAAGCAATCCCACATAGGTCATAAGATGGAAAATTTGCTTATTAATATATTGAGTAAACTACATTTTTTGTTCATGTGCTTGTATCAAAATTCCACTTTCAGTTTAATTTGTAAAAAGTGATACATTTTAGTCCAAAAGTCCACGTGGCTTTCACTTTTGGTCCAACTTTTTCTAACGGAGTTAGTGTAGTCGTTAAGTTAGTTGCAACATTAGTCCTTTAACCTAACGGTCGTTTGCAATGTTTGCACCGTTAGTCCTTTCACTTAGTTAGTTTAAAAAATGTATATATATTTAAAAAAATCGAAAAAAATTTATATAAAAATTGTTTTTTTTTTGGAAAATGTTTTTTTCCAAAAAAAATTTTGAAAAAATTCTAAAAAAAAATTTTAATAAAAAATTTTCTTAAAAATTACTAAAAAAAATTATTTTTCTAGAAAATTTTTCGAATTTTTTATTTCCAAAAAAAATAATTTGAAAAAAAAAATTTCTTAAAAATTACTAAATTTTTTTTTTTGTTTTTTTTTCCAAAAAATTTTTTTGAAAAATACGAAAAAATTCTAAAAAAAAAATTTTCACGAAAATTTTTTTTCCAAAAAAAAAATAATTTGAAAAAAAATTTTATAATAAAATTTTTTCTTAAAAAATTATTTTTTTTTGGAATTTTTTTTCCAAAAAAAATAATTTGAAAAATTCGAAAAAAATTCTAAAAAAAAAATTTGACGAAATTTTTTTTTCCAAAAAAAAAATTGAAAAAAATTTTCCAAAAAAAAATAATTTTTTTAGAAATTTTTTCCAATTTTTTTTAATAAAAAATTGTTATAAATTTTTTTTCAAATTATTTTTTTTAGAAAAAAAAAATTTCGTCAATAATTTTTTTTAGAATTTTTAGTATTTTTCAAATTACTTTTTTTTGAAAAAAAATTTTCCAAAAAAAATAATTTTTAAAAATTTCTATTAGAATTTTTTTTTCAAATTTTTTTTGGAAAAATTTTTTCGTCAATTTTTTTTTTTAGAATCTTTCAGAAAAAAATATTAAAAAAATAATTTTTTTAGAATTTTTTTCGATTTCTTTTAGAACTTTTTTTTTAAAACTAACTAAGTGAAAGGACTAACGGTGCAAACATTGCAAACGACCGTTAGGTTAAAGGACTAATTTTGCAACTGACTTAACGACTACACTAACCTCGTTAGAAAATTGGACCAAAAGTGAAAGCCACGTGGACTTTTGGACTAAAATGTATCACTTTTTGCAAATTGGACTGAAAGTGAAATTTTGATACAACCACAAGGACCAAAAATGTAGTTTACTCTAATATATTGTTATGTGTATTTTCTGTGTAAGTTGAGATTTGTATTATATTGTCGGTTTGCAGTGTTTGATGTTGTTTATTGAAAAATAATGTCATCTACAGTGATCCCACCTATATAATTCTTTAACATAACTTTTTTGTCTTTTTAATCATGGCCAAAATGCATATTACTACTCTAAACTTGATTAACTGGGTCATTCAGTACCCTAAATTTTTAAGGGTACAGGATAGTACCCTCAACTTGAATAATCGGATACCTTAGTAACTTGATTTAGTTTTACTCGATCACATTATTTGCACATGACCTTTTGTGTTAATCTTTGACAAGAATAATAAAATGAAGTTATTAAAAGATTAAAATCAAAATAAAACACAGAAACCAAACGACACCTACCCATTCGATTTGCAATCTCAATTCTCAACTAACTACTGAATCTTTGATCTTGTGAAAGGTAAAGGCTTTTAATAATTAAATATAAGATTTTTACACCTTGCTGGTACTTTTTTTTTTTTTTTTTTTTTTTTTTTTTTTGATTTTGTAGTCTAACTCCACATATATATTGACTAGCTTCATAACCCGCTCGATGGGCGGGTTCGCTTCGTAAAATTGTTTTTCAAGATTATTTAAACAGAAAATAAATAATGAAGAACTGAAAAACATACAATGAGACAAAAAAGTAGAAAAACTAAACGGTCGGTTTTTGCAAAAATAGAATGTTGTGTATACAAAACAATGTTGCGTATTCAAATCTGACATAAGACTTCTTTGTATACATTTGCAGTTGGCTTCATAATATTATTTGAAAAATTCTAAATGGATGCACATAAGTAAAGAATAACGGCATATGTATTCTATGAAGATAATAATATTGAATGCATAAAAAGTTATGAGCCAGTATTAATTACGTTCAACATGTTTAGTTATTTCATACAAAACCAATACTTCATCAATATGCAACTTACTTTTAGTTAAACTGGATGATCAATTACAATATATCAAGTTAAATTAGAGAGAACAACATTCAAAAAAGGTCATTTCAAAGAAATAAAACACATTACTGCCCATTATATTAAGCTTTTTGCAACACCGTTGAACATCTTATCCGTGAAGTACCGGTTTGAATATATTTAAGGATATCCATACTCGAGATTTGGTAACAAATATTTAGCATGTATATGATAATGAAATAAACGACTATATAATAAACAACATGACTTCTTTAATGTGAACATAAATTTATCAAACAACACACTGTTAAAAGGTCATCATAAAAGAAAAAAAATAGACATCAAGTTACAATGCCTTGACCACTTCCAAAAATATATAATTTTACAATTTTGCAAAAACAAAAAAGAGGCCCATAAAATGGTCACAAATGGCTACAACAAATTGAGGTTAATCATTTCGTGTAGTCGTCTCAAGTTGGTTACCTTTTACCATGTCAAAGGATGATTTTTAGGCCACTCTGAATCTGAAGGCCAGATCATAGTTTTTTGAAGCATCCGCGTCATATAGATTAAGGTGATCGCCTTCTATCCCAATCTGCAAAAATTGTAAGTTACCCATTTTGAAACTTTCTATGGATGATCAACTGAGCCATTAATTTACTGCTTATGATTCTCACATGACCTCGGGTTGGCCATCAACTCCACCTCTGCCCGAACAAATCTGTTGGAACATTATGTGTTATTATATATAAGTAAAGATCGAATCATTTGGAAATAAAAAGGTAAGCATAGAAAAGTTTGTACAACAATCAAGCTAAAAAACACACATATATAGGCAGTGGCGAATCTAGAAAATTTTCAGTGGGGGGTCGGGATCTAAAAATTTTTTATTGCTTAATGTATAAAAAAAAATTTACAATTAAAATGAGGGGTCGAACCCGAATATACCGAAATTTTTCTACACGAAAACTACATACCCCCTACGTCAAAAAAAAAAATTTGGGGGGGTCGGGCGCCCCCTCCCGCCCCTATGTAGCTGCGCCATTGTATATAGGTAATTGCAGCTACCTTTAGCACTATTTGAGATCACGTCAGCGAAGATTTTATAAAGGATTAACAATTGAAATAAGTCAAGACCAAGGAGAAAGAAATCCTCAACAACTGTATGCATAAAAATTACGAACAGTGGGTGAAACAATTAAGAATATAAATCAATTTTTTTGTTCATGGATAATTACACTACCAACATATATAAGCCATAAGAAATGTCACAGTTCTGATTGCACAAAAAGTATTTGCTCCTTAAGTGTGGAAATTTTAAAAGTTGGTGTACACTTGAAAGGTAAATATCAGTATGTTGTTGGGTAACAACGATTTTTAAACTTTTTGACACCAAATCCATGGGTTTGAACCTACCTGTGGAAAACTAGAAGGGGGGGGGGGGGGGGGGGGGGGGGTTGAATAGTTTTATGTCATTTTAAATTTATTTCCAAAATATTTTGCAGGTTATAAAAACTTTCGATTCGATCTTAAGTGAGTTCAAGCAACAACCAATATAAGCAAGTCTAAACTAATATTGAAAGTATTGAAATATAATGAAGAAAAGATAGAGTTAGAAAGATCAAACCACAACACGTGAATTTATAGTGGTTCGGCTACAAGGACACCTTCCTTGCCCTACTCCACTCCCCGAGTACCACACTCGAGAGTTTTCTTCACTATGTCAACAAACTCCTTATGGTGGAGAAACCTTACACACCTTGGCTTACACAAGTTAACGACACTAAGCTAAATGTCGAGTTCTAATCGTAGCTAGAACCAATCTCACACCAAATATCACACCACGTGATCTTCACACCTTAATCACACCTTCACACCTTCTTCAAGACTTCACACCGTCTTCACACCTTGTCAGTCTTCACACCTTGTCAATCTTCACACCTTCTTCTATGCACAACTAAGTCACAACTACTAAACTAGTTTACAACACACCAAGATTCTACAATCAACAAATATACACAACACCTTAACAAATAAATATCACTAGTACTATATGAAACTAGCTATACACAACACCACTACAATAAGATGGATGTAGAGAAGTGTTCTTCTTCTTGCACTTGAATGGATGAAGCTTTGGATCACTTGGAAACAAAGACTTATGAAATATATGATCAAAGGATTTTAGATCTAGAGAAGAAGATTGGATCAGAAAGTTTATAGTGCAAAAAGGTGAGAAAAATATGTGGAATGATCCAATATTTATAGGGCCAGATTTTACTGTTCGGGAGCGTGTCGGTCCCCTTAATTGTAGGCCGGTCCCCTTAATGATTAAGGGGGCCGCCTAGTAAAATTAAGGGGGCCGCCCTCCTGAACGTTCCAAAAGTTTTTCTGGATAAAATTTGCCCTTTTTGGTTGGAAATTTGAAATCATATTTTTGTGGTTTAATAAAGCTTTACCAAAAATGATTTACAAATATATATAAAATGTTAAATCATTTTATATAATGTTATGTATTAATATAAAATTTCCTTTGATCATGTAATGCATAAGTTACTAAGTTTATGCATACCTTGAGTGATATAAGATGTAGAGGTAAATATTTGTCACCAAATACTTGTTTATGTCTTATTCTTGACTTAATTTGATTTAAGTTTTGTGATTATCAAAACATAGGTTTATTGAGAAATATTAATAACATTCACAAACATTATTTATATCAACACTACCGTCACATAAAATTAAACCGGTTAAAGCCCTCGTTTTTATGGCCACTTCAGGGTTGTTTTCAATAAGCTTCAACAACCTATTTGACCGTTTAATAAGCGGGTCAAATATTGCAATATCTTATTGGAACCTGACAAAATTGGTTCATTTCTCGCAGTACATGCTCGAATGCTCTTCCGTCATTAGTTTCACCACCAAACATCAAACATTATTCTTTAAAAGGATCTAAAGGTGATGTCCAATTAAAGCTACAACTGCAGTAGTTAAGATATGCAAGTCTTCAGAAATATACTAATAATCTATACGAAAAATCCAATCTTGTAAATTATGTAACGTAATGCTAAATGACATTATAAGAAAGAAAGCAGAAAGCAGGTACATACCATAAACACAAAAGTTATAACGGGCTAAGAACTAATGAAAGCTCAGATTGATCCCATATGTTCGGTCGTGTCGTATCTCAATAAAGTACCAGCACCCCGTTCTTGTTGTAAACGGCCAACATAAATCTGTTGCCCAGTTATAACATTGACACCAACGGATCCCGGGCCACCACCTAGAAAATGCCAAACTGATCGATTCTCCACACCCGTGTGCTACCAGCCTTAATAAACGAAGAAATGCTGGATTTGATCAACACCGGTTCCGTCAC
This sequence comes from Artemisia argyi, assembly GCA_030686995.1. NCBI lineage: Eukaryota > Viridiplantae > Streptophyta > Magnoliopsida > Asterales > Asteraceae > Artemisia > Artemisia argyi. The sequence continues at coordinate 242,735,124 of CM060701.1, forward strand.
TCGTATCTGGTTGAACCAGTACTTCCTTTCTACCGTTCCTAGGGACCACCCACTCCCGTTCCTTGGTTGTTGGTGTACTGGCTCTTTGGTTTGGTTCCCGGTCAAAGCCGTGAAAGCAAGATAGGGTGAACACATATGTATCGTAATATGGGTATGAGTATAGTATATGTACAAATAGGTAAGTGAACTACTCCTTCGACTGGTTTTCCCGTCGTTTGCTTTGAGGGCCTACATCGACTAGGCCTCCCGCTGACTGAGGGAAGCGATCTGTCTTAAACAAGCAGATTTTCCGGGTGAACAATGAGATGGCATGTGAATGAGTGATATGGGGAGAAGGAATCAATTCTTGTACGTATGATATGGGGGTCGGTACGATACACATATGGTGAACAATCAAAGCGAGGGATGGGGTCTAGTTAAATACGATATGGGGAGATATGGGATACAGCTAATGTCGACAAGGAAGGGAGGGAAGGAGCTCTTGCCTTCAACTCAGAGCAGAACGTTCCTTCTGCAACGCAAGGCCTATTTCTTTCACGGATGAGTTCGATCCATTAGGTTCTTCGATTTGTTCAGAAAAGAAACGAGAGACAAGAAAACATCTTTGATTACGATTCAAAGGAACAATCTCAAATAGACTAAGATCCAATTTCGGGTCATTTCTTGGTGAACATGATCTGCCATAATCTCTTCGATCCCTTCATTTATGTGCCAGAATAAAGAGAGATTTGGTAGGAAAGTGGAAGAGACTTTTTTGTATATGATAATCAAAGGGAGTGGGAAAGCTGCAGTAATTCTTTGAAAAAGCCCGCTTCTCTTTGTCTTCGAGCTTTCATTCTTCAATCCACTGATTCGTTCCTTCATATACCTCCCCACCAATAGATAGAGACAAATGGGAATAACCGAACCACGTCTACAAAATGCCAGTACCATGCAGCTGCTTCAAAGCCAACGTGATGCTCCTTGGTCAGATGACCAAGATATTGGCGAATACCACATATGATCGAGAAAAGAGTACCTATAATCACATGAAAACCATGAAAGCCAGTTGCTAAGAAAAAGGTAGAACCATAAATACTATCCGAAATTGTGGAGGGCGCTTGATAATATTCCATTCCTTGAAAGGCGGTGAATACTAGAGCCAGTGAAACGGTAGCTACTAAAGCGTAAATTGCTCGTTTTTCCTTCCCCGCGAGTATAGCATGATGAGCCCAAGTTACGGTTGCTCCGGATGAAAGGGGAATAAGAGTATTAAGAAAAGGGATTTCCAGAGGATCTAAAACCGCAATCCCTTTTGGGGGCCAAATACCTCCGATCTCTACCGTAGGTGCCAAAGAAGAATGAGAAGAAGCCCGAAAAAGAGCAAAAAGGAACATAACCTCCGAAACGATAAACAGAATAAACCCATATCGAGGTCCTAATTGTACGACTTTGGTATGATGTCCTTCCAACATGGATTCACGTAGAACATCGCGCCACCATACGAACATGGTATATAGGATAAATATTAGGCCCAAACTGAGAAGTGTTGCACCCCCTTGAAATGAGTGCATGTACATTACACCTCCTACGGTGGTTGCCAAAGCTCTGAGTGAACCCGAAATAGGCCATGGACTTGGATCTACCAAATGATAAGAGTGCCTCTGAGATTCAATCATAAACAACTTTGCCTCGGTTGCATGTAAACCCCCCCTTCACCCCCGCCCCCTAAAGTGGTAAAGAAGGCTCTTTGGGGTCTCTCTTTCTATCTGACAGGACAAACAAATAGGAAGGGATGGTTCTCTCATTGCAAGAAGTCTAACTAGAAAAGGATCTCCCTATTACTTTGAGAAGAGAATTGTTGGTTTGACCGACGAACTACGTGGGAAAATGGACCTTCTTTCTTTTCAGAAAGCATTTTTGGAAAGTAACAATTCCATTCAGTCCGGTTTCGGAAAACTTTCCGCCGGGCCTAACATCAAAGGCGCAGGTTGATCTCTCTGGTTGAGGCTACAATTCATTTTGACACGTGGGAAGGGCTTACTCTACTAGTGGCTCGGCTTGGTCTCGCTCCCTTCCCGTACTATTCCTCCCCACTAAAAAAAGAGCGATTGAGAATCTCGAGAACCTTTCTGAACGTCTGTCTTCACGGGGCGATTTGAAAAGGAGTATATCTTTCTTGTAGTGCCCTCAATTCCACTATTCTGATCGAGTTAGAATCTCTTCTGAACGACCAAGTCATAATGAGATTAAAAACCGATGCTTCCTTAGCCGTGTGGAACATGGATTAGCATTATGTCATTCCTACAAGTGATCCCCCATCCATGATTGGAAGAAGTGCTACATGAGGACTTCGAGATCAAATATAATATGTTCCTTTCCATTCCTCGTGAGCCACTGATTTCTCCGAAACAAGAGATCAAAGTAATCTTCCTCCTTTTTCCCAATAAGTCGACGGCCTTACACCATTGGGAGACTTCGAATAAACTGGAGTACATATAGGATAGACCGGTGCTAAAACCTTTTCTCAAGATATCTTCCAAACTATTGGGGTCCTTGCTCCGGATGTTGTTCGTAGGGTGTGAAAGCAGTTGGTTACGTAGTTTTAGAATTCTGCTGATCCCAAGTAGTCCATCTCCATCATTGCATATGGCAATATAGAAAGTAAAGAGGAAAAGGCATGACCAGAAGAATTGTGTGAAATAAGTGAATTTATCCAGTTGAGGCATCTTGATTGAGAATAAAGGATTCCCCCCATACAGAAAGAAAGGCCTTCCTGTACGAGTAGTGAAGAACTAAACGAGAACTTTTGTTGGTTGTTGACCAACGGAAAGAAAGGGAGAAAGAAATGGGATTGTGTCAACAGGCCCCTATTCCGACGAAAAATAGCCCCTTTTCTTTTTGTTTAGCCTGTTCCTATCAGAAAAATTATGATTTCAGAGAAGAGGAAAAAAGTCCTTCGTCATAGGTGGTCGAGGGTACCTTCCTAGAGGTTCTTTTTGAATTTGAATCAGGTCTCCTCACTTATGTTTATGCTTATGATAATATATGCTGATCCCTAATCTCACAAATAGATTTCGACCCAATCTCCCATTTGTGAAGCAGATCATGAGTGTATTCCGCCTACATTTGTTAGGTTCTTTGATTCTGTAAGTTTTTCTTATTTAGATTGCACGAGGGCGCCTTTTATACTTTATATATAAAATATAGATTTACAATAATAGGTAACCTTCATCAATAAACCTTGCATAAGAGATAGATCCTGCTGACTTGAACTGAGCACGAATTTCATTTGTATTTGAGCATAAAAGCAGCTGCTTTGAAGTTTGGAAACCTACTGGTTCAGCCAAGAACCAAAAAACGAATGAAGGAAGCGAAGATCAGAGTCAAAATATGCCGTGGAGAAGAGCTTACTTATGAGCGGAAGACGAAGTCGTAGGGGAACCTGTGGCTGGATTGAATCCTTTTCAGGAAGAGCTGATTCTTGCTGGGTCTTTTTGTCTAGCAGCTATGGAAAAGCCTATAGTATAGGGTTGGAATCGCACGAAAACCCAGTCTCTAACTGAAAATTCCCTCTCACTTCTATGTTGATCCTCATATTGCTTCATTCTAACTTGTGCCCTTGACTGTCCTTCGAAATCTGTATGACAGTCGACTGCTCCATGAGATGACTCTCTGCCGAGGCAACATTGGAACCTTCAGGCTGGGGCATAGGTATAAGTGTTGGAGCATAGCGATAGAGGGCTTCAATTCAAATGGGGTCATTTTCATTGTGGTATGATAAGTAGTGTCGTACCACCACTCTGCTAAGGATAACCACTTATATACCACTTCTGTGGCGCGAGTGGCCTTTTGTACTACTCATTAATAATTAATCTAGGGTTAAATAACAGAATTTGATGACGTTAGAGCCCCCTTCAATAATAGGTCCAGCTATTTTTCATTCCTTGGAACAAATTCTCAAGCTAGTGCTACTGCCTTCCTTCGTGCGCCTTCTTTGATTTCTGTGGCTTTACTGGTACGAGCCGCGATCCCAAGTCTTGTTCGCATGCTTCCAGAACTTATTCGTCAACACCAGGTCAGCAGGTGGCTCTTTCATCAGACATGGCTATGCTCACCATATTGCAGTATAATGGGCGATATCTCCTACGCTGTCTTTGTGGATTCCCACCGAATTCCAAGTAGTCTTCTCTTTATGTGCGGCTTTCTTTATAGGGATCCTGCCGGCATGGTACTCCGTTTCTAGCAAGTTCATGAAGGTCCAACAATTTTCAAGGGGATGTTGTACGTACCAATTTGACAGTACTTAGGGTCCTCAGTACGACTTCGTTTGGCCTGTGTTCCAAATTCAATGCTCAGGCAGCTCAAAAGCCTTATTCTTCAACAGGAGCTGGTCTAGTACTTCGGGGGCAGTAACTCAAAGTGGTACCAGGTCAATCCCTAACTATCTGTGTAAAACCCACATATTCATGACATGATTAAAGTACCAAAATACCCTCCAATTTGAAATTTTGAAGAATTAAGTACGTTTACCAAACAAGCCCTAAATCAAAAACGAGTATTGTGCGATTACAAATGTGAATATGTAACTTCAAGTAAATAATGTTTGAGCTACTACAACATCATATGAACTCAAGAATGTGAAACTTGGATTAAAGCATAAGTGTTGCTCGTTACGTGACCTTAGGGGGTCCAAAAACATTAAAACTTGTACACAAACTTAATAATAAATGTATATTACTATCCTAAGTTATTTTCTTATTTAAAATTGATAAATTTGACCTCCCCCTTGACCTTTGGCCGTCCATATTGAAGGGATGGGTGGAAATCCCTAAAATCTTGCACATTTACCATTTTACATACAACAACTTCCCATATTTCCCTTTAACCCTAAAAATAAAACCCCCTCCCTTCCCTGGAAATATTTTAATGCCCCCATCACCCTCCATACACAACTTTCACATCAAATATTTCTCTTGGAACCTTGGTAATTAATCTTACGTGTTCGTGGGAAGATTTGGTGCACATAGGGATCCATTAGGAAGCATTTGAAGGCATTGTTTGGTGTTTTCTCCTCAAATTCGACCCATATTCATCTTGTGAAGGGTTTGGTAATTCTTGTTTTGATTCTTGTTTATCTCCCTCAATTCCTTTCATCACGAATATCATTATACGCAAGAATTGAAAAGATACGAATTGATATACAATTATACATACAAATCGACCTATATGAACTTTTGTGAGAAAATTGATAAACCTTGATTAACTTGATGATATGTTGATTAAAACATGATTGTGATAACATTTGTAACACTCTAATACGTTTGTTTGATTGAAAACCGGATTTTTCCCTTGTTATTTTATTATGGCCGTTTGATATATGTGCCCATAGATGATTTGATAATGTTATATGTAATTGATGCTTAACTTCATATTTGGATTGATTTGGTATTTTATGTGATTGATTTGTTTGGTTAAAATTGATGAATATGGGATTTTGGGAGACATGTATGGATCGACCTATATTTTACTATATGAATACTTGATGATTTTTGATGTTTGATGATGTAACATGTTTATAATGATGATATGATATGAATTAGATAATTAGTTTGTTAATTATTGGATTAAAAGGGGTAAAGGAATTAGGGTTTATGTCGTTGTGATTTGGGACAGATTTGTTAGCTGAATATGTGTGCATCATCAAACGAGTTTGGTAAATGGTTAATTCATAATTTTTGTTTGTAAACTCAGTTTAGGGTCCTAATTAAATGTTCCAATTGGTTTGGAGGTGATTGATGTTGATTTGGTCTTGTTTTTGAATTTTGTGCGATGATATGTCAAAACTGCGTTTTCAGAAAATTAAGTTCAGTCATGGTTTTTGATTTTTCATTTTCAAACCGTAAGGAGTTAGAAGCTCTTCTTTTACTGGGGTAATATTTGGGTTATCTGTGACTTCCTGGAATTTTTGTGGATTTTTCCAAGGTGTTTTAAATGGGTATGTAAGTGCAAACTTTCTGCATGTTTGTGCAGTTAATTTTCTGGGTAGGTCTGGGGAAAAACGATTTTTCATATGGAGTTACACTTAAAAATAAAATCTGGGAAAATTCATGTAGACTCTCAAGACATATGTGCTTCTGTGAGAATTTTGATGATTTTTATTTTGGACTTCTGATATGCTTTAAAAATCCGTTTAGTGGGCTAAATTCTGTGAGAAAACCGGTCATTTTTATATGCATATGTCTAATACTCTAATGTGTTAACTTGATGATTTGGTGGCCTATTGCATGTCCCTCTTGGAGTGTGCTCTTAAATGTTGTAGTTGACTTATGCTAATGTGTTATAATGTGAATCTATGCTATTGTGACATTTAACTTATGAAATTGACACTTTTAACCCTAAAACATGCTCGGTGACATAATGAAACCCCAATCTCAGGAAATGTCTATAAAATGAAATCCGTAACAAACGAGGCTATGAAACTTGGTTATATGATAAGATTAACTTATAAGAATAGGTTAACATTTGGAAATTTGCCAATTTTGGAAATATGCTAATTATGGGAACTTGCTAATTTTGGAAAGTACTATTTATGGAAACCTTCTAAAATTGGAAACTCTCCAAATAAGGAAACTTACTAAAATTTGAAAGTCTTCTAAAATGCTTAAACTACATAAAGTGGGAAGTTACTAAATATGGAAAGTTACCTAAAATAGAAAGCTGCTAAAAATGGAAAGTTAACTAAAAGAGGTAATTTGAGTAATTCGGACTCGTCTTGATTCGTATACATTATCTTCTAGGTTCGGTGAAGCGGGAGTGACTCATTATCTCTTTGACTTGTGACTTTGCTTGTGTAACTGGACTGAGGTACAGATATTCCGTACTCTTTCAGTAAGAGTACAACTTTATTTCTCTCTCATGACTTCCTCTCTCTCCTTATATTATTGCACCATGATATTGAACTTTGATTGACCCATTGATATTGGTCCTTTGACCTACCTCTTGATATTGACCTATGATCTATTGATAATGACCTTTGGGTATTTGAACCTTTGGATATTGGACCTTTGATAATAAACCTTGATATTGAATCTTGACTATAAACTTTTGAAACTAAACTTTGATATTGAACCTTGACCACTTGACCCTTCAGTATTTACTCGAGGTATTACTTGTTGTGGGGTAGCCACAACCATAGCATTGATACACCAATGTTATGTACTCTAGCGTAGTTGGAGAGATGTACTACGCCGTCCCCGATCTACTATTGACTACTGCTTTGATTGTGATTGTTATTGGCCTACGGGGGCGTATGGATGCATCCTAGATTTGTATTGTATTGTATTGATTGATTGATTGATTGATTATTGGAGCTACTACATTGTCTACATTGCTACATATTGTATTGGTGACTGGGTGCGTGCATTGTAACCCCTCACATATTGGGAGCTAGCTACTCCATATTGGGCTACTATTGGATTGTATTGTTTATTGATTGGGCCTGGGGTAAAATACTGAATTCCATATCCATTACATCTTACACTAACCTTGTTATCGTTGATTACCCATTGTGACACCATATGTAATTTCCACTCGTACTCTCTTGTTTGATTATTTGATGTGCTTGTTATCTTCATATCTGTTCACTGAGCTTTTTATGCTCAGCCGCATTTTCTTTTCCATGCGGCAGGTACTTAAGCTAGGATGCGGGGATGAGAGATTGTGGACCAAGCTTAGAGTTCCCTTACATTATGGACATGGTTTTATTATTGTAATTCCCTTATTTTGGAATTCATTTGTAACCTTGTACTCATTGTATTATTAAAGTCTAAAGCTTGTGTTTTGCTCTGTTGGACACTATTTATTGTGATATCTTTACCCTTGACGGGTTGGGGTGTTACAATTTATGGTATCAGAGACCAGGCTGACGACTTATAATACATAAACCTGGACCTGTGAGTTTGGACCATTAGGTTTCCACTGTAGGAACATTGATGAACACCTTGAAAACTTGATTCTAGATTTTTCCCTGTGCGAACATTAAGTTAAACCTGTGAGGATTGGGTAGATATTAGGTTTCCTTTGGCGTACCTTCCCCTTTCGTGTTTGGTTAAATCTCGTCACTCTAGACCACCTGACGAAAACCCGAAGAAAATGGTGACTCATGCCATTAAGGATACCTCAAGACAGATCCAGCGCATAAGAAGGAGTAAGGAAACTACTATTGATGCTACGGGCTTCCAGAAGATGGATGACAAGGAGAAGGAGATGTATGAAACTAAAACAAATGATAACAAAGGTATTGGCACCAAGTATTACGGAAAGTGCCATGAGTCTGTGGAAGAAGAAGAGAGAGATCGCAAAAGTAGTTTTGCTAGCCTCCTTTTTGCCGCAACACGAGAATAACAGGAATGGCTGGATTAGTGAAAGAGAGGAAGAGAAAGAAGAGAATGATGTAGACTCCGATCTAGAGTCTACGGCGACCAGCCGTTATAATCCAAATTAGGCGAAGGGAATTTGTGATTGTGAACTAGTTTCTTTTACTCTTCTGTTTAGCCTACACTAGACTTTGAATTTCATTTCCATTTTCAAGTTACTCTGATAATATTGAAGTTTTGAATTAAGTTTCCTTCTGTGAGTTTTGTTATGGTAATCCTGTTGGTGTTCATCAGCTATTTGTAATGGGAATTTTGATGATTCTGGAAGTATTGGTACGATAGTTTTGCACCCTAAATTGATTGACCTGATAGATTCCGTTACTTTTGGAAAATTCTCATCTTTCTATTTGATTCCATTGACGATGTTGACAACTAGTATCCCACGCGTATCACTTTGACAACAATACAATGTTCATATTCGCAGTGAGGCACATTTGGGCTAAGAAGCTGAACAAAATTCCCAACCTCCTTGAATGGTTAACTTATCTGCCTAAAGACTTTTGACAGACCTTACACGTGATCCTAATTCGTAAATTATCCGTCTAGTTTGGTGAATGTAGTTGTTCTACAATTCGGTTACCTTTGATATGATTTTGACCTACTTTTGAAAATCCATTTCCGATGGCATCATTTGAAAGACTGAAGAAACAAATGAAAGGACTTCTAAGAAATGAGTTTACTAACCAAGAGTAAGCCTGTGAAGTATGTCAGTTTTATTGGTGAAGAAGAGGACGAACGACGTGGGGTGAACGTGAAGGTTCTTTAAGATGATTTTGAAGCCGTTTTTGTATTCATAAAAATAAGTTAATGATTCCAATTGTATTGGATATCACGTCAACTATTTCCGTGTACATGATGAGATTATGTTTTCGTGAATAATTGGAGGGATTGTATAGTATGACCTTGTGGTATGTTCTGAAATGGAGTTATGATTTGAGGTTATTTTTTTTAAATCGCTTTCCATATTCGTGACGACTACTATGATGGTTAGTGACGCTAATAGTATTAGCTAAAGCTCTGACCATCTTGTGAAACTGAGAAATACCGTTTTCTCGGGAGTACTTGGACAAACAGTCATGGTATGACGTAATAGTACATTCGAAGACGAGAAAGGACATGGAAACTATTTTGTACCTTGTTGAAATTTGGCGACCACTTGTGCATTTTGGGGAGATTGATAATTGTTGGACAACGGTGTTCTTAGATTAGAATATCTATTTAAATTCCGCAAGATCTGAAACTATCACCAAGTAATCAAGACCGACAATAAATTTGAAAAGGCTAGTCTTTGAAATCTTATAGAAGAATCTTAGAAGATGAATACTAATTTACGTCAACTAGGAACTTATGATAAGATTAACTTCACTGCCTGACCTGGAATTGACAACAGCAGTGGCTACCATGAAGAGTGAAGACACTCCTTACAAGGCAGAAGTGTTGGCGATGCAGGGAACAAGAGCTAGTCAAAGTGCCGAACCTGGAGCTGATGATGACATGCAGTCTCACTTCCCTATTCATCTTGGTCGTACTAAGATGAATTAAGAGCGAAAGCAAACTGGATGAAGAAGGGATTTAAAGATCGTGTCAGGAATTCACATTACTCTAACGCATTCCAAGAAGAACTGCTGAAGGCTTGATGAATCAGACTCAAGTTCACAGTTTTGTTTCACTCCCAGATTGATAGGCGAAAGAAGACAGATTACTTGGACTTGAAGAGATTTAATTTGTTGAATGGATGGTTTTTGGAACAAACCCTTTTTTTTTTTGTTTAGATGAGTTGATGCAGTTAATGATGACTAATGCTCACTCTCGTTAAATTCTTAAGTTTCGTTATCTGGTAATGTGATCCTTGGATGATTTAGGTTCTCCAATATCATCTCTGTTCCGTTTTCATTCTGCGTATGTTTGATAATGGTCTTGTTAGGAAAGTTTGACGAATTTTGGGAAAATTGATGCTTTTGAGACGACGTACCTTAATTGCTGATATGGTAGATTTCCGTTACTCTTGCGAATAGTTTGTTTTCCTTTAGTCATTCATTGAGACTTCCATTGCTTTGTCATTGAACGTTCCTCCTGGTTATGACGCTTGATTTCGGTTGACCTCTTGGGTGATAGAAGTAAAAGTTGAACTAAGATTGACTTGTTTGTTTACGACTCGTGATAAAGTATGACCATCATGAGGACATATTTATATGATGCTAGTATTATGACGCCTGGCCAACGTGATAATACTTACATCATATAACATGCACTTATTGTGGTCATAGGATATCTTGGGGAGTATCTAAGATGTTTATAATTTGATCTCCGTTGGACTTTCTGCGATTTGTGAGACTTTAGGTTCATTCTACCTATGCGGTTACTCTGCATTCGTTCGTTAGATAATTGGATAAACTTGAACTTTTGATTTTGAATTTTGTTGACCTCGATACATCTGTCACCAATCTAAAGCTCTTGTAGAAATCTCTACTGTTTGATACAGTTGACTTGATTTGAAATATTGTTCGTATCCCATATGAACTTTCCAAAAGATACAATTATCATCCTCTACATATGGTGTCATTCCCTTGCGATCAAATTCAACCAGATATGTCACTTGAAATTTTTGATAGATAGGAGAGAGTCATGAGAAATAAGTTTTTGTTTTGTTAAAGTTCTTGGGAAGAAACATCCACCACGTGCGGCGACCAGGGAGACCGATGAGTCTATGCGAGCCAGCTACCCCTATTTTTCCCCGGTAGTCTCGTAGGCGTTCGTATTGTTTCGCTACTGTATTCCTTCTTTCATTTTCGCGGACGAAAATTCTTTTGAGGGAGGAATAGTTGTAAAACCCACATATACATGACATGATTAAAGTACCAAAATACCCTCCAATTTGAAATTTTGAAGAATTAAGTACGTTTACCAAACAAGCCCTAAATCAAAAACGAGTATTGTGCGATTACAAATGTGAATATGTAACTTCAAGTAAATAATGTTTGAGCTACTACAACATCATATGAACTCAAGAATGTGAAACTTGGATTAAAGCATAAGTGTTGCTCATTACGTGACCTTAGGGGGTCCAAAAACATTAAAACTTGTACACAAACTTAATAATAAATGTATATTACTATCCTAAGTTATTTTCTTGTTTAAAATTGATAAATTTGACCTCCCCCTTGACCTTTGGCCGTCCATATTGAAGGGATGGGTGGAAATCCCTAAAATCTTGCACATTTACCATTTTACATACAACAACTTCCCATATTTGCCTTTAACCCTAAAAATAAAACCCCCTCCCTTCCCTGGAAATATTTTAACGCCACCATCACCCTCCATACACAACTTTCACATCAAATATTGCTCTTGGTACCTTGGTAATTAATCTTATGTGTTCGTGGGAAGATTTGGTGCACATAGGGATCCATTAGGAAGCATTTGAAGGCATTGTTTGGTGTTTTCTCCTCAAATTCGACCCATATTCATCTTGTGAAGGGTTTGGTAATTCTTGTTTTGATTCTTGTTTATCTCCCTCAATTCCTTTCATCACGAATATCATTATACGCAAGAATTGAAAAGATACGAATTGATATACAATTATACATACAAATCGACCTATATGAACTTTTGTGAGAAAATTGATAAACCTTGATTAACTTGATGATATGTTGATTAAAACATGATTGTGATAACATTTGTAACACTCTAATACGTTTGTTTGATTGAAAACCGGATTTTTCCCTTGTTATTTTATTATGGCCGTTTGATATATGTGCCCATAGATGATTTGATAATGTTGTATGTAATTGATGCTTAACTTCATATTTGGATTGATTTGGTATTTTATGTGATTGATTTGTTTGGTTAAAATTGATGAATATGAGATTTTGGGAGACATGTATGGATCGACCTATATTTTACTATATGAATACTTGATGATTTTTGATGTTTGATGATGTAACATGTTTATAATGATGATATGATATGAATTAGATAATTAGTTTGTTAATTATTGGATTAAAAGGGGTAAAGGAATTAGGGTTTATGTCGTTGTGATTTGGGACAGATTTGTTAGCTGAATATGTGTGCATCATCAAACGAGTTTGGTAAATGTTTAATTCATAATTTTTGTTTGTAAACTCAGTTTAGGGTCGTAATTAAATGTTCCAATTGGTTTGGAGGTGATTGATGTTGATTTGGTCTTGTTTTTGAATTTTGTGCGATGATATGTCAAAACTGCGTTTTCAGAAAATTAAGTTCAGTCGTGGTTTTTGATTTTTCATTTTCAAACCGTAAGGAGTTAGAAGCTCTTCTTTTACTGGGCTAATATTTGGGTTATGTGTGACTTCCTGGAATTTTTGTGGATTTTTCCAAGGTGTTTTAAATGGGTATGTAAGTGCAAACTTTCTGCATGTTTGTGCAGTTAATTTTCTGGGTAGGTCTGGGGAAAAACGATTTTTCATATGGAGTTACACTTAAAAATAAAATCTGGGAAAATTCATGTAGACTCTCAAGACATATGTGCTTCTGTGAGAATTTTGATGATTTTTATTTTGGACTTCTGATATGCTTTAAAAATCCGTTTAGTTGGTTAAATTCTGTGAGAAAACCGGTCATTTTTATATGCATATGTCTAATGTGTTAACTTGATGATTTGGTGGCCTATTGCATGTCCCTCTTGGAGTGTGCTCTTAAATGTTGTAGTTGAGTTATGCTAATGTGTTATAATGTGAATGTATGCTATTGTGACATTTAACTTATGAAATTGACACTTTTAACCCTAAAACATGCTCGGTGACATAATGAAACCCCAATCTCGGGAAATGTCTATAAAATGAAATCCGTAACAAACGAGGCTATGAAACTTGGTTATATGATAAGATTAACTTATAAGAATAGGTTAACATTTGGAAATTTGCCAATTTTGGAAATATGCTAATTATGGGAACTTGCTAATTTTGGAAAGTACTATTTATGGAAACCTTCTAAAATTGGAAACTCTCCAAATAAGGAAACTTACTAAAATTAGAAAGTCTTCTAAAATGCTTAAACTACATAAAGTGGGAAGTTACTAAATATGGAAAGTTACCTAAAATAGAAAGCTGCTAAAAATGGAAAGTTTCTAAAAATGGAAAGTTAACTAAAAGAGGTAACTTGAGTAATTCGGACTCGTCTTGATTCGTATACATTATCTTCTAGGTTCGGTGAAGCGGGAGTGACTCATTATCTCTTTGATTTGTGACTTTGCTTGTGTAACTGGACTGAGGTACAGATATTCCGTACTCTTTCAGTAAGAGTGCAACTTTATTTCTCTCTCATGACTTCCTCTCTCTCCTTATATTATTGCACCTTGATATTGAACTTTGATTGACCCATTGATATTGGTCCTTTGACCTACCTCTTGATATTGACCTATGATCTATTGATAATGACCTTTGGGTATTTGAACCTTTGGATATTGGACCTTTGATAATAAACCTTGATATTGAATCTTGACTATAAACTTTTGAAACTAAACTTTGATATTGAACCATTGATATTGAACCTTGACCACTTGACCCTTCAGTATTTACCCGAGGTATTACTTGTTGTGGAGTAGCCACAACCATAGCTTTGATGCACCAATGTTATGTACTCTAGCGTAGTTGGAGAGATGTACTACGCCGTCCCTGATCTACTATTGACTACTGCTTTGATTGTGATTGTTATTGGCCTACGGGGGCGTATGGATGCATCCTAGATTTGTATTGTATTGTATTGATTGATTGATTGATTGATTATTGGAGCTACTACATTGTCTACATTGCTACATATTGTATTGGTGACTGGGTGCGTGCATTGTAACCCCTCACATATTGGGAGCTAGCTACTCCATATTGGGCTACTATTGGATTGTATTGTTTATTGATTGGGCCTGGGGTAAAATACTGAATTCCATATCCATTACATCTTACACTAACCTTGTTATCGTTGATTACCCATTGTGACACCATATGTAATTTCCACTCGTACTCTCTTGTTTTATTATTTGATGTGCTTGTTATCTTCATATCTGTTCACTGAGCTTTTTATGCTCAGCCGCGTTTTCTTTTCCATGCGGCAGGTACTTAAGCTAGGATGCGGGGTTTAGCTTTGGGGATGAGAGAGTGTGGACCAAGCTTAGAGTTCCCTTACATTATGGACATGGTTTTATTATTGTAATTCCCTTATTTTGGAATTCATTTGTAACCTTGTACTCATTGTATTATTAAAGCATAAAGCTTGTGTTTTGCTCTGTTGGACACTATTTATTGTGATATCTGTTTGACACTATTTATTGTGTAAGACCTATGTAAGGGAGTCAGTCCTACTCATAAAGGTGAAGGACCAAGCACTAGATCGTTGAAAACAAAAAGAAAGACTGACTTTTAGATAACTTATTTAGGAAGGAGCCATCGGAATAGGCTTTCAAGGCAGCTGCCAAGTCAGCCAGTAAGTAAGCAGGTAATAGTCAGCCAGCAAGCTGGGCCGTTCTTGCCAGTTCGAGTACGAGACTTCGGTGTAGTAGTACTATAACGGTTTTGACACATACTAAGGACTCCTTTTGTAAAGCAACTTATTGTGCTTTTATTCCCGCCAACGAAGCTCCGTCTAATCTCTAATAGGGGCTCGGTTCGGTTCACCCATCATACCTACTAACCAGAAGGCAGGCGAACTCGGACCAGTGCAACAAAGTTTAGACTCTCGCGATTGGACTCTATAACAGAAGAGGTTGTGCAAAAAATAAATGGAAACGAAGCTTTGCAAAAGCTAAGGCCGAAGCTCTTTGGGCGATATTATAGCATAGCGCATTTCCTCATGATTAGGGTGATGTGGTTGTTCCATCGGTTTTCTTTATGGAGGGATCTATTATTCAAGATATTCTTGAAAGGCGGATTGACAAGTGCGACGAGGAGATGGAGATTCCAGAAAAGTCTACGAATAAGTAAGTGAAGGCTTGGCTTACGTGCTCAGCTCAAACAAGAAGAAGCTATAAAGTCAAGCCTATTGAATGGTGGCAGAGGGAGTGGAGGTCTAAAAGTCAGAAGAGAACACTGTGCAAAGGGTACGCGACCACAACACACTGTTGTCCCTTTTTTTCTTTATTTTTCTTCGCACTAGGAGTAGCTGTAACTTAGCAATTCGATTGTACTCAGATCGAACATGGCAATGAATGTAAGTGTGCTCTCTGGGCCTTACTTATTGATGACTGATCTACATTCTCAGCTGATGACATTGAATGATTTGAGGACGCTAGGCGGCCAAGCTTGCTTGCGCTTGGGCTGTTTCGCCGTGGCTTGGGGTATAATGGTTCGGAGAGATCGACGAGCACCCCACACTGCCATGCCAACCGCAGCTTTTGAATCAATTTTGGGGTGATCTTTGACCAGCCGATGCAGCGGGAATGGGATATTGAATGAAAGTCAATCAAAGAGACAAGTGACTTCCCCTTTTTTTGGCTAAGGAAATCTGCTAACACTCTAAACGATTCCTGAGACGACTGTTCTCTATGGCTAGAGAACAACCTACATCCGAACTCATACCTAAAAGCCTATGGATACTCGCACATATTCTATTTCCATTGGACTTTTGAATCAATTTTGGGGTGATCTTTGACCAGCCGATGCAGCGGGAATGGGATATTGAATGAAAGTCAATCGAAGAGACAAGTGACTTCCCCTTTTTTTGGCTAAGGAAATCTGCTAACACTCTAAACGATTCCTGAGACGACTGTTCTCTATGGCTAGAGAACAGCCTACATCCGAACTCACACCTAAAAGCCTATGGATACTGGCACCTATTCTATTTCCATTGGACTTTTGAAGTCTGACTTATTTCGCGGGACCAGGGCAGAAAGACGAGTTACTATTTTCACGAGCTCATTTGGACTCATAAATCAAACTCCTATTGATTGGGAAATGCTCAAAGGTTCTTGTTCAAATGCCAAATCCCTTAGATGACTCACCATCCCCTGAAATACCCAATTCCGGTACATTATGACAAGCTTAGCCCCCATGACATTGTGGAATACTGCCTTTTGCCTTTTACCTGTACAAAGCCATAAGCAGTACTCCCCCTTAAAGGCAGCGATTCGGTTGGTTTGCTATTGATATAGATTAAAGACCGAACGTTTCTGCGAAAGCGTTACGGAAATGATCTACCTTTCGAATTTTGATCTTGACATGTCGGTGGTTTTTAACCGTACCCTTTGACTTTGGTAGTAAAAAATGGTTCATCCGACCGGGTCGAACCAGATTTCAAAATGCTACTAGTATTTATAGTCTTTCTCTTTAAAGTTTAAGTAAAGATATTCAAAAACAACAAATTGTTTTTACAACCTACGTTTATACACGGGTTTATAACTAACAATTCCGTTAGACCATAAAATATGGGTGATAGTTAGAAGTTCAAATTTGCCACAAGTGATGCTCTATGTTTGACTTGCAATCTAAAGTTTGTTGTGCTGTCCATTGAACCTTTTGCATTTATGTTTGTAACATGAGCTACAAGAAGGTCGAATATGTCAGACGTGTGTTTTGGTAAGTTTAACACACATGTGCACCCTAAACAAATAAGTACTTAAGGCGATTTAGTGCAATAAATAAATAAAAAATCGTAATCATTTGCCTACTAATCAATGTTCACAAAAGGTTTGCGGAATATCACATCTTTACAAATTGTTCTATAACTACTACTTAAATCGATTTTGCTCATCCCATATTGGATTGTGAAGAAAAGTAACTAGATGAAGTTGGTAATAAATAGGAAGGTGATGGTCTCATGCAAGTGCTATTTGCTTTTGCTTATAACTTTTTAAGTTCTTAAACCAAAAATACTTGTAGCACGTTGGTTTACCAAAAATAACTTTTAAGTTCTTAAGTAACAAAGTGACCAATCTTTCTTGTTGTTTTCGTATTAGCTTTTGATAAAAAGGTAAAATGTTTTGGCTAGCTTATGTTTCGTCATGACTATCATGATCATTGTTCAAGCTTAGGATCCGATTAACAAGTAGTCATTTTCTTAGAAGAAATAATATCGCAAAACAAAAAGAAAAAAGAAAAATAAAAAGATTCACTTGTCAAGTTGATGACTTCTGATCCGTTTTTGGATTTGTAATCATGGCAACAACTATCGTGGTTCAAAACGTATTCGGGGTCATCCAGACTGAAGAATCCAGGTGTAATAAGCTGGCTAGATGTCTTGATCAACAACATCACCAGTTCTTTCACATACTTTTCGTTCTTATCTTGGGGATGAACTGTTGTGTGACTCAACCATGGTGAATATCCAACTCAAGTGCATTGTCACTATATGCTGGGAGAGGTGGCATAACAGGCATTGAAGTGGAATTTTTGTCGGAGTTGTACTCTTAAGATAGCAGCACCTTGTGCAGCAATGTAGTATCTATCTGGTGACTGGACGGTTACTTGAACCAGTTATCTTTGACTCGCGACAACATCAGTTTGAAGCCATACAAAGCATCAATTTATTGAGTCGATTTCATAATAACAACTCATATGATCTTGTGTAAAGCTTTCACCCGCATTGATCAGTTTTCAGTGTCCACATGTATAATTTATACAGACTAATGATATATTATTGTTTCTATATTAATTCATACGCTTATAAATGCTTTGCGCTTTGGCTATGGTAGAATGCAATTTATAATTTTCTTTAGGCTGGATAATACAAAATATGTGTTGTCATACTGTACTAGACATTAATAGAGTGACCTGATATCGAAGAAGAATAGAATTGAGGTTAAAGTCATAGATTAAGCTGGTGTTGAGGATCTGCAAAGAAAAAAGAGACATTGCAAGTCAAGGCCAATGGGTAATTGATTTTATACATTGGCTTCTTATTGCCTTTAGAATATGCAAAATTTGGTTAGAACTTAATAACACTTTTGTTCAGTGATTTTGGATCTATTTTTTCTACTCTATTACCGGTTACTCTATTAAAAGTTTTCAAAGTTCACAAACCTAAAATGTTAGTTTTTATATTTTTATTTATTTTTTATTTTTTATTTTTTTTAAATGACAACTCTCACAATATGTTGGTATTTTAGTATAAAGTGATTTGTGTTTAATATGCAAGTAAGGGTCGACACTTAGTTGCATATTAACGAGACTAACTTGGTTCAAAGGTATGGTTCAAAGGTAAAGGTACTGCTAGTATGTGAAGGTACTACTAGTGAAGGTACTGCTAGTATGTGAAGGTACTGCTAGTATGTGAAGGTACTGCTAGTAAATAAAGGTACTGCTAATGATGTTAACCTGCTGCTAGTGTAGTTAACCTGTTGTGCCTTAATAATAACTGTTTTACAGTTACTTAGTTTTCTTATTAACCGTTTATAACCGTTTGAAACCAATAACTATCTGAGATATTCTCATTTGAGAGAAATAGAGAGATATACAAAATACACAGAGATTTTGTGACTGAAAATATAACAACATACACAAACTTGAATCAATTAGATTTTATCCGGTCGTTAATTGGTATCCACTTCAATTTAATCAATCTGAAAGCGTTCATACTCGTGACTTCTAATTGCTATCAGGATACTCTATTACCCATATATACAACAAAGATCGATTAAATTCCTAAGATGGCAGGAGAATTTGTGAGAGATATGACGTCGAAGTTTGTGAAGTTAGCCAAATTCGAAGGGCAGGATTTTCGAAGATGGGAGAAAAAGATGCAATTCTTGTTAACTACTATGAAAGTTGTGTACGTTTTGACAACACCAGCACCAGAGGAAATGGAGGGTGAAACCATTGATCAAATCAGAAAACGAAACAAGTTCTGGAATGATGACTTCATATGTCGTGGAACAATTTTAAACGGTTTGTGTGGTACTCTTTCTTATATCTATCAAAACATTGAATCTGCAAAGGAATTATGGGAAATGCTTCAAGCCAAGTACATGGCTGAAGATTCATCCAGTAAGAAATTCTTAGTAAGTGATTTCATGAATTACAAAATGATAGATGGACGTTCTGTTATGGAACAATATAATGAGTGTCTTAGTATACTTGGTCGCTTTACCCAACATGGTTTAAAAATGGTTGAATCCATTGCGACAACATCTATTATTGACAAACTTCTGCCTTCTTGGAAGGATTTCAAAAATAATTTGAAACATAAGAAGGAAGAATACAATTTGGTTGAGTTGGGAAGTGCCATAAGTATTGAGGAAGGGTGTCGTAGGATGGAGAAAACATGGATGAATGAAAAGGACAAGGATATTGGCGGTTCAAATGTCAATATGGTTGAAGAAACTAATTCTAGTTTCAAAAAGGGTTCGAATACTAAGAACAATAAATGAAAGTTTCAAGGCAACGATCACAAAAAGGGCAATGTAAAGAAAGCAAAACAATCCAATGATGGTGGCTATTGGAAATGTGGGAAACCTGGACATTTCAAGCGTGATTGCCGTATGGGAAAAGGAAAAAACGAGGCTGGTACTAGTGGTGCATCCAAAGGAGATCTGAAACAAGCAGGTACAATATTAACAAGTAATAATAATTCAGATATGAATTATGTGTCATTAATTTGTGAATCATTCTATGTACAGGATGATGATATTGCTTGGTGGTATGATTCTGGTGCGACATGTCATGTGTGCAAGGACCGACGATGGTTCAAGGAACTTGCAACTATTGATGATGGACGTGTCTTAAAAATGGGGTATGTTGCAACAGAACCAATACTTGGCATTGGACTAGTCGATTTAGTTTTTACTTCTGGGAAAACAATTTCTTTATGTAATGTATTGTATGTACCTGGTCTACGGAAAAACTTGCTTTCTGGTGTTATTCTAAATAATCTTGGGTACAAACAGGTCTTGGAATCCGACAAGTATATCTTGTCAAAACATGGTTCTTTTGTAGGTTTTGCATATTTATGTAATGGTATGATTATGTTGAATTTAGATATTCCTTCTACTTTTAATTCGATTTGTATGGTTGATTCTTTATCTAGTGTTAAGATTAGTAACATGGAATTATGACATGCTAGACTAGGACATGTTCATCATAAAAGAATGAAAGAAATGTCTAAAATAAGCATGATTCCATCTTTTGTATTGGAACATAATAAGTGTAAAACTTGTATGTTAACTAAGATCACTAAAAAACCATTTAAACAAGCAAATCGTGAATCCAAACTTTTAGATCTTATCCATAGTGATTTATGTGATCTGCAAGCTACACCATCTCTAGGTAATAAAAAATATGTCATAACTTTTATGTATGATGCATCACGTTATTGCTATATTTATTTATTGCATTCAAAGGATGAAGCTCTTGATAAATTTCGTATTTATAAACAAGAGGTAGAGTTTCATCAAAAGGATTTGGTAAAAATCTTACGTACTGATCGTGGAGGGGAGTATTATGATCCTGTATATTTCCAATCTACCGGAATAATACACCAAACAACGGCTCCATATACACCACAACAAAATGGTGTGGCTGAAAGAAAGAATAGGACATTGAAAGAAATGGTGAATTCAATGTTGTCTTATTCTGGGTTAAGTGAAGGATTCTGGGGTGAAGCCATGTTAACGGCTTGTTATTTGCTAAACCGTATTCCTAGTAAAAGCAACAAGAAAACTCCATATGAACTTTGGCATAAAAGAGCACCAAACTTGAATTTTCTCAAGGTTTGGGGATGTAGGGCTGTGGTTAGGCTCACGGAACCTAAAAGAAAAACTTTAGGTGAAAAAGGTATAGATTGCATATTTATAGGATATGCTGAAAATTCATATGCTTATAGATTCTATGTATTAGAATCAAATAAGTATGTTTCGGTGAACTCGGTGATAGAGTCGCGAGATGCAATCTTTGATGAAGAAAGATTCACATCTATACCTAGGCCAAGGGACATGATTCATAGTTCGAAGGAACCGGTTAATACCGAGGATGTTTCATCGACTAGCACTGAACCAAGAAAAGGTACAAGAGTGAGAAAAGCCAAAACTTTTGGTGATGATTATCAACTTTATTTAGTTGAAGGATCGAGGAATGAAATTAATTTTCATTATCAATATTGTTATAATATTGATAAGGATCCAATGACATATAATGAAGCAATGGCTTCAAGGGACGTTGCTTTTTGGAAAGAAGCAGTCCAAGATGAGATGGACTCTATCTTGCAAAACAAAGTTTGGAAATTGATTGATTTACCTCTTGGTTGTAAGCCATTGGGAAGTAAATGGATCTTCAAGAGGAAGATGAAAGTAGATGGTACTATTGATAAATATAAAGCCAGGATGGTAATCCAAGGCTTTAGACAAAAAGAGGGCATTGATTATTTTGACACATATGCTCCGGTTGCAAGGATATCCACGATTAGATTGTTATTGGCCTCCATACACAATCTAGTAATTCACCAAATGGATGTGAAAACTGCATTCTTGAATGGTGAATTGGATGAAGAGATTTACATGAAACAACCCGAAGGGTTTGTTATGCCAGGACACGAAAATAAAGTGTGTAAACTAGTTAAATCTCTTTATGGATTAAAACAAGCTCCTAAACAGTGGCATCAAAAATTTGATGAGGTAGTTTTGTCGAGTGGGTTTGTTTTAAATCAAGCTGACAAATGTGTCTATAGTAAATTTAATGATTCTGGAAATGGAGTCATGATATGTTTGTATGTAGATGACATGTTGATATTTGGTACAGACCAAAATCAAGTTGACGAAACTAAGGAATTTTTGTCATCAAAATTTGCTATGAAAGACATGGGGGAGGCGGAGGTGATCTTAGGAATCAAGATCATACGTGAGAACAAGGGTATTTCAATCTCTCAATCACATTATATTGAGAAGATCTTGGATAAGTTCAATTTCAAGGATTGTTCTCCCATAGGTACTCCCATGGATCCACAACTTAAGCTTTTACCTAATAAAGGTAAAGCGGTGTCACAAGTAGAATACTCGAAAAGGATTGGATCATTAATGTATGCAATGATAAGTACTAGGCCGGATATAGCTTATGTTGTTGGAAAACTTAGTAGGTTTACTAGCAATCCTAGTACATTTCATTGGCGAGCTTTAAGTCGAGTATTTCAGTACTTGAAAGGAACAGTTGATTATAAGTTAACTTACATTGGGTTTCCTTCGGTAATTGAAGGTTACTGCGATGCAAGTTGGTTAACCAATAAAGAAGATCATTCTTCTACATCTGGTTGGGTGTTCCTTCTTGGGGGATGTGCCATTAGTTGGGCATCAAAGAAACAGACTTGCATAACAAACTCAACTATGGAATCTGAGTTTGTTGCTTTGGCGGCAGCTGGTAATGAGGCTGAATGGTTAAGGAATTTGCTGTATGAAATTCCATTATGGCCAAAGCCGATTTCTTCTATTTCTATCAGGTGTGATAGTCAAGCTATGTTGGCTAAGGCTTATAGTCAAGTGTATAATGGCAAGTCAAGACACTTAGGTGTGAGACACAGCATGGTTCGTGAGCTCATAATGCATGGTGTCATATCCGTTGAGTGGATTGCAACTCATCGGAACTTAGCTGATCATTTAACCAAAGGGTTATGTAGAGATCTCATAAAAGGATCAGCTGTGGGATTAGGTTTAAAGTCCATTTGAAAGCTCTTGTGTTAAGATACCCAATTCCCACTTAATATTATGTTAAGTGCTGAATTTTCAATGTGGAA
The DNA here is from genome assembly GCA_030686995.1 of Artemisia argyi. Classification (NCBI taxonomy): domain Eukaryota; kingdom Viridiplantae; phylum Streptophyta; class Magnoliopsida; order Asterales; family Asteraceae; genus Artemisia; species Artemisia argyi. The sequence goes on from CM060701.1 coordinate 242,758,217, forward strand.
AGCTTAACATATGGAGTTTGGAACACAACATCAAAATTATCCCAAAGGTATGTGTTTCGGTCTGCAAGATAAGATAGGTTGAAGTTTATCTTCTTAATAATTCTTTTGAAAAATTGCATTTGTAGGTGCAAGACTAAAAGAATTACCTATATGAGTATGAAGTTTAGCTGCTTCAAGAAGCTAGGACTTGGCTTTGATATACTTATGAAGGATAGGGACATAGGCTAGTAAAATAATGTGTCATGTGAGAATTGTGTGTGATAAACTAATGTGTATACTATCTTCATGTATTCTATAATGATATTACAAGGTTCAATCTTCCGGGAAACCTTGATATTCGAATATTTGGAATGTGTAATATACTAAGGTGAAATTCAATCGTCTCGAAATTTCATTTATGCATTAGTTTGATTGTTTGCTATGAAGTGTTAGTTGATTTACGATTACACTAAAATGGGGGAGGTTTGTTGGTATTTTAGTATAAAGTGATTTGTGTTTAATATGCAAGTAAGGGTCGACACTTAGTGGCATATTAACGAGACTAACTTGGTTCAAAGGTACGGTTCAAAGGTAAAGGTACTACTAGTATGTGAAGGTACTGCTAGTGAAGGTACTGCTAGTATGTGAGGTACTGCTAGTTCAGGTACTGCTAGTAAGTAAAGGTACTGCTAGTGATGTTAACCTGCTGCTAGTGTAGTTAACCTGTTGTGCCTTAATAATAACTGTTTTACAGTTATTTAGTTTTCTTATTAACCATTTATAACCGTTTGAAACCAATAACTATCTGTGATATTCTCATTTGAGAGAAATAGAGAGATATACAAAATACACAGAGATTTTGTGACTGAAAACATAACAACATACACAAACTTGAATCAATTAGATTTTATCCGGTCGTTAATTGGTATCCACTCCAATTTAATCGATCTGAAAGCATTCATACTTGTGACTTCTAATTGCTATCAGGATACTCTATTACCCAAATATACAACACAATATACTATCTTACATGTCCTAAGCACGACTTGAACCCACAACCTTTTGATTGAGGTGCTTCTCACACAACAAGAGGTATCATTAGGACACAAGCCATTTGGTAAATGTTAGGCTTTATTTCAAAGCTCTCAAAATAGTAGTACTGTAAATAGGATACTGTATGAAACTTAAGTATTGTAAATAGGAAATACTATGAAAACAACTTTAGAAGTTCACAATATAAGGTACCTGATAAAAGATCATTTATTAGTTTGAAAAAAAAATGATATGTATTGCAGCAACCTTTCAAATATTAAACATATGGTTACAAAGCGCGTGTTATGGATCTTGATTAATAAGAAAACAAAGGGCACGTACCTTAAATGTTTCAGGCTATGAAAAAAGTTTGAAGATGCAAAACTTCACCATCTTCATAAAGTATCAATTAATTCTTTAGGACGATACTATAGCTATTAAAAAACTTTTTTTATTTGTTTTAGCAATGTTGCATAGTACTACACGCCGAGTTTATTCCATATCTATATTATTGATCTTAACGCATGTTTCACAAATACTTGTGCATACAATATAAAAGATCTCAACGGGTTTGGAAAGATTTTCACCTTTTAAAAATTGCCTGAGTGAAGTTGGATTCAAGTGTGTTTAAACATGGTGATGCTACTCATCCACCGTCACACCAGATATGAGTCATGTTCCACAAAAGCGCTTATGTCTCTGAGTCATTTGGGTATCAACAAAAGCTGGATTTTCATATATTAAACCCAATATTGATAAGTTACATGCACGAACAGTCTTCCTAAAATGATCCAACATCCAATCAAATATGCTTTTAAATGTAAAAAAAATGTTTGTTATTGTAAGTTACATGATAATGAAAGACATAAATTGGGCTTAAGATAAACCGGTTGTTTAGCACACAGTGTGTATTCGTTTTGATCACGGGCTGAAATTTACCTATATATATGGATATAGCAAAATAAATGCCACAAATCTTTAATCTCTGTAGCGAGCTTTTTCTTTTTTATTTATTTGCTACCAAACAATTTTTCAGTTTAATGCTCCGAAGTTTAAAGTCTTTTTCTATCCTTTGTAGTTCAAAGTTCATCAGCAAACCCACTGCAAATGTTCTTTAATGCTAAAATCCATTCCCATTTTTGTAAGTAAATTGCAATACTGCAATAGCACAAATAGGCACATTGAAAAAAAAAGGCCTCCTTAGTTGTTTATGTACAGCAATAAGCATAAAATGAAGGTGGTTAAGCATGTCCCGAGCAAGGGATGATAACACTTATCAGGACGAGTTTTACCTGTTTAAAGAGATGTATCGGTAATTGTCTGTAAAGTTATCATAACTTCACTCGGAGGATAAATAATACCTAAAACGCAGCAACAAAAAGGGCTTAATCAGTACAAATAACACTAATTCCTTAAATAACGGTATGATCTCCCAGTTTCTTAAATAACGGCAATGGAATACCAATTTTGTAACCAATCGTTCATCTACTCATGCTGATTATTCAAATATACCCCTGCTTGATTCTAAACTGCAATCATCAATGAGCGTATACATGTCAAACTTTAATAAAAGATGTTGCAACACGGATTTAGTTTGGGTCCCAGTGTACCTTAAACATCACCAAAAAGCTCTTCAAGACCTCTAAGAATTAACATGTATTTGGCTGCATAGTTTCAGTCCAACCTACTTATATAAATTCACAAAACACATAAGAATTAACATGTGATTTGACAGATCTTACACGATGCATGCAAATCAAACATTGACAATCTTGAATGTTAGCATTCATGCTAATCGGATACCATGTGATTATTCTACAAATGGTTCATGTTCGGTAAAGTGGAAAAACGTTACCCGAATAAAAAAGTGCTACTCCATTACGACAATCACGAAATGATTTTATAAATAACTAACCACATTGTTACAAATGAGAAACTCAGTGTCATCATACACAACTTAACCTCCACAAAGTAGTTCTGAAAGGATGTGTTCCTTAAACCCTTTGTTACAAAATGATCTCGATACCAATTAGCTTCGTTCAACCCATGGTCAATGCAGTGTATCACACAGTACACCACATAAATTGATAATGTTATTCGATTATATCGATTATTTTTCAAACATTCCAGAAATATAAATGTAAAATTCAAACCTTAACAACTTATCAAGATTCACTTTTAATAAAAAAAATGAATAATACACAAAAACCAGGTCCAATAAATTTGTAAGAAAATTATAAACGGGACACATAGCATATAGCAGGAACAAATATGGGAAGATTCATAATGACCTGAAATTGAAATCGGCTGAATGTGTTTGTTAGGGTTCAAGATCAATTATTTTTTGATCAACATCAATGGTTTAATTTGGGGGATTTTTTTTTTTTTTTTTTTTTTTTTTTTTTTTTTCGCTATAAATATACACAAAAACCTACATCTCACATTATTACTCTTTTCTAAACCTAAACCAAAGAGATCGACAATGGAGGTTCATGTTCCACATGACATCCTATTCAACCACATACTACCAAGAATTCCAGCCAAATCTGTTTGTCGTTTCAAATATGTTTCGAAAGAATGGCACTCATTCCTTACGTCAGATGTGTTTAAAAACAAACATAACCACCACGTTGATGACCATAAAAACATCCTTAAACTTCTGGTTATATCTCAATCAGAGACAACATTATTCGAGTTTATGTTTACCACCATCGACTGTGAAGCGCCACCGAGTCATGATAAGGGTTTAACTCCCACAAGCCGCCCTTTACCACAATTTGAAGACGTGAATCCTCATAGTATTCATATTCTCACATCTTTTCATGGATTGGTATGTCTAGGCATAAATGAGATCATGAATGTTGATGTATACTCTCATCTAATCTTATGGAATCCTTTGTCGAATGAGTATAAGAGGTTGCCCAAATTTAATTACAATGAATACGACAATTATATTTGTAACGACTATTCAAATTTCGGATTGTATTACAGCTCTTGTGAAGATGACTACAAGCTTCTATTTGTAAATTATTTTTATGACGATAGTGTTTACATATACTCATTAAAATTGGACTCATGGAGAAAAGTAGCCGACTTTCAGCATACAGGTGAACTTTATCCTGGACATTGGAGTCGAGGTACTTATTTGAATGAAAATCTCTACTTCTTACAAGAACACTCGCACGAGAACGGACGGTTAAGTTCCATTATGAGGTTTAACACAAAAACTGAACGGTTGTCACAGATAGAAACTCCCTCTGTTGATGATTATCCAAATGCGTGTAATTATTTTGCCACTATTATGGTTAAAAGTGATTGCATTCATGTTTGTGTCAAATATGACATTGATAACATGAGTTTTGACGAATATGGGAATATGAAGGGTTTCGGAACGAGGATCTTTATTAAGTTGTGGAAGTTGGATGAAAATGGGAATATGAAAGAAGTGGTAAGTTATCAACTAATTAGAAGGCCGTATGTTTATGATCATACTATTACTATTATTAGCCATCTGGTTCCATTCCACTTAATGAAGAACGGAAACTGGCTCATGAGGGATCGCTGTTACAAACATCGAATTTATGAAGTAGATCTCAAAAAGAAGAAGCACATCAAAGACAAAGGCAAAGGCATAGAAGAAGGCAACATCTATGACACCTTTGAGTATGCGAAAGTTAGACTGGGTGACAAGAATATAGTCGATGTAGAAGGTAGATACATTGAAACGTTTGTGTCACCCAATCGATATATGAAGTAGCCATCAGCATATCGTATTTTTATTTTAATAATGATTATTGTTCTTTTTGTTTCCATCTAGACAGAAATATAATAAATTTATCAGTAGGTAATTAACTGTGTTTACTTGGGTATGTAGCTAAACTTTTCATCCAATATATCTGTTTGTAATATTTTGGTTCGCTAGCTTCTAATTCTTTGCTATACTATATATTCATTCCAATTGAGCCACAAGTTTCAAATTAAGATGTTATGTATGGTTAACTTTTATTTACTATTATTTGGTACAGTTTTATGTATGTTTGTGATACACCAGGGGCTGGTCTTGAGCCAAGACGTAGTACAAGGGTGTCTACAGCACCGGTGTGGCACAAGGCTTTGTGTTGCACGGATGACTACTATCTTTATGTTTCTGTTATGTTAGGATATGTCATTGAGTCAACTTAGATAAGTTTCAATCTGAGTCTGTTAGGATAAGTGCCATGTTAGGTTGTGTCTGGTGATAAGTGCCACATTAGGATAAGCGCCAGTTGTGTTTGTGTTTGAGTAGGATTACCCTACGAGTCCTGTAGTCTATATATAAGTCACGTCAATGAATGAAATCAGGCTGCTTTTTTTGAGTCAATTAATCTGTTCTTCTTCTTATTTCTTAGGAGCAAGCATCCGCTTGAAGTGGTGCTAATTACCGATACTACTAAATCCAGGTCGTATCAATTGGTGCTTTCATTGCTATCATGAGCATCGACGAAAACACTATTCGGTTGTTGCTCAAAGAGCAAGCCGACACAGCTCAACAGATTGCACAACAACAAGCTGCGGGTTTTCAGGAGCAGCTTAATGCCTTGCGTATGGAATTGCAGGCCACACGTGGGTTGCTTCAGAATCGTCCCGGGGGTGGCGATCAAGGGTTATTGCCACGATTGATGCGTTTGGATGTTCCCAAATTTACCGGGGATGATCCTGAACGATGGATTTTCGCTATTACAGAGTATTTTTCTTTACTATATACACCTGCAGATCAACGTTTACGGATTGTGGGATTTAATCTCGAAGGAGCAGCTACTGAATGGTTTCGTTGGATGTCAAAGAATGGGTTAATCACCGATTGGCGGCGATTTGTGGAGAGTGTTAAACAACGTTTTGGTCCCTCCAAGTATGAAGATCCACAGGGAGCCTTGTCAAAGTTGCTGCAACTCGGTACGGTTGAAGAATACCAACGCGAGTTTGAAAAGCTAATGAACAGGGTTACGGATATTCCAGAAACGCTACTCATATCTTTTTACATCTCGGGGCTTAAGCTTCATCTTCAGCGTGAGTTGTTAGTATCAAAACCAACAACGTTAGGTGACGCGTTCTCGTTGGCACATATTACCGAAGCCTGTTTGGACGACCAAGTTACTTCAGTATCTGTTGCGGCGGCTAAAGCAGTGTCAAGTTCTGGGGGACAACGCCAGTCAAATAATCGTTTTGGGGTTCCTACAACAACAGTTAGCACTACTAAACCACCGTTGTTACCAACGCCATCCCAATCCCATGCCAATGCAAATTCTAAACAACTTGCTATAAAGTGGATTTCTTCAGCAGAACGTCATGACCGTTTGAGCAAAGGGCTGTGCTTTAATTGTGATCAAAAGTGGGTGCGCGGTCATAAGTGCCCAGGGAAATTCTTATTGATGATGTCAGATGAAGGGGATGATACAGAAACCGAAACCGACACTACTACCGTTGATGCGGTGGAAAGTGGTGATATCTCTATCTTGAACTCTCTAATCGGACAAGGAAGCCCTCGGTCTCTTCAGCTTTGGGGCTCGATTGGGTCAGGTAAAGTGCATGTTTTAATTGATAACGGTAGTACCCATAATTTTATTAGGCCTGATGTGGTGGAGCGAATGCGATTACCGGTTCAGACAACCAAAGCTTTCAAGGTTTATATTGGGAGTGGGGAGATGTTACTTTGTGAGAATCTTTGTGCACAGGTTACGTTAAGCATGCAAGGATTAACAGTGGAAGTTGATTTATACATTCTTCCAATGAAGGGTCTGGATGTGGTGTTGGGAATTCAATGGCTGCAAACCCTCGGCAAAGTTACACATGATTATGCTCACCAAACCATGGAATTCACACTTGTTAATACCACGTATGTATTGAAGGGAGACGAGTCCCTACGTTTGAAGAAGATTAGTCTTCATCACATGCATGCGTTACTCGAGACCAATGATGTGTATGGCGTGTATGAATTATACACCATAGCAAAGGATGCGGATGAAGCGTACACATCAGTAGTTGAAGTGGACTCGACACCACCCGAGATTGAGCAACTTTTGGAACGGTTTGGGCCCTTATTTCAGGTACCAACTACTTTACCTCCCCATCGTATCATTGATCATTGAATCCATTTGCTTCCTAATACAAAACCCGTTAATGTACGGCCTTATCGCTACCCTCACTATCAAAAAGGAGAGATGGAAAAACTAGTTAAGGAGATGCTGGAACAAGGAATTATCCGGTTTAGCCAAAGCCCTTTCTCGTCTCCTGTATTGCTCGTTAAGAAGAAAGATGGGAATTACCGTTTTTGTGTGGACTACCGGGCACTTAATGAAGTGACGGTTAAAGATAAGTTTCCCATCCCGACTGCGGACGAGATGTTCGATGAACTTGGGGGCGCGGTGATCTTTACTAAGCTAGATTTACGGGCTGGTTATCATCATATAAGAGTTCATAAACGAGATATTTACAAAACATCTTTTCGCACACATGAAGGACATTACGAATTTTTGGTTATGCCATTCGGGCTCACCAACGCCCCTTCTACATTCCAAGCTACAATGAACCGGTTGTTTTCCCCCTATTTGCGTAAATTTGTAATCGTTTTCTTTGAGGATATCTTAATTTATAGCACGTCACTTACGGCTCATGTGGAGCATTTGGAATGTGTTTTTTCTTGCTTACAGGAGCACCAGTTTTATAGAAAGAAATCTAAGTGTGCATTCGGGGCTTCATCGTTGGAATACCTTGGCCATATTATCTCAGGGATGGGCGTAGAAGTAGGTACGAAGAAGGTGGTTGCTGTTCGTGATTGGCCTGTACCAAGGACTCAGCGCCAGGTGCGTGGGTTTCTTGGGTTAGCCGGGTATTATCGGCGCTTTATAAAGGGTTATGCAACTATTGCTGCCCCGTTGACTAATTTGTTGCGCAAAGATGGGTTTACATGGGGTGAAACGGAAAGGACAGCTTTTGAAACACTCAAACATCAATTATCTACTACTCCAGTGTTGAGTTTACCCGATTTCGCTCAAACTTTTGTTGTTGAGACGGATGCCGCTGATGAAGGTATCGGTGCGGTGTTATTACAAAATGGTCAACCCGTGTGTTGTTTTAGCCGACGCTTAGGACCACGCATGAGGGCCGCGACCACTTACCAAAAGGAATTGTTTGCCATTGTGGAAGCGGTTTTTAAATGGCGTCATTATTTGCTTGGGCGTCGATTTGTTATCCGGACCGACCACCGAAGTATTAAGGAGCTTATGCAACAAGTAATGCTAACCCCGATTCAGCAAAAATATGTGCGTAAGTTGTTAGGGTTCGACTTCATTATTGAGTATAAACCAGGGGTACAAAATCAAGTGGCTGATGCATTGTCTCGTATACATGAAAATCACGAATCCTTGGCTGCCTCATTCATGTCAATGAGTCAGCCTCTCTGACCGACCTACTGGATGCACTTAAGTCGGAGAATGATGAATTGGAAGAATCATGCGCTTTACATCAACAACTTAACCAAGGAATAACCCCGGTTGGTTTTCGGCGACAAGAAGGGTTGTTAATTTTTCAAGATCGATATTTTATTTGGGGGGAATCAAAATTAAAAACATTGCTGTTGCGTGAGTACCATGACACACCTAGTTCAGGGCATGGAGGGGTTAAAAAAATGTTGGTCGGTTTGTCAGCTTTGTTCTTTTGGAAAGGAATGCGTAAATCGGTGGAGGAATATATTAAAAGTTGTCGCGTGTGTCAGCAAACCAAGTATTCTACTCAAGCGGTCGGGGGCTACTTACAGCCCTTAGCTACGCCTACGTCGGTTTAGGAGGATATATCTATGGATTTCATCACAGGTATGCCGTTATCAAAAGGGTTTACTGTTGTTCTCGTTGTGGTGGATCGATTTTCTAAGTATGAGCACTTTGCTCCTTTGCCGTCTAATTTTAACGCCCACAAGGTGGCAGAGGTCTTTGTAGAAACTGTTATCAAACTCCATGGCCTACCAAAAACTATCGTATCGGACCGTGATCCTATTTTCGTTAGCAACTTTTGGACACAGCTGTTTAAACTTAGTGGAACACAACTCAACCACAGTACAACTTATCATCCTCAAACGGAGGTGGTAAACCGCGGGCTGGAACAATATTTGCGGGCCATGGTTGCCGACCGTCCTACTCAATGGGTTCGTCTTTTGCCATGGGCCGAGTATTGTTACAATACCTCGTATCATAGCAGCATTAAAATGACGCCCTATCAAGCTTTATATGGTAAACTTCCATTGGCCATCATTCCATACCCATCCGGATCAGCAAAAGTCGCGGCTGTGGAAGATGTATTGACTGAATGAGATGCATTGTTGCGACAGTTAAGGCAAAATTTATTAGCAGCAAAAAATCGAATGGAAGAGAAAGCTAACCGCAAGCGCAGAGACGTTGAGTTTAATGTAGGGGATAAGGTGCACGTCAAGCTACAGCCTTACCGACAACTCACCTTGGCCAGGCGGTTATCCAACAAATTAGCTAAGCGATACTATGGACCGTATGAGATTTTAGAGCGTATTGGGAAAGTAGCTTACCGTTTAGCTTTACCGTCTGATAGTAAGATCCATCCAGTGTTTAATGTTTCTATTCTCAAACCATTTTTGGGTGAAGACACTGAGGAAGTAACGAGTTTGCCTGAGGAGGTTGAAGACGGGCGGCCAATTGAACAACCTATAGCTGTTAATGGGTCGTGGGTTATATTGCGTAATGGGCAATTGGTTCAACAAATTTTGGTATAGTGGGCGGGGCGTGCACCTGAGGAAGCAACCTGGGAGTCATTGGCTGAATTTCAAAATGCTTACCCAGCTTATGACCTTGGGAACAAGGTCATTTCTGAAGGAAGGGAGAATGATACACCAGGGGCTGGTCTTGAGCCAAGACGTAGTACAAGGGCGTCTACAGCACCGGTGTGGCACAAGGACTTTGTGTTGCACTAGGATGACTACTATCTTTATGTTTCTGTTATGTTAGGATATGTCATTGAGTCGACTTAGATAAGTTTCAATCTGAGTCTGTGTTAGGATAAGTGCCATGTTAGGTTGTGTCTGGTGATAAGTGCCACATTAGGATAAGTGCCAGTTGTGTTTGTGTTTGAGTAGGATTACCCTACGATTCCTGTAGTCTATATAAGTCACATCAATGAATGAAATGAGGCAGCTTTTTTGAGTCAATTAATCTGTTCTTCTTCTTCTTCTTCTTCTTATTTCTTAGGAGCAAGCATCCGCTTGAAGTGGTGCTAATTACCGATACTACTCAATCCGGGTCGTATCAGTTTGCCTGATACCAATACCATTCAACTGTACGTAACATTGAGTGTTAAACAATTAGACGTAGATGGCCCGAGCCCGACTGTGGGCTATGGGTCCATTAGAGTTTTTAGGGTTTCTAGTAGGTTCTATGTAATTGCATTGTAAATATCGGATCTTTCTTTGTAAGTAGTCGTTAGGATACCATATTTTTTATTTATTATTAGTAACATGTGGTCACATTAGCAGTTTGATGGTTCAACATGTCTCAAGAACATGCTTCTACGTGTCATTGCGTTTGTAAAACAGTAAAACTTATTATCAAAAAACCACAAAATAATAAGATAATTATAAAAAGTTGAACTTTAAGAGAAAATCTGTGACTAACATTAATATTGTATCATTGGCCGGTTACATAACTCGTACTCGTACGTAGTGAATTACAAAACTCGTACTCATATGTAGTGAATATGTATCTTATTGTTATACTTATATACATTATTGTAGTAAACAACAACACTCAGGTGACTTTATATACACGTTTGTAGTCAACATACCTTATATGCATCTTCATCAATGCTCAACATTCTGTGTATACTGTTTTGTGAAACGTAGACTGAATCCAGGTGTAAGCAAGATGTATTGAACAACAACGTCATCAAGTCTTTCACATACTTGTAGTTCTTATCTTGGGGATGAATTGTTGTGTGACTGAACCATGGTGAATATCCAACTCTAAGTGCATTGTCACTAAACAAACGTGCTTGAGTTTAGTATGGATTTGCAGAGCTTGAAAAGAATAAAACAATGTGTAAAAAGATGAAGCATTTGATTACGGGCAACAAAGGTGTTATGTCTTTAGAACAAATATTTGTATTGGTCATTTTTCTTAAACTTGTTTCAAGTAGTCCCACATAGGTTGAAGGATAGAAATTGTGCTTATTAATATACTCGGGTGTATATTGTTGGAAAATTTAGTGCACTTGTGGAATTAGTTCACACCTGGTAATGGGCTTGGAGGTACGGAGTGTACACCCATCAGGTCCCTGAACACCCTGACTCATATAGTGGTTGTGCACGATTTTGCTGAAAGCAGAATCCTGCTGATGGTTCCTACTGAGTACTGGTTCCTGCTGATGGTTCCTACTGAGTACTAGTTCCTGCTGATGGTTCCTACTGAGTACTGGTTCCTGCTGATGGTTCCTGCTACTAGTGTCTGGATCCTGCTGATGAGCAGAATTTCTGCTGATAGAGTGCTTTATGATTATGTAACTGATTTGACCTATTCAAATGGCAGTTACATCTGCACTCATGACCTCGTTTAACTGGTCAAGTAACCACTATTTTAGGCTATAATGGGGATAATTATGTGGAGATTAATGGGCCGATTAATTCTCATAATTCCATTTGACTAGCCATGAGTATCTTCCTATAAATAGGAAATCAGATTATGCATGAAGGTACATAGAAAACATACAACACTAAAACGCAAAGGGTTATTGATTTGTGCCTAATTCAATAACAAACATTTGGTCTTATCCCAAGTAGATATTCGTGATACCCAGGCATTAGGGTCGAATAGTTTACTTTGGAAAGTGATAACACGATTCCAAGTGATATCCGGTAACCGTTCATTGGTACGTAGTTAGTTCATTGATTATCTTAACCCTGTTCTGGGCTCATAACCACCAACAATCAAAGTAAACTATTTGGTAATAATCAATGGCTGTTGCTATGAGGTATATGGCTGCTAGTTTTTCCAAATTGGAAAAGTTTGAAGGTGTTGACTTCAGAAGGTGGCAAAAGAAGATGCACTTCTTGCTATCAAGCATGAATGTTGTGTATGTTCTGAGCACTGCCATTCCTAAAGATCATGGGGATGATGCTATTGTGGAACAGATAAGGAATCGAAGCAAATGGGAGAATGATGATTATGTTTGCAGAGGTTTAATTCTCAATGGTATGTCTGACTCTCTCTTTGACATTTATCAGAATGTAGAATCTTCCAAAGAACTTTGGGATTCCTTGGATGCCAAATATATGGCTGAGGATGCTTCAAGTAAGAATTTTCTTGTAAGTAATTTCACAAATTACAAAATGACTGATTCAAGACCAGTTATGGAACAATACAATGAACTTCTTGGAATACTTGGAAGGTTTACACAACACAAAATGAACATGGATGAGGCTATTTCAGTCTCTTGTATCATTGACAAACTCCCTCCTTCTTGGAAAGATTTCAAGCATACCTTAAAACATAAGAAGGAAGAACTGACACTTGTTCAGTTGGGTAGTCATCTGCGTATTGAGGATTCTCTCAGGATGCAGGACAATGACAAGCCAAAGAGTAGCAATGCTACTGGTGCATCTGTTGTCAATATGGTGGAACATAACAATTCCACCAGGTACAATGACAACAAAGGCAAATGTAAACATCAAGATAACACAAGGGCTGATCCTAACAAGAAGGCAACACCTACTTGTTGGAAATGTGGCAAATCTGATCACATTAAAAAGGATTGCAAAGGTGTTAAGGTTGGAGGTAAATCCAATGGTTCAGGCACTAGTGGTTCAGGAAGTGGTGGTTCAGCCAACTCACTGAAAGGTCAGAATATGTTTAATGAATCTCTTCAGGTTTATTATGTTACATATGTATCTGAATCTAACTATGTGCAGGATGATGATGTTGCGTGGTGGGTTGACTCTAGAGCAACTGTTCATGTGTGCAAAGATAGATGCTGGTTCAAGACTTATAAGTCACTGAATGATGGATCTATTCTTCACATGGGAAATGAGTCAACAGCCTTGGTGCATGGGCGTGGTTGTGTAGATCTTAATTTTAGTTCTAGAAAGATTGTAACTTTGTTTAATGTTATTTATGTTCCTGATATAAGGAAGAACTTTGTTTAATGTTATCCAAACATGGTGTGTTTATTGGTTTTGGCTATTTGTGTAATCAAATGTTCAGGCTGAATATTGTCACTGACATTGGTAATTCAGCCTTTATGTCAACCTCTAAACTGAATGACTCTACCCTGTGGCATGCTAGACTTGGCCATGTACATTTTAAAAGGATGCAAGATATGTCTAAGGATGGCTTAATCCCAGCATTTGACATGGACACTGAAAAGTGTAAAACTTGCATGTTGAACAAAATCACTAAGAAACCTTTTCAGGGTGTTAAATGTGAGACTGAGCTCTTGGAGCTAATACACAGTGACCTGTGTGATTTGCATGCCACTCCCTCTTTGGGGAATAAAAAGTACTTTGTGACATTTATTTATGATGCTTCTAGGTTTTGTTATGTCTATCTGTTACATACCAAGGATGAAGCATTAGATAAATTCAAGGTATTTAAAACTGAAGTTGAATTACAACTTGGGTCTCTGATCAAAAGATTCAGGACTGATAGGGGAGGTGAATACATGGATACTTTGTATTTTCAGTCTGTTGGTATAATCCATGAAACGACTGCCCCTTATACTCCTCAGCAAAATGGTATTTCTGAAAGGAAAAATAGGGTACTGAAGGAGATGGTTAATTCCATGTTGTCCTACTCAGGACTGAGTCAAGGGTTCTGGGGTGAAGCTATGTTAACAGCTTGCTATTTATTAAATAGGGTTCCCAACAAAAGGAACAAAGTCACCCCTTATGAACTCTGGAATAAAAAGAAACCCAACCTAAATTATCTCAGGGTTTGGGGCTGTAGGGCTGTTGTAAGACTCCCTGATCCAAAATTGAAAACTTTGGGTGAAAGAGGCATTGATTGCATCTTTGTTGTATATGCTGAGCATTCCAAGGCATACAGGTTCTATGTTATTGAACCTAATGAATATGTTTCAATTAATTCAATAATTGAATCAAGGGATGCACTATTTGATGAGAATAGATTCTCATCAGTCCCTAGACCAAGTCACAGGATTCCAAATGGAACTGATGACATTGGTGTATCAGAGGTCCCTGATGATTTATCATCTCAGGCCCCTAATGAGGTTGTGGTTCAACAACCTGAACCTGAGCTCAGGAAGAGCAAAAGGGTCAGGACTCTAAAGTCATTTGGACCTGAGTTTCAATTATACTTAATCGAAGGTACAAGGAATGAGGTCTCTGACCAATATTCCTATTGCTTCATTGTAGAGTATGATCCCAAAACTTTTGATGAAGCAATGAAGTCCAAGGATGTTGCTTTCTGGAAAGAAGCAATAAATGATGAGATTGACTCCATCATGGGGAACAACACTTGGGTGTTGGTTGATCTACCACCAGGTTGCAAACCTCTTGGTTGCAAATGGATTTTCAAAAGGAAAATGAAGGTATATGGAACTATTGAAAAGTTCAAGGCTAGACTAGTCATTCAGGGCTTTAGACAAAAGTCAGGGATATACTACTTTGATACTTATGCCCCTGTGGGTCGTATCAGTACCATAAGATTCTTGATTGCTTTGGCATCAATTCACAATCTGATTATTCATTAGATGGATGTGAAGACAGCTTTCTTGAATGGTGAATTGGATGAAGAGGTTTATATGAACCAACCTCAGGGCTTCATCTTGCCTGGCAATGAAAACAAGGTGTGTAAACTGATTAGGACTGAAACAGGCACCTAAGCAATGGCATCAAAAATTTGATGAAGTGGTTTTGTCTAATGGTTATGTTCTTAACCAGGCTGACAAATGTATATATAGCAAATTTGATGAATCTGGTAAAGGAGTTATCATTTGTCTATATGTTGATCTTTGGTACTCACCAAAATCAGGTTGACCTGACAAAGGAATTTTTGTCATCAAAGTTCTCCATGAAGGACATGAGGGAGGCTGATGTTATCCTAGGTATAAGGATCAAACATGAAAGCAATGGTATATCAATTTCTCAGTCTCATTACATAGAGAAGGTACTGAAGAAATTTAATTGCTTTGATTGTACTCCAGTGAGTACTCCCATGGATACCACTGAGAAGCTTATGCTAAATACTGGCAAAGCTGTATCTCAACTTGAGTATTCCAGGGTGATTGGCTGCCTGATGTATGCCATGACTTGTACAAGCACTGGTACAAAAATGGTCTTTCGTCACACATGGTCGATTTCAAACGGTCACATTGTAACATATTTACGTGACTAAATGTATGAAAATAAAATAAACAGCCACACTCGATCCGACTTGTGTGACCATTTCGGAAGATATATGTCACACATTTGTGTATTTATGTGACTAGAGGGTAGCTGGTAAATATTTTTTGATCATTTAGTCACGTTTTATTTGGGACGTGTGACCGATACAAATCAGCTTTAAGCATTAGTCACACTACAGATATACATATGTGACAAATATATGTCACACAATTGAAGAGTGTGACCAAAATAGATATATGGTCACATGAAGTAATTGTGTATGTGACTAAATTATATAGTCAAGTTTGTCACACATTATTTAAATGTGACTACTATTCTTTGCTGAATATTTAGCCACATAGCGTTTGAAATGTGTGACAACGGAAAAGTAAGTTTGAAGCGTTAGTCACGAAATGCGTTTAAGAGTGACAAATATATGTCACACACTTGAAGAGTGTGACCAAATGTCATATATGGTCACACTAAACCATAGAAACATGATTAAGTGTAACTAAAATTCAATACATATGGTCACGTAAGTTAATATGTGTGTCTAAAGTTTAGTGTGTGTTTGTTTGCAAAATCCTAATGGGTATTATATGTGACCAATACATTCAAAATAGTCAGATTGTGAAATATTCATGTGACTATTATTTATAGCAAAATGTGAAGTCAGTTATCATAAAGCTTGATATTAGTCACATTGAGTTTTTGTGTGACTAAATTAAAGATGCTATATATATGGTCACATGAAGTATTTATTTAGGTGGCTAAATCATAGTGTCATATTTTGTCACACATTATTTAAATGTAGTCACAATTCGATACATATGGTCACACATTTCTGATACCTTATGTATACGTACTCTATCTAGCTAGTTTGAGTCTAATTTGATATTCACCGCATGAATTGAGTTCAGACTATTAGTCATGACTCTTCATTTGCCCCATTACAATGCTATAGTTATACTTAGAACTGTTAAGTATATTTAGATGTTGGGATGATTGTGCATATGTTATGGCTTGTATTTTCTTTGTTTCTAGACTAACATTTTTCAGGAAAAGCAAAGAAAAAGTTGTTTGGATTGGAATATGGGTGAATGCTAGTAACTCCGAACTTAATGCTGCTAAGGCAGAACTTAATGCTGTTAGGCAGAACTTAATGTTGCTAGCTCGTTAGTGCCCTCACGTGCGTTGCACGTCAGGGTATTTTCGTCATTTCACTATTCCCGCTATAACACATTAACACACTTCAGCTACCTCCCTTTCACAAAAATCGACGAGGATATTTTTTGCAAATAACAAAACTAAGTCGTGTTTAACACAACAAAATCACACTCACATAATTAAACTCAACCTAATATCTCAAACAATACAGTCGGTGCTTAGCAGTCGTGAATCTTCAAAAAACACACGTACCAGGTAACCACATTTACTGATTTTTACTTCATTCAAATGGTATTTTGCATTGTTTTATAACCTTAATCGTTAATGCAGTAACCATGTTTGGTAATCAATTTATTTGCGCTGTGGACAATCCTGATGTTTTGGATGAGTTTCTAAGTTAACACCATTATTGATAAACTGTTATTTCTCTAAGAAACTAGTTTAATTACTCCTTCCCATAATTAGAGTCCACTATTGACTTTTGAATTCTTTAGTTTTCAACTTTGACCTTAAATATTTGTATTTGTGTTATATATTACTTGATGCAAAATATATGAATAGATTAAGTTTTGAATGTATTTTCCATTTGTATAATTTTTATCAACTATTATATAACACAAATAAAAATATATAAAGTCAAATTTGACAAATGAAGACTTAAAAAGTCAAACATTAAGTGTCCACTATGACTTTTCAAGTCTTTTTTCTTCAACTTTGACTTCAAATTTTTTTGTCCGTGTTATATAGTACTTGATGCAAGATATATGAATGGATTAAGTTTTTAGTTGTGTTTTCATTTGTATACTTTATTTTCATATACATGAACTGCATAATGATTATGTTCTAGGAGGTTCCTATACTGGAAATGGTTTTATTTTCTTAGTTAACTGTGTGGGGGGGGGGGGGGGGGGGGGTTAGATGGAAAGTTCGTGTAAGGAGAGTCTCACAATTTAAGTGTGTTCTTGAGGGAGCAAGGTGGAATGATTTTGTCATTCACAACATCTCCTGTTCAGCTGTTGAGTACATACATTTTGTTGAAGAGGGTGAGGATGTGTTTTATGTAACTTGCTATGGTGAGAATGGGTTGGAGTTTCACAATTATGAACCCGAGAGTGCCCCATTTTGGAGATGTTTAGTGCCTGTGACAGACACATCTCTACTTATGCATTCGTTGGAGGAAGACTTTCTGAGATATCTGGATGGTCCAATCCCTATTGATTCGGTCGTGGTTTCCACTAACACGACTGACTACAATGTTAGGGTGGCTAGTGATCATCTAAATGGTCGATATGTCCACTCCTTATTATTATATGGTGGTGGTTGGGTGACACTCGCTCGAGACTTGAATTTGAAGGCTGGTCAGTGGATGGTTTTTACTCAGGTTTACCCGGGCCAGTAATTTAATGTGATGTTGTTTGAACCTGATGGAGGGGCCATCACAACTGTGGAGACATACAGCACCAATATTGCCATGAATGCCTTGTGTTACCAACCACATGACTATGGTATTTTTTTCCTTTATTAGCTTTAACTACATCAAGTATATGATATCTTTGTAACATTTTGGATTATCTATAACTTACTCATTTTGTAATATTAAATTCAGATTTTGAAGCCCGAGGGATGAACTGGATGTGCAGATGGTCGTTTCACACTGTCCACGACCAAGAAGATAGGGCATTCTACCGACCACTGACTGCATGCTTCTGGAGAAATGGACAACTAGTAAGTGTCTTGAAAACTTTGATAATTTGTCAAATATTAATTATGCTACAATTTCAATGAGATTACAAACTAAACAACTATCAATCTATAGCAGTTGTAACTTTGTACATTTTGTAACAGACTATACCATCAAAAATTGTGCACAAGTACAACTTGTATGGGTACTCTGTCGCTGTTGTGAAGCACCAAATGATAAAAAAAGTGTTCCAAGTACGTGAGAGAACAGTGGTGGTACCTGGTCGAGGGAAGGTGAAGAGGAAGGTGTTTATTGTTTCATGCTCTAGTTTCAGGGAGTTGAGACAGGAAGCCGGCTTTGGTGCAGCTGCAAGGGTCCGCTACTTAATGTTTGATGTGTGTTGATGGTTTGATGGTTGTTGATGGTTTTATGTTTGTTGATGGGTGAAACAATGTTTGAAAGTTTTTGTAAGTTGGATAAAGAATTTTGTAAGTATCTGATGTATGATAAACCAAATTGGGTTTGTCATTAGACAATGGTATGTAATTAGCTAATGTAGGATGAACCATATGGGTTTATCCGTAGACAATGTTATGTATAGTAAACTATGTAGGTTGACATTATTGTACGAAAGCGGCTTATACGGCCATATAACTAGTTAATTGGGGATTTAAACCCTTATGTGTAAATGTTACCAATCCACCCCTGCACTCTCATATCTAGCAGTACAAACCCACATGCAGTAACGTTTTCTTAGCAGCAGAAACTTTTGATTTTGATAACTTTTGATTAACATGATACAAAATATATCCCAAGTTCTTGTTAATGAACACAACAATCATAATATTGTAACAATTAATGAGAAAATTTAGCAATGACAAAGTACGGGAATTAAAATTAAACATATTCCATTAATACTTGAAATGAAAAATTACAAAATACTGGTAACAAAAGGTACACATTCTTAAATTTTACTAATCTAAAAGGATTACAACATGTTTATTCATAAAGTCAAATAAAGTAGTACAAAAGGATTACAATGTTTATTCAAATTACTTCCTAACTCAACTAATACATTTTCTTTTTACCCTTCCCTTTTGAAAAAAACTTTGGGCATTTTTGGTTCCCATGGTTTTATAGCCTTGTCTTCACAAGTCTTAGCATTGGGCAGGCCTAGCACCTGAACTCTCTCATCAAAAAGCTCTTTGGCAGTCTTTTTTGGAGTTTTAACCTTCCTAGCATCTTCCTTTTTGTGCCTGATCCAGAATATCCCTTTGGAAATTAAAGTAGTCTGCCCATGTATTTGGAGGACCTTCAGAACTGCTTGATATGTGAAATGAACTTGAGTCACTGCTGTCAATTTTAATGATTGCTGCAAAAAAAATATATAAAAAGGGGTTAAACTAGGATTTGTGATTTGAGATACACATGGAAACGAGTATAAAAAGGGGATATGGGAAAACCAAACTACCTATACATATTAGTCGCCAGGGATCAATGCTTATATATAACTCTTGACAGAACTATATACATATTAGTCGCCAACAAAGACTAGTCACAATGGAACATGATTGACTTGAAGAAATCTGCCAAATTTCATGATTGACCTGATCCAAATATCCCTTTGGAAAGTAGTCTGACCATGGATTTGCTGCAAAAAAATTAAAAAATATATTAAAATTTTAAAAAATATAGTGTAAATGAAATAAAAGATAATGTTGCAATTCAGGGTGTGTTTGAAACAAACTTTGTTCTTGGAACTTCAATGGCCACATTACCTGGTGGATGGTTGGTTTTAGATCATAAAAAAGAATGGAATGCAACAAACTAACATACGTAACCCTTCTAACTTCCCATTACTGCTCCTTTTTTTCGTTTCAACTCCCTTTGAGCAAAGGACTGCACCAGCCGCATTGCTAGATTGTTGAAAAAACAAAAGAAACAGTATGGGAAGTTAGAATGGAAAGGTATGTTGAAATTCCAGACTCAAAGTAATACAAAAAATCTACAAATGTTGAGTAAAGAATAGAGTCTAAGTAACATCACTCATATTGAATGCGATAATGGAGTGTGGCATGTCATGAACATTACACACTATATCATTATTGCATTGATCAGGACAGATCTATCTAACGTTGCAGTACCATCTAATAATTAACCACACAAACGGTAGTAGATGTTTTCCAAATTAAGCAATGGAACCATCTACAACGCTATATAGAGCGCCCTAATCATTGAGCTTTAAGTTATTAGAAAACAGATTCTTACTATCATTTATATTGCTCCCTTAGATGTGACGAACATACATATTAATTATGTAGATTCTACGACATTAGAGAGCTAATTGTGCATGAATAAAATCATATAAAATTTATATTAACAATGCAATGAACTACCATCCTTTCTACCCTAGCCAACAACAACATATAATTCAGTCTTGAATCTCTAACCTACCAACATGCTGGAAGACGAAGACGCTAAATTCAAGCATCGAACCTACAAATTATACTTGATAATTGTTTCTGTATTTTGGCAAAGAGCAAAGATGAATCATCGATGGATGAAACACCAGAACAAGTTTATGTTCATACTTGAAAGTGGTGTCTTTTCATCCATCGATGATACTTCTTCCATCTTTCATACTTGGATGTTTTAGCCTAACTATTCGCACACACATCCGTCACTTTTCTTCCTTATTCTATCAATACAAATGCAACTTAACGCAGTTCTTATAACAGATAATCAACCTAAGCCTAAGAATAAATAGCTCTAAGGGGGTATTTGGATTATATTAATTAGTTTGTGATCTTATCAGCTTTTTGAGATTTGGGATCAAAACCATAGATCCGAGTGAGTTGCAACTGTGAGTGTGAGAGAGAAAGAGAGGATTATGTTCAAGTGTTCGAAGTGTGTTTGATAAGAAAGAGAGGATCAAAACCCTAGATCCGAGTGAAGTGTGTTTGAAACCCGGTTCGACTCGGGTGGTTCAACCGGTTGAACCATTCCGGGTGAAAAATGAGTCGATTTAAACCTGGTCAACTTGCTAGGTTGGGTCGAAAATGGGTCAAATTAAACTTGGTCAACCTACCGGGTTTGAAGAGTTCCGGGTCAACCCGGTTTGTGTTTATTTGGTTGTACTTAATTTGATAGATATGTTTTAATTTGGTTGTACAATGTGAATAAATCATTGTACTTTTAAGTAATGGATAATGTTTTGAAACCCGGTTCGACCCGGGTGGTTCAACCGGTTGAACCGTTCTGGTCAAAAAATGTGTCGATTTAAACTGGGTCAACTTGCTAGGTTGGGTCGGAAATGGGTCAAATTAAACCAGGTCAACCCGCCGGGTTTGAAGCGTCCCGGGTTAACCCGGTATGTGATTTGTAAAAACCGAAACCAAATGCTGAATTGGTTTGTCGGTTTCTCGGGTTATACAAATTTACTAATTATTATATATCATAAACACAAAATTATTATATATCATAGTTTTGTAATATCATTTTCTTAAGATCCTATGATCAAGATCGAGATCCTATAAGATCTTAAGCTTTCAAAGATCCTATGTAAGATCCAGATCATTTTTGCTTTGTAGTATCGTAAAATCGTAGTGGTGGGCCCCTCGGTATGAAAGATTCATACCTTACTCTTTTGAGGTATATAGAGTATGGAGGATTTCTATCATTCATTACCATAGTTGTGGGCCCTCTTATATTAAACAAACAAATCTACCAAATTACTTAAAAGTACAATGATTTATTCACATTGTACAATCAATTAAAAACAGATATACCAAATTAAAAATACAACCAATTAAAACACGTACAAACCGGGTTGTCTCGGGACGATGCTTCAAACCCGGCGGGTTGACCCAGTTTAATTTGACCCGTTTTTTACCCAACCTAGCAAGTTGACCAGGTTTAAATCGACTCATTTTTCACCCGAAACAGTTCAACCGGTTGAACCACCAGAGTCGAACCGGGTTTCAAAACATTATGTTTAATTCCCAAATCTTCAAACTTTTATTATTTTTCGTTTATAACCTATAATTTTTTTTATCAATAAACTATCTACCGATATTAAAAATCTCGTTGCTATGAAAAAATCGTACAAAAATGTACGAAAATGTAATAAACGTTTCATAACGTTTTAATACAGAGGAAAATTACCCATTGTTGATCACCAATCATGTATTGGTCGATAACATATATGACATGTCACTACAACCCAATATTAATTCACATGACCCGTTACCCATGTTAATTACCACATGATCAACAGTCATGGATGTGACGACCAGTGATAGCCTAATGCATATGACCCATATGATGTCAAATACACATTATTGAATGTGACCAATGATAACCTAATGCATATGACCCATGACCCATGTGAATTATAGCCATTATCACCGATCATGCATGAACTCGGTCTGAGCTTGATCACTCGAAAAGCTCGGTTTATTTGTAAAGGTGTGTTGTCTTACACAAATTAAAATTGAAATATAATCGCTCGGTTTTGCTTACAAGGATCGGGTTCCTATACGATCTTAAGCTTTCAAAGATCCTACATAAGATCCGGATCGTTTTTCCTTTACAGTATCGTAAAATCGTAAGATCCTAAGATCAGGATCGGGATCCTGACAACCATGCTCGATACATTTATAATTAACTATTTACACTTAGTACGGTTACATACAATATATAACTCGAGTCGAACTTTTATAAGGTCGGCTCATTTCCACCTCTTATAAAAGCAAAAAATTAAGATACTTCATGTGTTAAATTTATATGTAATATTTTACATGTACCCTCACTTAATTAATTGTCTGAAATAAAATTTCCCTTTTAACTTTTCCAAAGAGCCCGCCTAAATTTTTTCCCCAAATTTAAATTGCCCCTTGATGCGTGGGAATCGCACCTTGCTTTACCTCTCGAGGGATCTCGCGAGGCTTACAACCCCCACCAGGCAGTGTACCTGATCGTTGTAGTATAGTATAGTGACAAGTACAGGGGGATTGATCGTTCAGCTTAGGAATAGTGTCGCTAGGATTAGAAAGCC
Organism: Artemisia argyi; assembly: GCA_030686995.1. NCBI lineage: Eukaryota > Viridiplantae > Streptophyta > Magnoliopsida > Asterales > Asteraceae > Artemisia > Artemisia argyi. The sequence continues at coordinate 242,781,521 of CM060701.1, forward strand.
TAATTAATAGTTCTAAAGATGAAAGATGATTATTTTTATGTTTTTATATTTAATGAAAGCAAGTAAAATCTCGGGTTTTGAAGAGTGGGCGGAATTAGTTGTTATTCAACTAACCCAAAAGCTATTATTTAATTAATTAAACTAATGAAAATGAACTTAAACTAATATTAAACTAAGGTTGTGAGCAGTGGTTGGAGAAATTGTGTTTACTTAGACTTCATTACTCCCTAGATATCTTTTACATGTCAATTACTTGTTACACTTGTATGGATGACGGATTGTATTCCTTAATACCATTCGTGGGGTGGCATACATAACTCCCCAACCCTATGAGCTCTTATCTCCTCCTACACCATGACCCAACACAACTATAGGGATTGTAAACAGTGGCTCATGCATTAAATACAACCAATAAAGACCTAGTACGCCTCGGTTCATGTTTCTTAAGACGTTCAAGCATGTTACCATTTGGAGATCTACCAGTTTTCTTAAGCCTAACATATAATATCATTCATCCAAGACAAGAATAGACAAGTAATCAACACATAATCAACATCTAGGTTTCATTAGATCTAAGCAAACACAAAGGAAATCTAGCCTAGCATAGTAGAATTAAGATAAGAACAAAAGATAAACAACCAACACATAGACATATTGATTGAATTAAGAGTATACTTATCTCAATTACAATGCAAGGTCTCAAGGGTTTGGAACCCTTGAAAAACCTGTAAAAGAGGCACCAAAATCGTCTTTAGGGTTTCACCAAAACTTCTCCTCTTTTAATGAAAAAACTAGAAAACTATATATAGGAAAATCGTTCTGACGGCGTCAAGAGTAAAGTCTGACGCTGTCACCTCGCCGCCATATACTTCCTCGGACGCCCTAGATCCACTTGTGACGGCCTATGTGACGCCGTCACCACCTACGGTAAATTATTCTTGGCCACTTTGACGCCGTCATCTCTCCATCTGACGCCGTCACCAGCTACGGTAAATTATTCTCCATGTCTGACGCCGTCAAGACGCAAGTCTTGACGCCGTCACCTAGCATCTTCAGCTTGGATTTTTGGTACTTTGTCGTTTTCTTCACTTTATGCTCCAAAAACGTCCAAAATAGCCTCTTTTCCAGAATTCACTCTCCAAACACCTAAAATCACAAAAGGAACGATTTAGGGCAATATTTGATCAAATAAAGTCGGATTCGGGCTTAAATGACCCCCTAAAAACGGATCATTTTTCGCCTCATCATATACCCTTACACTTGAGATTTGCTTGTCCTCAAGCAAATGAGCTTTTATTCTACTCAAAAGACAAGTTAGGGGTCATTTAACACTAATATAAAAGTAATTACAACAAATAATCGTTCCACTAAAGACCAATAGACAAGCACGGAGGTCATACACAAGCACCTCACAAATAGTGTTTAGATACTCACATCTCTCGGGTGTAATAAAGTAATATAACATTATGGAAATGGAAGATATCTCTCACTACCTGTCATAGCAAAATAGATTACCATAGGCTTTGGAAAGGATCAAACCTCCACCACATGGCGTAAGCACCTAGGATAAACTATCAAAGAGGTCTTTTTAAAGGGTTATAACGTTAGGTGTAGGGATATGAATTACACGGTTTTGTTGGATAAAGGGAATTTTACTGGTGGCGAGTTAACAATCTTGGTTAGTTACATGTACAAGATGGCGTTGCTAAGCCAAGACTAGACTCGACTTAAGCTAATAAATGAAAAATAACAAAAACATAAAATGAACATAGAATGAAAACGGGATGGTAGTCCGTATGTTTTTTTTCTTTCTTTTTCCTTTTTTCTATTTTTTTTTCTTTTTCTTTTTTTTCGATTTTTTTTTTTTTTTTTTTTTTTTTTGCATACACTCTTACCCTACCATCCAAAATAATACATCATAGGGGTATGAGCAATCCCCTTACACTTGAATCTTTACATACTTTACATTAACTAATCTAATGACTCGAATTAAGAAAATCAAAACACTTGGAGCACTTTTAAGATTAACGTACATATGGGGGTAATAATATTATGTTCTTCCCCATTACTCCATAAAATAAGTACTTACCCATGAGTCCCAATCGTCCCAAAACAATATGTACAAGGATATGACTCGACTTAGCAACCATGTAATCAATTAGAAAGTTAACTTAGGGTTTAACAAATAACAATAATGCACTAAAGATGAGCGCATACACGGAAGGCTAAGGCGATTTGGTTGTACATTTAAGTGGGGTGTAACAAATTCTTCCTTTAAGTAAGATGCTCAAAGTTAGAAACGAAAAGATAGGCTCGGAGGGATGTACTAGGGGTATCGTGTACTAAAAATGAGTACAACGCAAAGGGTGTGGGAAAAATTAGTTGACTTAACTAGCCAAGTGATATGACTTAAATGGTCAAGTAATTATAATACAGGTTTAACACAAGGGTGATCCTAATGCCTCTTATCATGTAGTAAATCCTACTACACGAATGTAGTCTCACTAGCGGTCTCGGGATGCATCACTAACGCAAGTTCTAGAATCTAAATGCTACCGGTACACTCATAAGCACCAATAATAAATGCTTTTCCTATCAAATCTAAAGGCGAACCTCACATTTTTGGGTGGAAAATTTTTCTGAATATACGGTTATGTGCTAGTCATACAACCTCCTATCCATGAGACGCTTGCTATGGCTAAAGTTTCACTCCTAAATGTTGTAAAAAATTTTAAATTTGGCGCTAAAATTACACTAACAAGTATTTCTCATAGTTTTATTACACATCTACTATCAAACAAAACAAACTCAAGCGAAAGTGCATATGTAAGGTATCATCTTTTTACCCTCCCCTTACACTTAGGATGAACATTGTCCCCAATGTTCAAGTAAAGAATGTAAAAGTGAAAAAGTAAAGAGAATGAAATCAAATACTCCCCTGATTCGCTCGGTATGGATTTTAGGTTGGCCAGGTTAAATCTTCCTCCAAGAAAATGAACAATCAAAGCTTCCCTTCCAGAATATAAATCATCTTCTTGTCTTAAATAACCTGTAAATCCTGACAAAAGTAAACAAGGCAACCTCGCGTAAAATCGGCGGCATCCTATATAAGTTACTAAATCCTAGAAAACAAAGTAAGATATAATGCTTGTGGAATGAAGTTTGCAGATTTCCTGGAGATTAAAAAACTTAATAATTCACAAAAACCATAAGACTCCGTTAGAAAAACAAAACCGGTAAAATTTCCAGATTTTTGACTCCTGACGCCGTCAAGAGCAATTTCCTGACGCCGTCAGAATGGACCTGCAGAAATCTTTATGTTAAGTTTCCGGAAAATTTCTGGAAAAACCTTGTCCTACTTCCTGGAAAATCCTGCAAAACTTCATTATGACTCAATACAAGCATTTGACTCTAACAAATACGAATATACATGTTCATTAAATATTGTGGAGAATCATGATCGGTTTGTTTCTTAAAAACATATTTGGGGTTTCCCCTTACACTTATCTTTTGCAAAAATACCTTTAGGTTGAAGTTAAGACTAGGCTAAACAACATAATAAAGTATTTCCACATTTTAATTTAGAAACATGATCAACCAACAATAAAAATAAAACATGCATACGGAAGCAAATAACAATCAAACAATTAAAATCACACAAAACATGGGTTGCCTCCCAAGAAGCGCTTTTCTTTATTTACGAGTCTTGTAGCTAGACTCAAAGTCGTGGGTTACTACGTGATCTCATCATTGGTTCCACTTTCTAGGTCATCTTCTAAACTAGTGTCGCTCTCATAGTGTAAGTACTTTGGATCTTCAAACTCGAAAACATCCCGGCGATACTTAGAGCCAAGCTTACTGACATCCTTAAAGAACCCACAAGATAAATCAGAAACATTTCTACAACCTCTTCTAACATCATCATCACACAAGACAAGTTGAGAGCTCATCACATCGAGCCCATCGCAATCTATCTCCCTAAGGTCCCTTCTTCTGTATGGCGTTTGGTATGAAATCCTCCTAATCCCGTCAGTGAAAGTCATGATTCCGTTCAAGTCATCCACTATCAACTTAGTGATTTCACAAAAAGGTGCTCCAAATACGACTTGCGATAGCCTAGGGTCAACAAAGTCCTCTATGTTGTCCACAATCGTGAACTCCATAGGGAATGCCATATTCCCTATGAACACTTGGATTTCATAATCCTTACCAACCACTTTATCTCCCTTGTAAATCATCCCCCATCTGCAGATATTGTTATAATGAAACAATGACATGAAATTCTTTTGCAGGAATACATTAATGTATATGTTTTCAAAGTACTTGTGACCGATCATGCAAGGAATTTTTAGGTTATTCGGATCACGTCGTTTGATCTTTCTCAACTCTCCACCTTTTGTCCCGTATGGATTCCCCTCAAGGGAGGGACGATACTCATAAACTTCCTCACCATCCCTACGAAAAATTACTGTTCTAACACCATTGGTGAGTAATACACTACCATCTTTCTCGTCAAGGATTGCTCCCGATTCATTGATGAATGGCATCCCAAGGACAAGGTTGGTCAATGTTTGATTGGCGAGAGGGTCCATGTCATCAACCACGGTGAGGTCAGTATTGTAATTAAGTCCTCCAATCCTAATTGATACATTCTCTATTACTTTCTTGCACACAACGTGCTCTGGGAAGGTTTTGTGGTATAGAGAAAGTGGGATTATGTTGACTAGGAGGCTAGGATCCATATGATTATTAATCAAGACCTTTCCCTCAACGGTACAGGGGATTTTGAAAAGTTTAGAGTCGTTCTCCCTGGTTTGATTGCTACCTGTACTTATAACATCCTCTTGTTCGGATTCTTTTATAACAGATTTGCTCAAAATGGTTGGATCTTTCTCCTGTACCTCCGATGTCTCGTTCCAATCATCCGGTTTGTCGGATTTCTGCGCGGTGCACTGCTCGGGTGAGTTGGTAGGTTTCCTCGCCGAAGCGTGGTCAACCTTTGAGGTCTCATCCTTCGCTGCCTGACTGAAGTTGTCAGTTTGTTGTTGGGTTGGATTGGATGCTGCAGCTGATATTGTGGTGATGGTATTTACGAAGTGGATTGTCCAGAGGGGTTGATAGGTCCTTCCTCGTTAGGGGATAGATGTTTGAATAGCTTGCTAGGACTTTTTATTTTTACAGGGGAAGCTGGTGGACTCATGACGGTAGCAGACTTAACCTCATCAACGTGAATGGGCTTATTATCAATATGCTCTTTGATAGCAGTCAACAGATTACAAATCTTGTTGTTCACGTCAGCCTGCTGTTGTTTGAATTTTGTCTCGAGTGTAGTGAGCTGCAGTTCTTGAGAAAGAATGAATTTTTTTAAATCATCTTCACAACTTTGCCTAGGGGTATTTTGTGACGGAAAATGTTTGGACCAAGTGAGTGGTGAAGAGTCATTAAATGATACACTTCGTGTTTGGTACCTTCTAAAATTAGGTTTATCCTTCCATGCCTCATATGCTTCGGCAGAAGTTTGAGGACCCTGCCCTACGTGTGATGATGTGAATTCGTTATAAGCACGTTTTGGAAGTTCCATGCAGTTGTAGGTCTCATGAGGGCCATTGCAAAGTTTGCATGTAGAAGCGATTCTGCTTACTTGGCTTGAAGGCTTATGAATTTTGTAAGATTTCATGAGAGACTTGACTCGACCTTCAAGTTCCATGATCCTACGGTCGGGAGTGCTTGAATTGTTCGAAGGCAAAGATATTGCCTTGACCGTTTTGTTCAAATCACGGGGATCATTCCAACTTTCGTTGTCATAGAGAGCAAGATCTTCTATGAGTTCCCATGATTGTTCCGCACTAAGATCACGTAGCTTACCACCGGCCGATTGGTCAATGGTTCGCCTCGTGGGGATATCGATATGGTCATAGAAAATTTGGACTTGGAGCCAAAGATCTATGCCATGATGAGGGACTTTTTGGAGTAAGTCCTTGAAACGAGTCCATGCTTCATAAATAGATTCATTTTGACGTTGTTGGAACGTCAAGATGTCATTCCTAAGCATAGTAGTTCTCCCCGGTGGGAAAAATTTAGCAAGGAAACGAGTGGTGAGATCATCCCATGTGGTGATGGATCCCGCGGGTAAAAGCTCAAGCCATTGACTAGCTTGATCCCGTAGAGAGAATTGGAATAGGCATAAACGGGTAGTCTCTCTAGTTTCAACACCTAGGTCTATGGAATCTACGATTTTGAGGAAGTCCTTAAGGTGTTGGTTTGGATCTTCGGAACGAAGTCCATGGAATGCACATCCGCTTTGCACCAACCGGATGGTGTCGGATCGCAAGGGGGTCACATTGGCTCCGGTGAGCTCAATGGTGTTTCGGTAGCCTTGGTGGCTAGGTCGGGAATACTCTCCTATGGTTCGGGGCCTAAGGGGTTCTAGTGGTGGGTTTTGTTGTGGTGGGATGATGGGTTCAAAGATGTTACCACCTTCCATGATGTCGGATGGTAAAGAGTTACGAACAAAGGCACGAAGAAATAAGATAGACTAAAGAAAACCTAAAAAATAAAAATAAAAATCTTACTAGAAAGGAATCTAGCAAGTAGACCTAATAAAAAGAAATCCTAACCTAGACAATAACTATTCCCCGGGCTGCGGAGCCAAAAACTTGATGCGTGGGAATCGCACCTTGCTTTACCTCTCGAGAGATCTCGCGAGGCTTGCAACCCCCACCAGGCAGTGTACCTGATCGTTGTAGTATAGTATAGTGACAAGTACCGGGGGATTGATCGTTCAGCTTAGGAATAGTGTCGCTAGGATTAGAAAGCCTAATTAATAGTTCTAAAGATGAAAGATGATTATTTTTGTGTTTTTATGTTTTAATGAAAGCAAGTAAAATCTCGGGTTTTGAAGAGTGGGCGGAATTAGTTGTTATTCAACTAACCCAAAAGCTATTATTTAATTAATTAAACTAATGAAAATGAACTTAAACTAATATTAAACTAAGGTTGTGAGCAGTGGTTGGAGAAATTGTATTTACTTAGACTTCATTACTCCCTAGATATCTTTTACATGTCAATTACTTGTTACACTTGTATGGATGACGGATTGTATTCCTTAATACCATTCGTGGGGTGGCATACATAACTCCCCAACCCTATGAGCTCTTATCTCCTCCTACACCATGACCCAGCACAACTATAGGGATTGTAAACAGTGGCTCATGCATTAAATACAACCAATAAAGACCTAGTACGCCTCGGTTCATGTTTCTTAAGACGTTCAAGCATGTTACCATTTGGAGATCTGCCAGTTTTCTTAAGCCTAACATATAATATCATTCATCCAAGACAAGAATAGACAAGTAATCAACACATAATCAACATCTAGGTTTCATTAGATCTAAGCAAACACAAAGGAAATCTAGCCTGGCATAGTAGAATTAAGATAAGAACAAAAGATAAACAACCAACACATAGACATATTGATTGAATTAAGAGTATACTTATCTCAATTACAATTCAAGGTCTCAAGGGTTTGGAACCCTTGAAAAACCTGTAAAAGAGGCACCAAAATCGTCTTTAGGCACCAAAATCGTCTTTAGGGAGACCGATGAGTCTATGCGAGCCAGCTACCCCTATTTTTCCCCGGTAGTCTGGTAGGCGTTCGTATTGTTTCGCTACTGTATTCCTTCTTTCATTTTCGCGGACGAAAATTCTTTTGAGGGGGGAATAGTTGTAAAACCCACATATTCATGACATGATTAAAGTACCAAAATACCCTCCAATTTGAAATTTTGAAGAATTAAGTACATTTACCAAACAAGCCCTAAATCAAAAACGAGTATTGTGCAATTACAAATGTGAATATGTAACTTCAAGTAAATAATGTTTGAGCTACTACAACATCATATGAACTCAAGAATGTGAAACTTGGATTAAAGCATAAGTGTTGCTTGTTACGTGACCTTAGGGGGTCCAAAAACATTAAAACTTGTACACAAACTTAATAATAAATGTATATTACTATCCTAAGTTATTTTCTTATTTAAAATTGATAAATTTGACCTCCCCCTTGACCTTTGGCCGTCCATATTGAAGGGATGGGTGGAAATCCCTAAAATCTTGCACATTTACCATTTTACATACAACAACTTCCCATATTTGCCTTTAACCCTAAAAATAAAACCCCCTCCCTTCCCTGGAAATATTTTAACGCCACCATCACCCTCCATACACAACTTTCACATCAAATATTGCTCTTGGAACCTTGGTAATTAATCTTATGTGTTCGTGGGAAGATTTGGTGCACATAGGGATCCATTAGGAAGCATTTGAAGGCATTGTTTGGTGTTTTCTCCTCAAATTCGACCCATATTCATCTTGTGAAGGGTTTGGTAATTCTTGTTTTGATTCTTGTTTATCTCCCTCAATTCCTTTCATCACGAATATCATTATACGCAAGAATTGAAAAGATACGAATTGATATACAATTATACATACAAATCGACCTATATGAACTTTTGTGAGAAAATTGATAAACCTTGATTAACTTGATGATATGTTGATTAAAACATGATTGTGATAACATTTGTAACACTCTAATACGTTTGTTTGATTGAAAACCGGATTTTTCCCTTGTTATTTTATTATGGCCGTTTGATATATGTGCCCATAGATGATTTGATAATGTTATATGTAATTGATGCTTAACTTCATATTTGGATTGATTTGGTATTTTATGTGATTGATTTGTTTGGTTAAAATTGATGAATATGAGATTTTGGGAGACATGTATGGATCGACCTATATTTTACTATATGAATACTTGATGATTTTTGATGTTTGATGATGTAACATGTTTATAATGATGATATGATATGAATTAGATAATTAGTTTGTTAATTATTGGATTAAAAGAGGTAAAGGAATTAGGGTTTATGTCGTTGTGATTTGGGACAGATTTGTTAGCTGAATATGTGTGCATCATCAAACGAGTTTGGTAAATGTTTAATTCATAATTTTTGTTTGTAAACTCAGTTTAGGGTCGTAATTAAATGTTCCAATTGGTTTGGAGGTGATTGATGTTGATTTGGTCTTGTTTTTGAATTTTGTGCGATGATATGTCAAAACTGCGTTTTCAGAAAATTAAGTTCAGTCGTGGTTTTTGATTTTTCATTTTCAAACCGTAAGGAGTTAGAAGCTCTTCTTTTACTGGGGTAATATTTGGGTTATGTGTGACTTCCTGGAATTTTTGTGGATTTTTTCAAGGTGTTTTAAATGGGTATGTAAGTGCAAACTTTCTGCATGTTTGTGCAGTTAATTTTGTGGGTAGGTCTGGGGAAAAACGATTTTTCATATGGAGTTACACTTAAAAATAAAATCTGGGAAAATTCATGTAGACTCTCAAGACATATGTGCTTCTGTGAGAATTTTTATGATTTTTATTTTGGACTTCTGATATGCTTTAAAAATCCGTTTAGTGGGCTAAATTCTGTGAGAAAACCGGTCATTTTTATATGCATATGTCTAATGTGTTAACTTGATGATTTGGTGGCCTATTGCATGTCCCTCTTGGAGTGTGCTCTTAAATGTTGTAGTTGACTTATGCTAATGTGTTATAATGTGAATGTATGCTATTGTGACATTTAACTTATGAAATTGACACTTTTAACCCTAAAACATGCTCGGTGACATAATGAAACCCCAATCTCGGGAAATGTCTATAAAATGAAATCCGTAACAAACGAGGCTATGAAACTTGGTTATATGATAAGATTAACTTATAAGAATAGGTTAACATTTGGAAATTTGCCAATTTTGGAAATATGCTAATTATGGGAACTTGCTAATTTTGGAAAGTACTATTTATGGAAACCTTCTAAAATTGGAAACTCTCCAAATAAGGAAACTTACTAAAATTAGAAAGTCTTCTAAAATGCTTAAACTACATAAAGTGGGAAGTTACTAAATATGGAAAGTTACCTAAAATAGAAAGCTGCTAAAAATGGAAAGTTTCTAAAAATGGAAAGTTAACTAAAAGAGGTAACTTGAGTAATTCGGACTCGTCTTGATTCGTATACATTATCTTCTAGGTTCGGTGAAGCGGGAGTGACTCATTATCTCTTTGATTTGTGACTTTGCTTGTGTAACTGGACTGAGGTACAGATATTCCGTACTCTTTCAGTAAGAGTGCAACTTTATTTCTCTCTCATGACTTCCTCTCTCTCCTTATATTATTGCACCTTGATATTGAACTTTGATTGACCCATTGATATTGGTCCTTTGACCTACCTCTTGATATTGACCTATGATCTATTGATAATGACCTTTGGGTATTTGAACCTTTGGATATTGGACCTTTGATAATAAACCTTGATATTGAATCTTGACTATAAACTTTTGAAACTAAACTTTGATATTGAACCATTGATATTGAACCTTGACCACTTGACCCTTCAGTATTTACCCGAGGTATTACTTGTTGTGGAGTAGCCACAACCATAGCTTTGATGCACCAATGTTATGTACTCTAGCGTAGTTGGAGAGATGTACTACGCCGTCCCTGATCTACTATTGACTACTGCTTTGATTGTGATTGTTATTGGCCTACGGGGGCGTATGGATGCATCCTAGATTTGTATTGTATTGTATTGATTGATTGATTGATTGATTATTGGAGCTACTACATTGTCTACATTGCTACATATTGTATTGGTGACTGGGTGCGTGCATTGTAACCCCTCACATATTGGGAGCTAGCTACTCCATATTGGGCTACTATTGGATTGTATTGTTTATTGATTGGGCCTGGGGTAAAATACTGAATTCCATATCCATTACATCTTACACTAACCTTGTTATCGTTGATTACCCATTGTGACACCATATGTAATTTCCACTCGTACTCTCTTGTTTTATTATTTGATGTGCTTGTTATCTTCATATCTGTTCACTGAGCTTTTTATGCTCAGCCGCGTTTTCTTTTCCATGCGGCAGGTACTTAAGCTAGGATGCGGGGTTTAGCTTTGGGGATGAGAGAGTGTGGACCAAGCTTAGAGTTCCCTTACATTATGGACATGGTTTTATTATTGTAATTCCCTTATTTTGGAATTCATTTGTAACCTTGTACTCATTGTATTATTAAAGCATAAAGCTTGTGTTTTGCTCTGTTGGACACTATTTATTGTGATATCTGTTTGACACTATTTATTGTGTAAGACCTATGTAAGGGAGTCAGTCCTACTCATAAAGGTGAAGGACCAAGCACTAGATCGTTGAAAACAAAAAGAAAGACTGACTTTTAGATAACTTATTTAGGAAGGAGCCATCGGAATAGGCTTTCAAGGCAGCTGCCAAGTCAGCCAGTAAGTAAGCAGGTAATAGTCAGCCAGCAAGCTGGGCCGTTCTTGCCAGTTCGAGTACGAGACTTCGGTGTAGTAGTACTATAACGGTTTTGAAACATACTAAGGACTCCTTTTGTAAAGCAACTTATTGTGCTTTTATTCCCGCCAATGAAGCTCCGTCTAATCTCTAATAGGGGCTCGGTTCGGTTCACCCATCATACCTACTAACCAGAAGGCAGGCGAACTCGGACCAGTGCAACAAAGTTTAGACTCTCGCGATTGGACTCTATAACAGAAGAGGTTGTGCAAAAAATAAATGGAAACGAAGCTTTGCAAAAGCTAAGGCCGAAGCTCTTTGGGCGATATTATAGCATAGCGCATTTCCTCATGATTAGGGTGATGTGGTTGTTCCATCGGTTTTCTTTATGGAGGGATCTATTATTCAAGATATTCTTGAAAGGCGGATTGACAAGTGCGACGAGGAGATGGAGATTCCAGAAAAGTCTACGAATAAGTAAGTGAAGGCTTGGCTTACGTGCTCAGCTCAACCAAGAAGAAGCTATAAAGTCAAGCCTATTGAATGGTGGCAGAGGGAGTGGAGGTCTAAAAGTCAGAAGAGAACACTGTGCAAAGGGTACGCGACCACAACACACTGTTGTCCCTTTTTTTCTTTATTTTTCTTCGCACTAGGAGTAGCTGTAACTTAGCAATTCGATTGTACTCAGATCGAACATGGCAATGAATGTAAGTGTGCTCTCTGGGCCTTACTTATTGATGACTGATCTACATTCTCAGCTGATGACATTGAATGATTTGAGGACGCTAGGCGGCCAAGCTTGCTTGCGCTTGGGCTGTTTCGCCGTGGCTTGGGGTATAATGGTTCGGAGAGATCGACGAGCACCCCACACTGCCATGCCAACCGCAGCTTTTGAATCAATTTTGGGGTGATCTTTGACCAGCCGATGCAGCGGGAATGGGATATTGAATGAAAGTCAATCAAAGAGACAAGTGACTTCCCCTTTTTTTGGCTAAGGAAATCTGCTAACACTCTAAACGATTCCTGAGACGACTGTTCTCTATGGCTAGAGAACAACCTACATCCGAACTCATACCTAAAAGCCTATGGATACTCGCACATATTCTATTTCCATTGGACTTTTGAATCAATTTTGGGGTGATCTTTGACCAGCCGATGCAGCGGGAATGGGATATTGAATGAAAGTCAATCTTAGAGACAAGTGACTTCCCCTTTTTTTGGCTAAGGAAATCTGCTAACACTCTAAACGATTCCTGAGACGACTGTTCTCTATGGCTAGAGAACAGCCTACATCCGAACTCACACCTAAAAGCCTATGGATACTGGCACCTATTCTATTTCCATTGGACTTTTGAAGTCTAACTTATTTCGCGGGACCAGGGCAGAAAGACGAGTTACTATTTTCACGAGCTCATTTGGACTCATAAATCAAACTCCTATTGATTGGGAAATGCTCAAAGGTTCTTGTTCAAATGCCAAATCCCTTAGATGACTCACCATCCCCTGAAATACCCAATTCCGGTACATTATGACAAGCTTACCTGTACAAAGCCATAAGCAGTACTCCCCCTTAAAGGCAGCGATTCGGTTGGTTTGCTATTGATATAGATTAAAGACCGAACGTTTCTGCGAAAGCGTTACGGAAATGATCTACCTTTCGAATTTTGATCTTGACATGTCGGTGGTTTTTAACCGTACCCTTTGACTTTGGTAGTAAAAAATGGTTCATCCGACCGGGTCGAACCAGATTTCAAAATGCTACTAGTATTTATAGTCTTTCTCTTTAAAGTTTAAGTAAAGATATTCAAAAACAACAAATTGTTTTTACAACCTGCGTTTATACACGGTTTTATAACTAACAATTCCGTTAGACCATAAAATATGGGTGATAGTTAGAAGTTCAAATTTGCCACAAGTGATGCTCTATGTTTGACTTGCAATCTAAAGTTTGTTGTGCTGTCCATTGAACCTTTTGCATTTATGTTTGTAACATGAGCTACAAGAAGGTCGAATATGTCAGACGTGTGTTTTGGTAAGTTTAACACACATGTGCACCCTAAACAAATAAGTACTTAAGGCGATTTAGTGCAATAAATAAATAAAAAATCGTAATCATTTGCCTACTAATCAATGTTCACAAAAGGTTTGCGGAATATCACATCTTTACAAATTGTTCTATAACTACTACTTAAATCGATTTTGCTCATCCCATATTGGATTGTGAAGAAAAGTAACTAGATGAAGTTGGTAATAAATAGGAAGGTGATGGTCTCATGCAAGTGCTATTTGCTTTTGCTTATAACTTTTTAAGTTCTTAAACCAAAAATACTTGTAGCACGTTGGTTTACCAAAAATAACTTTTAAGTTCTTAAGTAACAAAGTGACCAATCTTTCTTGTTGTTTTCGTATTAGCTTTTGATAAAAAGGTAAAATGTTTTGGCTAGCTTATGTTTCGTCATGACTATCATGATCATTGTTCAAGCTTAGGATCCGATTAACAAGTAGTCATTTTCTTAGAAGAAATAATATCGCAAAACAAAAAGAAAAAAGAAAAATAAAAAGATTCACTTGTCAAGTTGATGACTTCTGATCCGTTTTTGGATTTGTAATCATGGCAACAACTATCGTGGTTCAAAACGTATTCGGGGTCATCCAGACTGAAGAATCCAGGTGTAATAAGCTGGCTAGATGTCTTGATCAACAACATCACCAGTTCTTTCACATACTTTTCGTTCTTATCTTGGGGATGAACTGTTGTGTGACTCAACCATGGTGAATATCCAACTCAAGTGCATTGTCACTATATGCTGGGAGAGGTGGCATAACAGGCATTGAAGTGGAATTTTTGTCGGAGTTGTACTCTTAAGATAGCAGCACCTTGTGCAGCAATGTAGTATCTATCTGGTGACTGGACGGTTACTTGAACCAGTTATCTTTGACTCGCGACAACATCAGTTTGAAGCCATACAAAGCATCAATTTATTGAGTCGATTTCATAATAACAACTCATATGATCTTGTGTAAAGCTTTCACCCACATTGATCAGTTTTCAGTGTCCACATGTATAATTTATACAGACTAATGATATATTATTGTTTCTATATTAATTCATACGCTTATAAATGCTTTGCGCTTTGGCTATGGTAGAATGCAATTTATAATTTTCTTTAGGCTGGATAATACAAAATATGTGTTGTCATACTGTACTAGACATTAATAGAGTGACCTGATATCGAAGAAGAATAGAATTGAGGTTAAAGTCATAGATTAAGCTGGTGTTGAGGATCTGCAAAGAAAAAAGAGACATTGCAAGTCAAGGCCAATGGGTAATTGATTTTATACATTGGCTTCTTATTGCCTTTAGAATATGCAAAATTTGGTTAGAACTTAATAACACTTTTGTTCAGTGATTTTGGATCTATTTTTTCTACTCTATTACCGGTTACTCTATTAAAAGTTTTCAAAGTTCACAAACCTAAAATGTTAGTTTTTATATTTTTATTTATTTTTTATTTTTTATTTTTTTTAAATGACAACTCTCACAATATGTTGGTATTTTAGTATAAAGTGATTTGTGTTTAATATGCAAGTAAGGGTCGACACTTAGTTGCATATTAACGAGACTAACTTGGTTCAAAGGTATGGTTCAAAGGTAAAGGTACTGCTAGTATGTGAAGGTACTACTAGTGAAGGTACTGCTAGTATGTGAAGGTACTGCTAGTATGTGAAGGTACTGCTAGTAAATAAAGGTACTGCTAATGATGTTAACCTGCTGCTAGTGTAGTTAACCTGTTGTGCCTTAATAATAACTGTTTTACAGTTACTTAGTTTTCTTATTAACCGTTTATAACCGTTTGAAACCAATAACTATCTGAGATATTCTCATTTGAGAGAAATAGAGAGATATACAAAATACACAGAGATTTTGTGACTGAAAATATAACAACATACACAAACTTGAATCAATTAGATTTTATCCGGTCGTTAATTGGTATCCACTTCAATTTAATCAATCTGAAAGCGTTCATACTCGTGACTTCTAATTGCTATCAGGATACTCTATTACCCATATATACAACAAAGATCGATTAAATTCCTAAGATGGCAGGAGAATTTGTGAGAGATATGACGTCGAAGTTTGTGAAGTTAGCCAAATTCGAAGAGCAGGATTTTCGAAGATGGGAGAAAAAGATGCAATTCTTGTTAACTACTATGAAAGTTGTGTACGTTTTGACAACACCAGCACCAGAGGAAATGGAGGGTGAAACCATTGATCAAATCAGAAAACGAAACAAGTTCTGGAATGATGACTTCATATGTCGTGGAACAATTTTAAACGGTTTGTGTGGTACTCTTTCTTATATCTATCAAAACATTGAATCTGCAAAGGAATTATGGGAAATGCTTCAAGCCAAGTACATGGCTGAAGATTCATCCAGTAAGAAATTCTTAGTAAGTGATTTCATGAATTACAAAATGATAGATGGACGTTCTGTTATGGAACAATATAATGAGTGTCTTAGTATACTTGGTCGCTTTACCCAACATGGTTTAAAAATGGATGAATCCATTGCGACAACATCTATTATTGACAAACTTCCGCCTTCTTGGAAGGATTTCAAAAATAATTTGAAACATAAGAAGGAAGAATACAATTTGGTTGAGTTGGGAAGTGCCATAAGTATTGAGGAAGGGTGTCGTAGGATGGAGAAAACATGGATGAATGAAAAGGACAAGGATATTGGCGGTTCAAATGTCAATATGGTTGAAGAAACTAATTCTAGTTTCAAAAAGGGTTCGAATACTAAGAACAATAAATGAAAGTTTCAAGGCAACGATCACAAAAAGGGCAATGTAAAGAAAGCAAAACAATCCAATGATGGTGGCTATTGGAAATGTGGGAAACCTGGACATTTCAAGCGTGATTGCCGTATGGGAAAAGGAAAAAACGAGGCTGGTACTAGTGGTGCATCCAAAGGAGATCTGAAACAAGCAGGTACAATATTAACAAGTAATAATAATTCAGATATGAATTATGTGTCATTAATTTGTGAATCATTCTATGTACAGGATGATGATATTGCTTGGTGGTATGATTCTGGTGCGACATGTCATGTGTGCAAGGACCGACGATGGTTCAAGGAACTTGCAACTATTGATGATGGACGTGTCTTAAAAATGGGGTATGTTGCAACAGAACCAATACTTGGCATTGGACTAGTCGATTTAGTTTTTACTTCTGGGAAAACAATTTCTTTATGTAATGTATTGTATGTACCTGGTCTACGGAAAAACTTGCTTTCTGGTGTTATTCTAAATAATCTTGGGTACAAACAGGTCTTGGAATCTGACAAGTATATCTTGTCAAAACATGGTTCTTTTGTAGGTTTTGCATATTTATGTAATGGTATGATTATGTTGAATTTAGATATTCCTTCTACTTTTAATTCGATTTGTATGGTTGATTCTTTATCTAGTGTTAAGATTAGTAACATGGAATTATGACATGCTAGACTAGGACATGTTCATCATAAAAGAATGAAAGAAATGTCTAAAATAAGCATGATTCCATCTTTTGTATTGGAACATAATAAGTGTAAAACTTGTATGTTAACTAAGATCACTAAAAAACCATTTAAACATGCAAATCGTGAATCCAAACTTTTAGATCTTATCCATAGTGATTTATGTGATCTGCAAGCTACACCATCTCTAGGTAATAAAAAATATGTCATAACTTTTATGTATGATGCATCACGTTATTGCTATATTTATTTATTGCATTCAAAGGATGAAGCTCTTGATAAATTTCGTATTTATAAACAAGAGGTAGAGTTTCATCAAAAGGATTTGGTAAAAATCTTACGTACTGATCGTGGAGGGGAGTATTATGATCCTGTATATTTCCAATCTACCGGAATAATACACCAAACAACGGCTCCATATACACCACAACAAAATGGTGTGGCTGAAAGAAAGAATAGGACATTGAAAGAAATGGTGAATTCAATGTTGTCTTATTCTGGGTTAAGTGAAGGATTCTGGGGTGAAGCCATGTTAACGGCTTGTTATTTGCTAAACCGTATTCCTAGTAAAAGCAACAAGAAAACTCCATATGAACTTTGGCATAAAAGAGCACCAAACTTGAATTTTCTCAAGGTTTGGGGATGTAGGGCTGTGGTTAGGCTCACGGAACCTAAAAGAAAAACTTTAGGTGAAAAAGGTATAGATTGCATATTTATAGGATATGCTGAAAATTCATATGCTTATAGATTCTATGTATTAGAATCAAATAAGTATGTTTCGGTGAACTCGGTGATAGAGTCGCGAGATGCAATCTTTGATGAAGAAAGATTCACATCTATACCTAGGCCAAGGGACATGATTCATAGTTCGAAGGAACCGGTTAATACCGAGGATGTTTCATCGACTAGCACTGAACCAAGAAAAGGTACAAGAGTGAGAAAAGCCAAAACTTTTGGTGATGATTATCAACTTTATTTAGTTGAAGGATCGAGGAATGAAATTAATTTTCATTATCAATATTGTTATAATATTGATAAGGATCCAATGACATATAATGAAGCAATGGCTTCAAGGGACGTTGCTTTTTGGAAAGAAGCAGTCCAAGATGAGATGGACTCTATCTTGCAAAACAAAGTTTGGAAATTGACTGATTTACCTCTTGGTTGTAAGCCATTGGGAAGTAAATGGATCTTCAAGAGGAAGATGAAAGTAGATGGTACTATTGATAAATATAAAGCCAGGATGGTAATCCAAGGCTTTAGACAAAAAGAGGGCATTGATTATTTTGACACATATGCTCCGGTTGCGAGGATATCCACGATTAGATTGTTATTGGCCTCCATACACAATCTAGTAATTCACCAAATGGATGTGAAAACTGCATTCTTGAATGGTGAATTGGATGAAGAGATTTACATGAAACAACCCGAAGGGTTTGTTATGCCAGGACACGAAAATAAAGTGTGTAAACTAGTTAAATCTCTTTATGGATTAAAACAAGCTCCTAAACAGTGGCATCAAAAATTTGATGAGGTAGTTTTGTCGAGTGGGTTTGTTTTAAATCAAGCTGACAAATGTGTCTATAGTAAATTTAATGATTCTGGAAATGGAGTCATGATATGTTTGTATGTAGATGACATGTTGATATTTGGTACAGACCAAAATCAAGTTGACGAAACTAAGGAATTTTTGTCATCAAAATTTGCTATGAAAGACATGGGGGAGGCGGAGGTGATCTTAGGAATCAAGATCATACGTGAGAACAAGGGTATTTCAATCTCTCAATCACATTATATTGAGAAGATCTTGGATAAGTTCAATTTCAAGGATTGTTCTCCCATAGGTACTCCCATGGATCCACAACTTAAGCTTTTACCTAATAAAGGTAAAGCGGTGTCACAAGTAGAATACTCGAAAAGGATTGGATCATTAATGTATGCAATGATAAGTACTAGGCCGGATATAGCTTATGTTGTTGGAAAACTTAGTAGGTTTACTAGCAATCCTAGTACATTTCATTGGCGAGCTTTAAGTCGAGTATTTCAGTACTTGAAAGGAACAGTTGATTATAAGTTAACTTACATTGGGTTTCCTTCGGTAATTGAAGGTTACTGCGATGCAAGTTGGTTAACCAATAAAGAAGATCATTCTTCTACATCTGGTTGGGTGTTCCTTCTTGGGGGATGTGCCATTAGTTGGGCATCAAAGAAACAGACTTGCATAACAAACTCAACTATGGAATCTGAGTTTGTTGCTTTGGCGGCAGCTGGTAATGAGGCTGAATGGTTAAGGAATTTGCTGTATGAAATTCCATTGTGGCCAAAGCCGATTTCTTCTATTTCTATCAGGTGTGATAGTCAAGCTATGTTGGCTAAGGCTTATAGTCAAGTGTATAATGGCAAGTCAAGACACTTAGGTGTGAGACACAGCATGGTTCGTGAGCTCATAATGCATGGTGTCATATCCGTTGAGTGGATTGCAACTCATCGGAACTTAGCTGATCATTTAACCAAAGGGTTATGTAGAGATCTCATAAAAGGATCAGCTGTGGGATTAGGTTTAAAGTCCATTTGAAAGCTCTTGTGTTAAGATACCCAATTCCCACTTAATATTATGTTAAGTGCTGAATTTTCAATGTGGAAAGCTTAACATATGGAGTTTGGAACACAACATCAAAATTATCCCAAAGGTATGTGTTTCGGTCTGCAAGATAAGATAGGTTGAAGTTTATCTTCTTAATAATTCTTTTGAAAAATTGCATTTGCAGGTGCAAGACTAAAAGAATTACCTATATGAGTATGAAGTTTAGCTGCTTCAAGAAGCTAGGACTTGGCTTTGATATACTTATGAAGGATAGGGACATAGGCTAGTAAAATAATGTGTCATGTGAGAATTGTGTGTGATAAACTAATGTGTATACTATCTTCATGTATTCTATAATGATATTACAAGGTTCAATCTTCCGGGAAACCTTGATATTCGAATATTTGGAATGTGTAATATACTAAGGTGAAATTCAATCGTCTCGAAATTTCATTTATGCATTAGTTTGATTGTTTGCTATGAAGTGTTAGTTGATTTACGATTACACTAAAATGGGGGAGGTTTGTTGGTATTTTAGTATAAAGTGATTTGTGTTTAATATGCAAGTAAGGGTCGACACTTAGTGGCATATTAACGAGACTAACTTGGTTCAAAGGTACGGTTCAAAGGTAAAGGTACTGCTAGTATGTGAAGGTACTGCTAGTGAAGGTACTGCTAGTATGTGAGGTACTGCTAGTTCAGGTACTGCTAGTAAGTAAAGGTACTGCTAGTGATGTTAACCTGCTGCTAGTGTAGTTAACCTGCTGTGCCTTAATAATAACTGTTTTACAGTTATTTAGTTTTCTTATTAACCATTTATAACCGTTTGAAACCAATAACTATCTGAGATATTCTCATTTGAGAGAAATAGAGAGATATACAAAATACACAGAGATT
The DNA here is from genome assembly GCA_030686995.1 of Artemisia argyi. Taxonomy (NCBI): domain Eukaryota; kingdom Viridiplantae; phylum Streptophyta; class Magnoliopsida; order Asterales; family Asteraceae; genus Artemisia; species Artemisia argyi. The sequence continues at coordinate 242,801,897 of CM060701.1, forward strand.
TTGTGACTGAAAACATAACAACATACACAAACTTGAATCAATTAGATTTTATCCGGTCGTTAATTGGTATCCACTCCAATTTAATCGATCTGAAAGCATTCATACTTGTGACTTCTAATTGCTATCAGGATACTCTATTACCCAAATATACAACACAATATACTATCTTACATGTCCTAAGCACGACTTGAACCCACAACCTTTTGATTGAGGTGCTTCTCACACAACAAGAGGTATCATTAGGACACAAGCCATTTGGTAAATGTTAGGCTTTATTTCAAAGCTCTCAAAATAGTAGTACTGTAAATAGGATACTGTATGAAACTTAAGTATTGTAAATAGTAAATACTATGAAAACAACTTTAGAAGTTCACAATATAAGGTACCTGATAAAAGATCATTTATTAGTTTGAAAAAAAAAATGATATGTATTGCAGCAACCTTTCAAATATTAAACATATGGTTACAAAGCGCGTGTTATGGATCTTGATTAATAAGAAAACAAAGGGCACGTACCTTAAATGTTTCAGGCTATGAAAAAAGTTTGAAGATGCAAAACTTCACCATCTTCATAAAGTATCAATTAATTCTTTAGGACGATACTATAGCTATTAAAAAACTTTTTTTATTTGTTTTAGCAATGTTGCATAGTACTACACGCCGAGTTTATTCCATATCTATATTATTGATCTTAACGCATGTTTCACAAATACTTGTGCATACAATATAAAAGATCTCAACGGGTTTGGAAAGATTTTCACCTTTTAAAAATTGCCTGAGTGAAGTTGGATTCAAGTGTGTTTAAACATGGTGATGCTACTCATCCACCGTCACACCAGATATGAGTCATGTTCCACAAAAGCGCTTATGTCTCTGAGTCATTTGGGTATCAACAAAAGCTGGATTTTCATATATTAAACCCAATATTGATAAGTTACATGCACGAACAGTCTTCCTAAAATGATCCAACATCCAATCAAATATGCTTTTAAATGTAAAAAAAATGTTTGTTATTGTAAGTTACATGATAATGAAAGACATAAATTGGGCTTAAGATAAACCGGTTGTTTAGCACACAGTGTGTATTCGTTTTGATCACGGGCTGAAATTTACCTATATATATGGATATAGCAAAATAAATGCCACAAATCTTTAATCTCTGTAGCGAGCTTTTTCTTTTTTATTTATTTGCTACCAAACAATTTTTCAGTTTAATGCTCCGAAGTTTAAAGTCTTTTTCTATCCTTTGTAGTTCAAAGTTCATCAGCAAACCCACTGCAAATGTTCTTTAATGCTAAAATCCATTCCCATTTTTGTAAGTAAATTGCAATACTGCAATAGCACAAATAGGCACATTGAAAAAAAAAGGCCTCCTTAGTTGTTTATGTACAGCAATAAGCATAAAATGAAGGTGGTTAAGCATGTCCCGAGCAAGGGATGATAACACTTATCAGGACGAGTTTTACCTGTTTAAAGAGATGTATCGGTAATTGTCTGTAAAGTTATCATAACTTCACTCGGAGGATAAATAATACCTAAAACGCAGCAACAAAAAGGGCTTAATCAGTACAAATAACACTAATTCCTTAAATAACGGTATGATCTCCCAGTTTCTTAAATAACGGCAATGGAATACCAATTTTGTAACCAATCGTTCATCTACTCATGCTGATTATTCAAATATACCCCTGCTTGATTCTAAACTGCAATCATCAATGAGCGTATACATGTCAAACTTTAATAAAAGATGTTGCAACACGGATTTAGTTTGGGTCCCAGTGTACCTTAAACATCACCAAAAAGCTCTTCAAGACCTCTAAGAATTAACATGTATTTGGCTGCATAGTTTCAGTCCAACCTACTTATATAAATTCACAAAACACATAAGAATTAACATGTGATTTGACAGATCTTACACGATGCATGCAAATCAAACATTGACAATCTTGAATGTTAGCATTCATGCTAATCGGATACCATGTGATTATTCTACAAATGGTTCATGTTCGGTAAAGTGGAAAAACGTTACCCGAATAAAAAAGTGCTACTCCATTACGACAATCACGAAATGATTTTATAAATAACTAACCACATTGTTACAAATGAGAAACTCAGTGTCATCATACACAACTTAACCTCCACAAAGTAGTTCTGAAAGGATGTGTTCCTTAAACCCTTTGTTACAAAATGATCTCGATACCAATTAGCTTCGTTCAACCCATGGTCAATGCAGTGTATCACACAGTACACCACATAAATTGATAATGTTATTCGATTATATCGATTATTTTTCAAACATTCCAGAAATATAAATGTAAAATTCAAACCTTAACAACTTATCAAGATTCACTTTTAATAAAAAAAATGAATAATACACAAAAACCAGGTCCAATAAATTTGTAAGAAAATTATAAACGGGACACATAGCATATAGCAGGAACAAATATGGGAAGATTCATAATGACCTGAAATTGAAATCGGCTGAATGTGTTTGTTAGGGTTCAAGATCAATTATTTTTTGATCAACATCAATGGTTTAATTTGGGGGATTTTTTTTTTTTTTTTTTTTTTTTTTTTTTTTTCGCTATAAATATACACAAAAACCTACATCTCACATTATTACTCTTTTCTAAACCTAAACCAAAGAGATCGACAATGGAGGTTCATGTTCCACATGACATCCTATTCAACCACATACTACCAAGAATTCCAGCCAAATCTGTTTGTCGTTTCAAATATGTTTCGAAAGAATGGCACTCATTCCTTACGTCAGATGTGTTTAAAAACAAACATAACCGCCACGTTGATGACCATAAAAACATCCTTAAACTTCTGGTTATATCTCAATCAGAGACAACATTATTCGAGTTTATGTTTACCACCATCGACTGTGAAGCGCCACCGAGTCATGATAAGGGTTTAACTCCCACAAGCCGCCCTTTACCACAATTTGAAGACGTGAATCCTCATAGTATTCATATTCTCACATCTTTTCATGGATTGGTATGTCTAGGCATAAATGAGATCATGAATGTTGATGTATACTCTCATCTAATCTTATGGAATCCTTTGTCGAATGAGTATAAGAGGTTGCCCAAATTTAATTACAATGAATACGACAATTATATTTGTAACGACTATTCAAATTTCGGATTGTATTACAGCTCTTGTGAAGATGACTACAAGCTTCTATTTGTAAATTATTTTTATGACGATAGTGTTTACATATACTCATTAAAATTGGACTCATGGAGAAAAGTAGCCGACTTTCAGCATACAGGTGAACTTTATCCTGGACATTGGAGTCGAGGTACTTATTTGAATGAAAATCTCTACTTCTTACAAGAACACTCGCACGAGAACGGACGGTTAAGTTCCATTATGAGGTTTAACACAAAAACTGAACGGTTGTCACAGATAGAAACTCCCTCTGTTGATGATTATCCAAATGCGTGTAATTATTTTGCCACTATTATGGTTAAAAGTGATTGCATTCATGTTTGTGTCAAATATGACATTGATAACATGAGTTTTGACGAATATGGGAATATGAAGGGTTTCGGAACGAGGATCTTTATTAAGTTGTGGAAGTTGGATGAAAATGGGAATATGAAAGAAGTGGTAAATTATCAACTAATTAGAAGGCCGTATGTTTATGATCATACTATTACTATTATTAGCCATCTGGTTCCATTCCACTTAATGAAGAACGGAAACTGGCTCATGAGGGATCGCTGTTACAAACATCGAATTTATGAAGTAGATCTCAAAAAGAAGAAGCACATCAAAGACAAAGGCAAAGGCATAGAAGAAGGCAACATCTATGACACCTTTGAGTATGCGAAAGTTAGACTGGGTGACAAGAATATAGTCGATGTAGAAGGTAGATACATTGAAACGTTTGTGTCACCCAATCGATATATGAAGTAGCCATCAGCATATCGTATTTTTATTTTAATAATGATTATTGTTCTTTTTGTTTCCATCTAGACAGAAATATAATAAATTTATCAGTAGGTAATTAACTGTGTTTACTTGGGTATGTAGCTAAACTTTTCATCCAATATATCTGTTTGTAATATTTTGGTTCGCTAGCTTCTAATTCTTTGCTATACTATATATTCATTCCAATTGAGCCACAAGTTTCAAATTAAGATGTTATGTATGGTTAACTTTTATTTACTATTATTTGGTACAGTTTTATGTATGTTTGTGATACACCAGGGGCTGGTCTTGAGCCAAGACGTAGTACAAGGGTGTCTACAGCACCGGTGTGGCACAAGGACTTTGTGTTGCACGGATGACTACTATCTTTATGTTTCTGTTATGTTAGGATATGTCATTGAGTCAACTTAGATAAGTTTCAATCTGAGTCTGTTAGGATAAGTGCCATGTTAGGTTGTGTCTGGTGATAAGTGCCACATTAGGATAAGCGCCAGTTGTGTTTGTGTTTGAGTAGGATTACCCTACGAGTCCTGTAGTCTATATATAAGTCACGTCAATGAATGAAATCAGGCTGCTTTTTTTGAGTCAATTAATCTGTTCTTCTTCTTCTTATTTCTTAGGAGCAAGCATCCGCTTGAAGTGGTGCTAATTACCGATACTACTAAATCCAGGTCGTATCAATTGGTGCTTTCATTGCTATCATGAGCATCGACGAAAACACTATTCGGTTGTTGCTCAAAGAGCAAGCCGACACAGCTCAACAGATTGCACAACAACAAGCTGCGGGTTTTCAGGAGCAGCTTAATGCCTTGCGTATGGAATTGCAGGCCACATGTGGGTTGCTTCAGAATCGTCCCGGGGTGGCGATCAAGGGTTATTGCCACGATTGATGCGTTTGGATGTTCCCAAATTTACCGGGGATGATCCTAACGATGGATTTTCGCTATTACAGAGTATTTTTCTTTACTATATACACCTGCAGATCAACGTTTACGGATTGTGGGATTTAATCTCGAAGGAGCAGCTACTGAATGGTTTCGTTGGATGTCAAAGAATGGGTTAATCACCGATTGGGGGCGATTTGTGGAGAGTGTTAAACAACGTTTTGGTCCCTCCAAGTATGAAGATCCACAGGGAGCCTTGTCAAAGTTGCTGCAACTCGGTACGGTTGAAGAATACCAACGCGAGTTTGAAAAGCTAATGAACAGGGTTACGGATATTCCAGAAACGCTACTCATATCTTTTTACATCTCGGAGCTTTAGCTTCATCTTCAGCGTGAGTTGTTAGTATCAAAACCAACAACGTTAGGTGACGCGTTCTCGTTGGCACATATTACCGAAGCCTGTTTGGACGACCAAGTTACTTCAGTATCTGTTGCGGCGGCTAAAGCAGTGTCAAGTTCTGGGGGACAACGCCAGTCAAATAATCGTTTTGGGGTTCCTACAACAACAGTTAGCACTACTAAACCACCGTTGTTACCAACGCCATCCCAATCCCATGCCAATGCAAATTCTAAACAACTTGCTATAAAGTGGATTTCTTCAGCAGAACGTCATGACCGTTTGAGCAAAGGGCTGTGCTTTAATTGTGATCAAAAGTGGGTGCGCGGTCATAAGTGCCCAGGGAAATTCTTATTGATGATGTCAGATGAAGGGGATGATACAGAAACCGAAACCGACACTACTACCGTTGATGCGGTGGAAAGTGGTGATATCTCTATCTTGAACTCTCTAATCGGACAAGGAAGCCCTCGGTCTCTTCAGCTTTGGGGCTCGATTGGGTCAGGTAAAGTGCATGTTTTAATTGATAACGGTAGTACCCATAATTTTATTAGGCCTGATGTGGTGGAGCGAATGCGATTACCGGTTCAGACAACCAAAGCTTTCAAGGTTTATATTGGGAGTGGGGAGATGTTACTTTGTGAGAATCTTTGTGCACAGGTTACGTTAAGCATGCAAGGATTAACAGTGGAAGTTGATTTATACATTCTTCCAATGAAGGGTCTGGATGTGGTGTTGGGAATTCAATGGCTGCAAACCCTCGGCAAAGTTACACATGATTATGCTCACCAAACCATGGAATTCACACTTGTTAATACCACGTATGTATTGAAGGGAGACGAGTCCCTACGTTTGAAGAAGATTAGTCTTCATCACATGCATGCGTTACTCGAGACCAATGATGTGTATGGCGTGTATGAATTATACACCATAGCAAAGGATGCGGATGAAGCGTACGCATCAGTAGTTGAAGCGGACTCGACACCACCAGAGATTGAGCAACTTTTGGAACGGTTTGGGCCCTTATTTCAGGTACCAACTACTTTACCTCCCCATCGTATCATTGATCATTGAATCCATTTGCTTCCTAATACAAAACCCGTTAATGTACGGCCTTATCGCTACCCTCACTATCAAAAAGGAGAGATGGAAAAACTAGTTAAGGAGATGCTGGAACAAGGAATTATCCGGTTTAGCCAAAGCCCTTTCTCGTCTCCTGTATTGCTCGTTAAGAAGAAAGATGGGAATTATCGTTTTTGTGTGGACTACCGGGCACTTAATGAAGTGACGGTTAAAGATAAGTTTCCCATCCCGACTGCGGACGAGATGTTCGATGAACTTGGGGGCGCGGTGATCTTTACTAAGCTAGATTTACGGGCTGGTTATCATCATATAAGAGTTCATAAACGAGATATTTACAAAACATCTTTTCGCACACATGAAGGACATTACGAATTTTTGGTTATGCCATTCGGGCTCACCAACGCCCCTTCTACATTCCAAGCTACAATGAACCGGTTGTTTTCCCCCTATTTGCGTAAATTTGTAATCGTTTTCTTTGAGGATATCTTAATTTATAGCACGTCACTTACGGCTCATGTGGAGCATTTGGAATGTGTTTTTTCTTGCTTACAGGAGCACCAGTTTTATAGAAAGAAATCTAAGTGTGCATTCGGGGCTTCATCGTTGGAATACCTTGGCCATATTATCTCAGGGATGGGCGTAGAAGTAGGTACGAAGAAGGTGGTTGCTGTTCGTGATTGGCCTGTACCAAGGACTCAGCGCCAGGTGCGTGGGTTTCTTGGGTTAGCCGGGTATAATCGGCGCTTTATAAAGGGTTATGCAACTATTGCTGCCCCGTTGACTAATTTGTTGCGCAAAGATGGGTTTACATGGGGTGAAACGGAAAGGACAGCTTTTGAAACACTCAAACATCAATTATCTACTACTCCAGTGTTGAGTTTACCCGATTTCGCTCAAACTTTTGTTGTTGAGACGGATGCCGCTGATGAAGGTATCGGCGCGGTGTTATTACAAAATGGTCAACCCGTGTGTTGTTTTAGCCGACGCTTAGGACCACGCATGAGGGCCGCGACCACTTACCAAAAGGAATTGTTTGCCATTGTGGAAGCGGTTTTTAAATGGCGTCATTATTTGCTTGGGCGTCGATTTGTTATCCGGACCGACCACCGAAGTATTAAGGAGCTTATGCAACAAGTAATGCTAACCCCGATTCAGCAAAAATATGTGCGTAAGTTGTTAGGGTTCGACTTCATTATTGAGTATAAACCAGGGGTACAAAATCAAGTGGCTGATGCATTGTCTCGTATACATGAAAATCACGAATCCTTGGCTGCCTCATTCATGTCAATGAGTCAGCCTCTCTGACCGACCTACTGGATGCACTTAAGTCGGAGAATGATGAATTGGAAGAATCATGCGCTTTACATCAACAACTTAACCAAGGAATAACCCCGGTTGGTTTTCGGCGACAAGAAGGGTTGTTAATTTTTCAAGATCGATATTTTATTTGGGGGGAATCAAAATTAAAAACATTGCTGTTGCGTGAGTACCATGACACACCTAGTTCAGGGCATGGCGGGGTTAAAAAAATGTTGGTCGGTTTGTCAGCTTTGTTCTTTTGGAAAGGAATGCGTAAATCGGTGGAGGAATATATTAAAAGTTGTCGCGTGTGTCAGCAAACCAAGTATTCTACTCAAGCGGTCGGGGGCTACTTACAGCCCTTAGCTACGCCTACGGCGGTTTAGGAGGATATATCTATGGATTTCATCACAGGTATGCCGTTATCAAAAGGGTTTACTGTTGTTCTCGTTGTGGTGGATCGATTTTCTAAGTATGAGCACTTTGCTCCTTTGCCGTCTAATTTTAACGCCCACAAGGTGGTAGAGGTCTTTGTAGAAACTGTTATCAAACTCCATGGCCTACCAAAAACTATCGTATCGGACCGTGATCCTATTTTCGTTAGCAACTTTTGGACACAGCTGTTTAAACTTAGTGGAACACAACTCAACCACAGTACAACTTATCATCCTCAAACGGAGGTGGTAAACCGCGGGCTGGAACAATATTTGCGGGCCATGGTTGCCGACCGTCCTACTCAATGGGTTCGTCTTTTGGCATGGGCCGAGTATTGTTACAATACCTCGTATCATAGCAGCATTAAAATGACGCCCTATCAAGCTTTATATGGTAAACTTCCATTGGCCATCATTCCATACCCATCCGGATCAGCAAAAGTCGCGGCTGTGGAAGATGTATTGACTGAACGAGATGCATTGTTGCGACAGTTAAGGCAAAATTTATTAGCAGCAAAAAATCGAATGGAAGAGAAAGCTAACCGCAAGCGCAGAGACGTTGAGTTTAATGTAGGGGATAAGGTGCTCGTCAAGCTACAGCCTTACCGACAACTCACCTTGGCCAGGCGGTTATCCAACAAATTAGCTAAGCGATACTATGGACCGTATGAGATTTTAGAGCGTATTGGGAAAGTAGCTTACCGTTTAGCTTTACCGTCTGATAGTAAGATCCATCCAGTGTTTCATGTTTCTATTCTCAAACCATTTTTGGGTGAAGACACTGAGGAAGTAACGAGTTTGCCTGAGGAGGTTGAAGACGGGCGGCCAATTGAACAACCTATAGCTGTTAATGGGTCGTGGGTTATATTGCGTAATGGGCAATTGGTTCAACAAATTTTGGTATAGTGGGCGGGGCGTGCGCCTGAGGAAGCAACCTGGGAGTCATTGGCTGAATTTCAAAATGCTTACCCAGCTTATGACCTTGGGGACAAGGTCATTTCTGAAGGAAGGGAGAATGATACACCAGGGGTTGGTCTTGAGCCAAGACGTAGTACAAGGGCGTCTACAGCACCGGTGTGGCACAAGGACTTTGTGTTGCACTAGGATGACTACTATCTTTATGTTTCTGTTATGTTAGGATATGTCATTGAGTCGACTTAGATAAGTTTCAATCTGAGTCTGTGTTAGGATAAGTGCCATGTTAGGTTGTGTCTGGTGATAAGTGCCACATTAGGATAAGTGCCAGTTGTGTTTGTGTTTGAGTAGGATTACCCTACGATTCCTGTAGTCTATATAAGTCACATCAATGAATGAAATGAGGCAGCTTTTTTGAGTCAATTAATCTGTTCTTCTTCTTCTTCTTATTTCTTAGGAGCAAGCATCCGCTTGAAGTGGTGCTAATTACCGATACTACTCAATCCGGGTCGTATCAGTTTGCCTGATACCAATACCATTCAACTGTACGTAACATTGAGTGTTAAACAATTAGACGTAGATGGCCCGAGCCCGACTGTGGGCTATGGGTCCATTAGAGTTTTTAGGGTTTCTAGTAGGTTCTATGTAATTGCATTGTAAATATCGGATCTTTCTTTGTAAGTAGTCGTTAGGATACCATATTTTTTATTTATTATTATTAACATGTGGTCACATTAGCAGTTTGATGGTTCAACATGTCTCAAGAACATGCTTCTACGTGTCATTGCGTTTGTAAAACAGTAAAACTTATTATCAAAAAACCACAAAATAATAAGATAATTATAAAAAGTTGAACTTTAAGAGAAAATCTGTGACTAACATTAATATTGTATCATTGGCCGGTTACATAACTCGTACTCGTACGTAGTGAATTACAAAACTCGTACTCATATGTAGTGAATATGTATCTTATTGTTATACTTATATACATTATTGTAGTAAACAACAACACTCAGGTGACTTTATATACACGTTTGTAGTCAACATACCTTATATGCATCTTCATCAATGCTCAACATTCTGTGTATACTGTTTTGTGAAACGTAGACTGAATCCAGGTGTAAGCAAGATGTATTGAACAACAACGTCATCAAGTCTTTCACATACTTGTAGTTCTTATCTTGGGGATGAATTGTTGTGTGACTGAACCATGGTGAATATCCAACTCTAAGTACATTGTCACTAAACAAACGTGCTTGAATTTAGTATGGATTTGCAGAGCTTGAAAAGAATAAAACAATGTGTAAAAAGATGAAGCATTTGATTACGGGCAACAAAGGTGTTATGTCTTTAGAACAAATATTTGTATTGGTCATTTTTCTTAAACTTGTTTCAAGTAGTCCCACATAGGTTGAAGGATAGAAATTGTGCTTATTAATATACTCGGGTATGTATTGTTGGAAAATTTAGTGCACTTGTGGAATTAGTTCACACCTGGTAATGGGCTTGGAGGTACGGAGTGTACACCCATCAGGTCCCTGAACACCCTGACTCATATAGTGGTTGTGCACGATTTTGCTGAAAGCAGAATCCTGCTGATGGTTCCTACTGAGTACTGGTTCCTGCTGATGGTTCCTACTGAGTACTAGTTCCTGCTGATGGTTCCTACTGAGTACTGGTTCCTGCTGATGGTTCCTGCTACTAGTGTCTGGATCCTGCTGATGAGCAGAATTTCTGCTGATAGAGTGCTTTATGATTATGTAACTGATTTGACCTATTCAAATGGCAGTTACATCTGCACTCATGACCTCGTTTAACTGGTCAAGTAACCACTATTTTAGGCTATAATGGGGATAATTATGTGGATATTAATGGGCCGATTAATTCTCATAATTCCATTTGACTAGCCATGAGTATCTTCCTATAAATAGGAAATCAGATTATGCATGAAGGTACATAGAAAACATACAACACTAAAACGCAAAGGGTTATTGATTTGTGCCTAATTCAATAACAAACATTTGGTCTTATCCCAAGTAGATATTCGTGATACCCAGGCATTAGGGTCGAATAGTTTACTTTGGAAAGTGATAACACGATTCCAAGTGATATCCGGTAACCGTTCATTGGTACGTAGTTAGTTCATTGATTATCTTAACCCTGTTCTGGGCTCATAACCACCAACAATCAAAGTAAACTATTTGGTAATAATCAATGGCTGCTGCTATGAGGTATATGGCTGCTAGTTTTTCCAAATTGGAAAAGTTTGAAGGTGTTGACTTCAGAAGGTGGCAAAAGAAGATGCACTTCTTGCTATCAAGCATGAATGTTGTGTATGTTCTGAGCACTGCCATTCCTAAAGATCATGGGGATGATGCTACTGTGGAACAGATAAGGAATCGAAGCAAATGGGAGAATGATGATTATGTTTGCAGAGGTTTAATTCTCAATGGTATGTCTGACTCTCTCTTTGACATTTATCAGAATGTAGAATCTTCCAAAGAACTTTGGGATTCCTTGGATGCCAAATATATGGCTGAGGATGCTTCAAGTAAGAATTTTCTTGTAAGTAATTTCGCAAATTACAAAATGACTGATTCAAGACCAGTTATGGAACAATACAATGAACTTCTTGGAATACTTGGAAGGTTTACACAACACAAAATGAACATGGATGAGGCTATTTCAGTCTCTTGTATCATTGACAAACTCCCTCCTTCTTGGAAAGATTTCAAGCATACCTTAAAACATAAGAAGGAAGAACTGACACTTGTTCAGTTGGGTAGTCATCTGCGTATTGAGGATTCTCTCAGGATGCAGGACAATGACAAGCCAAAGAGTAGCAATGCTACGGGTGCATCTGTTGTCAATATGGTGGAACATAACAATTCCACCAGGTACAATGACAACAAAGGCAAATGTAAACATCAAGATAACACAAGGGCTGATCCTAACAAGAAGGCAACACCTACTTGTTGGAAATGTGGCAAATCTGATCACATTAAAAAGGATTGCAAAGGTGTTAAGGTTGGAGGTAAATCCAATGGTTCAGGCATTAGTGGTTCCGGAAGTGGTGGTTCAGCCAACTCACTGAAAGGTCAGAATATGTTTAATGAATCTCTTCAGGTTTATTATGTTACATATGTATCTGAATCTAACTATGTGCAGGATGATGATGTTGCGTGGTGGGTTGACTCTAGAGCAACTGTTCATGTGTGCAAAGATAGATGCTGGTTCAAGACTTATAAGTCACTGAATGATGGATCTATTCTTCACATGGGAAATGAGTCAACAGCCTTGGTGCATGGACGTGGTTGTGTAGATCTTAATTTTAGTTCTAGAAAGATTGTAACTTTGTTTAATGTTATTTATGTTCCTGATATAAGGAAGAACTTTGTTTAATGTTATCCAAACATGGTGTGTTTATTGGTTTTGGCTATTTGTGTAATCAAATGTTCAGGCTGAATATTGTCACTGACATTGGTAATTCAGCCTTTATGTCAACCTCTAAACTGAATGACTCTACCCTGTGGCATGCTAGACTTGGCCATGTACATTTTAAAAGGATGCAAGATATGTCTAAGGATGGCTTAATCCCAGCATTTGACATGGACACTGAAAAGTGTAAAACTTGCATGTTGAACAAAATCACTAAGAAACCTTTTCAGGGTGTTAAATGTGAGACTGAGCTCTTGGAGCTAATACACAGTGACCTGTGTGATTTGCATGCCACTCCCTCTTTGGGGAATAAAAAGTACTTTGTGACATTTATTTATGATGCTTCTAGGTTTTGTTATGTCTATCTGTTACATACCAAGGATGAAGCATTAGATAAATTCAAGGTATTTAAAACTGAAGTTGAATTACAACTTGGGTCTCTGATCAAAAGATTCAGGACTGATAGGGGAGGTGAATACATGGATACTTTGTATTTTCAGTCTGTTGGTATAATCCATGAAACGACTGCCCCTTATACTCCTCAGCAAAATGGTATTTCTGAAAGGAAAAATAGGGTACTGAAGGAGATGGTTAATTCCATGTTGTCCTACTCAGGACTGAGTCAAGGGTTCTGGGGTGAAGCTATGTTAACAGCTTGCTATTTATTAAATAGGGTTCCCAACAAAAGGAACAAAGTCACCCCTTATGAACTCTGGAATAAAAAGAAACCCAACCTAAATTATCTCAGGGTTTGGGGCTGTAGGGCTGTTGTAAGACTCCCTGATCCAAAATTGAAAACTTTGGGTGAAAGAGGCATTGATTGCATCTTTGTTGTATATGCTGAGCATTCCAAGGCATACAGGTTCTATGTTATTGAACCTAATGAATATGTTTCAATTAATTCAATAATTGAATCAAGGGATGCACTATTTGATGAGAATAGATTCTCATCAGTCCCTAGACCAAGTCACAGGATTCCAAATGGAACTGATGACATTGGTGTATCAGAGGTCCCTGATGATTTATCATCTCAGGCCCCTAATGAGGTTGTGGTTCAACAACCTGAACCTGAGCTCAGGAAGAGCAAAAGGGTCAGGACTCCAAAGTCATTTGGACCTGAGTTTCAATTATACTTAATTGAAGGTACAAGGAATGAGGTCTCTGACCAATATTCCTATTGCTTCATTGTTGAGTATGATCCCAAAACTTTTGATGAAGCAATGAAGTCCAAGGATGTTGCTTTCTGGAAAGAAGCAATAAATGATGAGATTGACTCCATCATGGGGAACAACACTTGGGTGTTGGTTGATCTACCACCAGGTTGCAAACCTCTTGGTTGCAAATGGATTTTCAAAAGGAAAATGAAGGTATATGGAACTATTGAAAAGTTCAAGGCTAGACTAGTCATTCAGGGCTTTAGACAAAAGTCAGGGATATACTACTTTGATACTTATGCCCCTGTGGGTCGTATCAGTACCATAAGATTCTTGATTGCTTTGGCATCAATTCACAATCTGATTATTCATTAGATGGATGTGAAGACAGCTTTCTTGAATGGTGAATTGGATGAGGAGGTTTATATGAACCAACCTCAGGGCTTCATCTTGCCTGGCAATGAAAACAAGGTGTGTAAACTGATTAAGTCTTTATATGGACTGAAACAGGCACCTAAGCAATGGCATCAAAAATTTGATGAAGTGGTTTTGTCTAATGGTTATGTTCTTAACCAGGCTGACAAATGTATATATAGCAAATTTGATGAATCTGGTAAAGGAGTTATCATTTGTCTATATGTTGATCTTTGGTACTCACCAAAATCAGGTTGACCTGACAAAGGAATTTTTGTCATCAAAGTTCTCCATGAAGGACATGAGGGAGGCTGATGTTATCCTTGGTATAAGGATCAAACATGAAAGCAATGGTATATCAATTTCTCAGTCTCATTACATAGAGAAGGTACTGAAGAAATTTAATTGCTTTGATTGTACTCCAGTGAGTACTCCCATGGATACCACTGAGAAGCTTATGCTAAATACTGGCAAAGCTGTATCTCAACTTGAGTATTCCAGGGTGATTGGCTGCCTGATGTATGCCATGACTTGTACAAGCACTGGTACAAAAATGGTCTTTCGTCACACATGGTCGATTTCAAACGGTCACATTGTAACATATTTACGTGACTAAATGTATGAAAATAAAATAAACAGCCACACTCGATCCGACTTGTGTGACCATTTCGGAAGATATATGTCACACATTTGTGTATTTATGTGACTAGAGGGTAGCTGGTAAATATTTTTTGATCATTTAGTCACGTTTTATTTGGGACGTGTGACCGATACAAATCAGCTTTAAGCATTAGTCACACTACAGATATACATATGTGACAAATATATGTCACACAATTGAAGAGTGTGACCAAAATAGATATATGGTCACATGAAGTAATTGTGTATGTGACTAAATTATATAGTCAAGTTTGTCACACATTATTTAAATGTGACTACTATTCTTTGCTGAATATTTAGCCACATAGCGTTTGAAATGTGTGACAACAGAAAAGTAAGTTTGAAGCGTTAGTCACGAAATGCGTTTAAGAGTGACAAATATATGTCACACACTTGAAGAGTGTGACCAAATGTCATATATGGTCACACTAAACCATAGAAACATGATTAAGTGTAACTAAAATTCAATACATATGGTCACGTAAGTTAATATGTGTGTCTAAAGTTTAGTGTGTGTTTGTTTGCCAAATCCTAATGGGTATTATATGTGACCAATACATTCAAAATAGTCAGATTGTGAAATATTCATGTGACTATTATTTATAGCAAAATGTGAAGTCAGTTATCATAAAGCTTGATATTAGTCACATTGAGTTTTTGTGTGACTAAATTAAAGATGCTATATATATGGTCACATGAAGTATTTATTTAGGTGGCTAAATCATAGTGTCATATTTTGTCACACATTATTTAAATGTAGTCACAATTCGATACATATGGTCACACATTTCTGATACCTTATGTATACGTACTCTATCTAGCTAGTTTGAGTCTAATTTGATATTCACCGCATGAATTGAGTTCAGACTATTAGTCATGACTCTTCATTTGCCCCATTACAATGCTATAGTTACTTAGAACTGTTAAGTATATTTAGATGTTGGGATGATTGTGCATATGTTATGGCTTGTATTTTCTTTGTTTCTAGACTAACATTTTTCAGGAAAAGCAAAGAAAAAGTTGTTTGGATTGGAATATGGGTGAATGCTAGTAACTCCGAACTTAATGCTGCTAAGGCAGAACTTAATGCTGTTAGGCAGAACTTAATGTTGCTAGCTCGTTAGTGCCCTCACGTGCGTTGCACGTCAGGGTATTTTCGTCATTTCACTATTCCCGCTATAACACATTAACACACTTCAGCTACCTCCCTTTCACAAAAATCGACGAGGATATTTTTTGCAAATAACAAAACTAAGTCGTGTTTAACACAACAAAATCACACTCACATAATTAAACTCAACCTAATATCTCAAACAATACAGTCGGTGCTTAGCAGTCGTGAATCTTCAAAAAACACACGTACCAGGTAACCACATTTACTGATTTTTACTTCATTCAAACGGTATTTTGCATTGTTTTATAACCTTAATCATTAATGCAGTAACCATGTTTGGTAATCAATTTATTTGCGCTGTGGACAATCCTGATGTTTTGGATGAGTTTGTAAGTTAACACCATTATTGATAAACTGTTATTTCTCTAAGAAACTAGTTTAATTACTCCTTCCCATAATTAGAGTCCACTATTGACTTTTGAATTCTTTAGTTTTCAACTTTGACCTTAAATATTTGTATTTGTGTTATATATTACTTGATGCAAAATATATTAATAGATTAAGTTTTGAATGTATTTTCCATTTGTATAATTTTTATCAACTATTATATAACACAAATAAAAATATATAAAGTTAAATTTGACAAATGAAGACTTAAAAAGTCAAACATTAAGTGTCCACTATGACTTTTCAAGTCTTTTTTCTTCAACTTTGACTTCAAATTTTTTTGTCCGTGTTATATAGTACTTGATGCAAGATATATGAATGGAATAAGTTTTTAGTTGTGTTTTCATTTGTATACTTTATTTTCATATACATGAACTGCATAATGATTATGTTCTAGGAGGTTCCTATACTGGAAATGGTTTTATTTTCTTAGTTAACTGTGGGGGGGGGGGTTAGATGGAAAGTTCGTGTAAGGAGAGTCTCACAATTTAAGTGTGTTCTTGAGGGAGCAAGGTGGAATGATTTTGTCATTCACAACATCTCCTGTTCAGCTGTTGAGTACATACATTTTGTTGAAGAGGGTGAGGATGTGTTTTATGTAACTTGCTATGGTGAGAATGGGTTGGAGTTTCACAATTATGAACCCGAGAGTGCCCCATTTTGGAGATGTTTAGTGCCTGTGACAGACACATCTCTACTTATGCATTCGTTGGAGGAAGACTTTCTGAGATATCTGGATGGTCCAATCCCTATTGATTCGGTCGTGGTTTCCACTAACACGACTGACTACAATGTTAGGGTGGCTAGTGATCATCTAAATGGTCGATATGTCCACTCCTTATTATTATATGGTGGTGGTTGGGTGACACTCGCTCGAGACTTGAATTTGAAGGCTGGTCAGTGGATGGTTTTTACTCAGGTTTACCCGGGCCAGTAATTTAATGTGATGTTGTTTGAACCTGATGGAGGGGCCATCACAACTGTGGAGACATACAGCACCAATATTGCCATGAATGCCTTGTGTTACCAACCACATGACTATGGTATTTTTTTCCTTTATTAGCTTTAACTACATCAAGTATATGATATCTTTGTAACATTTTGGATTATCTATAACTTACTCATTTTGTAATATTAAATTCAGATTTTGAAGCCCGAGGGATGAACTGGATGTGCAGATGGTCGTTTCACACTGTCCACGACCAAGAAGATAGGGCATTCTACCGACCACTGACTGCATGCTTCTGGAGAAATGGACAACTAGTAAGTGTCTTGAAAACTTTGATAATTTGTCAAATATTAATTATGCTACAATTTCAATGAGATTACAAACTAAACAACTATCAATCTATAGCAGTTGTAACTTTGTACATTTTGTAACAGACTATACCATCAAAAATTGTGCACAAGTACAACTTGTATGGGTACTCTGTCGCTGTTGTGAAGCACCAAATGATAAAAAAAGTGTTCCAAGTACGTGAGAGAACAGTGGTGGTACCTGGTCGAGGGAAGGTGAAGAGGAAGGTGTTTATTGTTTCATGCTCTAGTTTCAGGGAGTTGAGACAGGAAGCCGGCTTTGGTGCAGCTGCAAGGGTCCGCTACTTAATGTTTGATGTGTGTTGATGGTTTGATGGTTGTTGATGGTTTTATGTTTGTTGATGGGTGAAACAATGTTTGAAAGTTTTTGTAAGTTGGATAAAGAATTTGTAAGTATCTGATGTATGATAAACCAAATTGGGTTTGTCATTAGACAATGGTATGTAATTAGCTAATGTAGGATGAACCATATGGGTTTATCCGTAGACAATGTTATGTATAGTAAACTATGTAGGTTGACATTATTGTACGAAAGCGGCTTATACGGCCATATAACTAGTTAATTGGGGATTTAAACCCTTATGTGTAAATGTTACCAATCTACCCCTGCACTCTCATATCTAGCAGTACAAACCCACATGCAGTAACGTTTTCTTAGCAGCAGAAACTTTTGATTTTGATAACTTTTTATTAACATGATACAAAATATATCCCAAGTTCTTGTTAATGAACACAACAATCATAACATTGTAACAATTAATGAGAAAATTTAGCAATGACAAAGTACGGGAATTAAAATTAAACATATTCCATTAATACTTGAAATGAAAAATTACAAAATACTGGTAACAAAAGGTACACATTCTTAAATTTTACTAATCTAAAAGGATTACAACATGTTTATTCATAAAGTCAAATAAAGTAGTACAAAAGGATTACAATGTTTATTCAAATTACTTCCTAACTCAACTAATACATTTTCTTTTTACCCTTCCCTTTTGAAAAAAACTTTGGGCATTTTTGGTTCCCATGGTTTTATAGCCTTGTCTTCACAAGTCTTAGCATTGGGCAGGCCTAGCACCTGAACTCTCTCATCAAAAAGCTCTTTGGCAGTCTTTTTTGGAGTTTTAACCTTCCTAGCATCTTCCTTTTTGTGCCTGATCCAGAATATCCCTTTGGAAATTAAAGTAGTCTGCCCATGTATTTGGAGGACCTTCAGAACTGCTTGATATGTGAAATGAACTTGAGTCACTGCTGTCAATTTTAATGATTGCTGCAAAAAAAATATATAAAAAGGGGTTAAACTAGGATTTGTGATTTGAGATACACATGGAAACGAGTATAAAAAGGGGATATGGGAAAACCAAACTACCTATACATATTAGTCGCCAGGGATCAATGCTTATATATAACTCTTGACAGAACTATATACATATTAGTCGCCAACAAAGACTAGTCACAATGGAACATGATTGACTTGAAGAAATCTGCCAAATTTCATGATTGACCTGATCCAAATATCCCTTTGGAAAGTAGTCTGACCATGGATTTGCTGCAAAAAAATTAAAAAATATATTAAAATTTTAAAAAATATAGTGTAAATGAAATAAAAGATAATGTTGCAATTCAGGGTGTGTTTGAAACAAACTTTGTTCTTGGAACTTCAATGGCCACATTACCTGGTGGATGGTTGGTTTTAGATCATAAAAAAGAATGGAATGCAACAAACTAACATACGTAACCCTTCTAACTTCCCACTACTGCTCCTTTTGTCGTTTCAACTCCCTTTGAGCAAAGGACTGCACCAGCCGCATTGCTAGATTGTTGAAAAAACAAAAGAAACAGTATGGGAAGTTAGAATGGAAAGGTATGTTGAAATTCCAGACTCAAAGTAATACAAAAAATCTACAAATGTTGAGTAAAGAATAGAGTCTAAGTAACATCACTCATATTGAATGCGATAATGGAGTGTGGCATGTCATGAACAGTACACACTATATCATTATTGCATTGATCAGGACAGATCTATCTAACGTTGCAGTACCGTCTAATAATTAACCACACAAACGGTAGTAGATGTTTTCCAAATTAAGCAATGGAACCATCTACAACGCTATATAGAGCGCCCTAATCATTGAGCTTTAAGTTATTAGAAAACAGATTCTTACTATCATTTATATTGCTCCCTTAGATGTGACGAACATACATATTAATTATGTAGATTCTACGACATTAGAGAGCTAATTGTGCATGAATAAAATCATATAAAATTTATATTAACAATGCAATGAACTACCATCCTTTCTACCCTAGCCAACAACAACATATAATTCAGTCTTGAATCTCTAACCTACCAACATGCTGGAAGACGAAGACGCTAAATTCAAGCATCGAACCTACAAATTATACTTGATAATTGTTTCTGTATTTTGGCAAAGAGCAAAGATGAATCATCGATGGATGAAACACCAGAACAAGTTTATGTTCATACTTGAAAGTGGTGTCTTTTCATCCATCGATGATACTTCTTCCATCTTTCATACTTGGATGTTTTAGCCTAACTATTCGCACACACATCCGTCACTTTTCTTCCTTATTCTATCAATACAAATGCAACTTAACGCAGTTCTTATAACAGATATTCAACCTAAGCCTAAGAATAAATAGCTCTAAGGGGGTATTTGGATTATATTAATTAGTTTGTGATCTTATCAGCTTTTTGAGATTTGGGATCAAAACCATAGATCCGAGTGAGTTGCAACTGTGAGTGTGAGAGAGAAAGAGAGGATTATGTTCAAGTGTTCGAAGTGTGTTTGATAAGAAAGAGAGGATCAAAACCCTAGATCCGAGTGAAGTGTGTATGAAACCCGGTTCGACTCGGGTGGTTCAACCGGTTGAACCATTCCGGGTGAAAAATGAGTCGATTTAAACCTGGTCAACTTGCTAGGTTGGGTCGAAAATGGGTCAAATTAAACTTGGTCAACCTATCGGGTTTGAAGAGTTCCGGGTCAACCCGGTTTGTGTTTATTTGGTTGTACTTAATTTGATAGATATGTTTTAATTTGGTTGTACAATGTGAATAAATCATTGTACTTTTAAGTAATGGATAATGTTTTGAAACCCGGTTCGACCCGGGTGGTTCAACCGGTTGAACCGTTCTGGTCAAAAAATGTGTCGATTTAAACTGGGTCAACTTGCTAGGTTGGGTCGGAAATGGGTCAAATTAAACCAGGTCAACCCGCCGGGTTTGAAGCGTCCCGGGTTAACCCGGTATGTGATTTGTAAAAACCGAAACCAAATGCTGAATTGGTTTGTCGGTTTCTCGGGTTATACAAATTTACTAATTATTATATATCATAAACACAAAATTATTATATATCATAGTTTTGTAATATCATTTTCTTAAGATCCTATGATCAAGATCGAGATCCTATAAGATCTTAAGCTTTCAAAGATCCTATGTAAGATCCAGATCATTTTTGCTTTGTAGTATCGTAAAATCGTAGTGGTGGGCCCCTCGGTATGAAAGATTCATACCTTACTCTTTTGAGGTATATAGAGTATGGAGGATTTCTATCATTCATTACCATAGTTGTGGGCCCTCTTATATTAAACAAACAAATCTACCAAATTACTTAAAAGTACAATGATTTATTCACATTGTACAATCAATTAAAAACAGATATACCAAATTAAAAATACAACCAATTAAAACACGTACAAACCGGGTTGTCTCGGGACGATGCTTCAAACCCGGCGGGTTGACCCTGTTTAATTTGACCCGTTTTTTACCCAACCTAGCAAGTTGACCAGGTTTAAATCGACTCATTTTTCACCCGAAACAGTTCAACCGGTTGAACCACCCGAGTCGAACCGGGTTTCAAAACATTATGTTTAATTCCCAAATCTTCAAACTTTTATTATTTTTCGTTTATAACCTATAATTTTTTTTATCAATAAACTATCTACCGATATTAAAAATCTCGTTGCTATGAAAAAATCGTACAAAAATGTACGAAAATGTAATAAACGTTTCATAACGTTTTAATACAGAGGAAAATTACCCATTGTTGATCACCAATCATGTATTGGTCGATAACATATATGACATGTCACTACAACCCAATATTAATTCACATGACCCGTTACCCATGTTAATTACCACATGATCAACAGTCATGGATGTGACGACCAGTGATAGCCTAATGCATATGACCCATATGATGTCAAATACACATTATTGAATGTGACCAATGATAACCTAATGCATATGACCCATGACCCATGTGAATTATAGCCATTATCACCGATCATGCATGAACTCGGTCTGAGCTTGATCACTCGAAAAGCTCGGTTTATTTGTAAAGGTGTGTTGTCTTACACAAATTAAAATTGAAATATAATCGCTCGGTTTTGCTTACAAGGATCGGGTTCCTATACGATCTTAAGCTTTCAAAGATCCTACATAAGATCCGGATCGTTTTTCCTTTACAGTATCGTAAAATCGTAAGATCCTAAGATCAGGATCGGGATCCTGACAACCATGCTCGATACATTTATAATTAACTATTTACACTTAGTACGGTTACATACAATATATAACTCGAGTCGAACTTTTATAAGGTCGGCTCATTTCCACCTCTTATAAAAGCAAAAAATTAAGATACTTCATGTGTTAAATTTATATGTAATATTTTACATGTACCCTCACTTAATTAATTGTCTGAAATAAAATTTCCCTTTTAACTTTTCCAAAGAGCCCGCCTAAATTTTTTCCCCAAATTTAAATTGCCCCTTGATGCGTGGGAATCGCACCTTGCTTTACCTCTCGAGGGATCTCGCGAGGCTTACAACCCCCACCAGGCAGTGTACCTGATCGTTGTAGTATAGTATAGTGACAAGTACAGGGGGATTGATCGTTCAGCTTAGGAATAGTGTCGCTAGGATTAGAAAGCCTAATTAATAGTTCTAAAGATGAAAGATGATTATTTTTATGTTTTTATATTTTAATGAAAGCAAGTAAAATCTCTGGTTTTGAAGAGTGGGCGGAATTAGTTGTTATTCAACTAACCCAAAAGCTATTATTTAATTAATTAAACTAATGAAAATGAACTTAAACTAATATTAAACTAAGGTTGTGAGCAGTGGTTGGAGAAATTGTGTTTACTTAGACTTCATTACTCCCTAGATATCTTTTACATGTCAATTACTTGTTACACTTGTATGGATGACGGATTGTATTCCTTAATACCATTCGTGGGGTGGCATACATAACTCCCCAATCCTATGAGCTCTTATCTCCTCCTACACCATGACCCAGCACAACTATAGGGATTGTAAACAGTGGCTCATGCATTAAATACAACCAATAAAGACCTAGTACGCCTCGGTTCATGTTTCTTAAGACGTTCAAGCATGTTACCATTTGGAGATCTACCAGTTTTCTTAAGCCTAACATATAATATCATTCATCCAAGACAAGAATAGACAAGTAATCAACACATAATCAACATCTAGGTTTCATTAGATCTAAGCAAACACAAAGGAAATCTAGCCTAGCATAGTAGAATTAAGATAAGAACAAAAGATAAACAACCAACACATAGACATATTGATTGAATTAAGAGTATACTTATCTCAATTACAATGCAAGGTCTCAAGGGTTTGGAACCCTTGAAAAACCTGTAAAAGAGGCACCAAAATCGTCTTTAGGGTTTCACCAAAACTTCTCCTCTTTTAATGAAAAAACTAGAAAACTATATATAGGAAAATCGTTCTGACGGCGTCAAGAGTAAAGTCTGACGCTGTCACCTCGCCGCCATATACTTCCTCGGACGCCCTAGATCCACTTGTGACGGCCTATGTAACGCCGTCACCACCTACGGTAAATTATTCTTGGCCACTTTGATGCCGTCATCTCTCCATCTGACGCCGTCACCAGCTACGGTAAATTATTCTCCATGTCTGACGCCATCAAGACGCAAGTCTTGACGCCGTCACCTAGCATCTTCAGCTTGGATTTTTGGTACTTTGTCATTTTCTTCACTTTATGCTCCAAAAACGTCCAAAATAGCCTCTTTTCCAGAATTCACTCTCCAAACACCTAAAATCACAAAAGGAACGATTTAGGGCAATATTTGATCAAATAAAGTCGGATTCGGGCTTAAATGACCCCCTAAAAACGGATCATTTTTCGCCTCATCATATACCCTTACACTTGAGATTTGCTTGTCCTCAAGCAAATGAGCTTTTATTCTACTCAAAAGACAAGTTAGGGGTCATTTAACACTAATATAAAAGTAATTACAACAAATAATCATTCCACTAAAGACCAATAGACAAGCACGGAGGTCATACACAAGCACCTCACAAATAGTGTTTAGATACTCACATCTCTCGGGTGTAATAAAGTAATATAACATTATGGAAATGGAAGATATCTCTCACTACCTGTCATAGCAAAATAGATTACCATAGGCTTTGGAAAGGATCAAACCTCCACCACATGGCGTAAGCACCTAGGATAAACTATCAAAGAGGTCTTTTTAAAGGGTTATAACGTTAGGTGTAGGGATATGAATTACACGGTTTTGTTGGATAAAGGGAATTTTACTGGTGGTGAGTTAAAAATCTTGGTTAGTTACATGTACAAGATGGCGTTGCTAAGCCAAAGCTAATAAATGAAAAATAACAAAAACATAAAATGAACATAGAATGAAAACGGGATGGTAGTCCATATGTTTTTTTTCTTTCTTTTTCCTTTTTTCTATTTTTTCTTTCTTTTTCTTTTTTTTCGATTTTTTTTTTTTTTTTTTTTTTTTTTTTTTTTTTTTGCATACACTCTTACCCTACCATCCAAAATAATACATCATAGGGGTATGAGCAATCCCCTTACACTTGAATCTTTACATACTTTACATTAACTAATCTAATGACTCGAATTAAGAAAATCAAAACACTTGGAGCACTTTTAAGATTAACGTACATATGGGGGTAATAATATTATGTTCTTCCCCATTACTCCATAAAATAAGTACTTACCCATGAGTCCCAATCGTCCCAAAACAATATGTACAAGGATATGACTCGACTTAGCAACCATGTAATCAATTAGAAAGTTAACTTAGAGTTTAACAAATAACAATAATGCACTAAAGATGAGCGCATACACGGAAGGCTAAGGCGATTTGGTTGTACAAAGTAAGATATAATGCTTGTGGAATGAAGTTTGCAGATTTCCTGGAGATTATAAAACTTAATAATTCACAAAAACCATAAGACTCCGTTAGAAAAACAAAACCGGTAAAATTTCCAGATTTTTAACTCCTGACGCCGTGAAGAGCAATTGCCTGACGCCGTCAGAATGGACCTGCAGAAATCTTTATGTTAAGTTTCCGGAAAATTTCTGGAAAAACCTCGTCCTACTTCCTGGAAAATCCTGCAAAACTTCATTATGACTCGATACAAGCATTTGACTCTAACAAATACGAATATACATGTTCATTAAATATTGTGGAGAATCATGATCGGTTTGTTTCTTAAAAACATATTTGGGGTTTCCCCTTACACTTATCTTTTGCAAAAATACCTTTAGGTTGAAGTTAAGACTAGGCTAAACAACATAATAAAGTATTTCCACATTTTAATTTAGAAACATGATCAACCAACAATAAAAATAAAACATGCATACGGAAGCAAATAACAATCAAACAATTAAAATCACACAAAACATGGGTTGCCTCCCAAGAAGCGCTTTTCTTTATTTACGAGTCTTGTAGCTAGACTCAAAGTCGTGGGTTACTACGTGATCTCATCATTGGTTCCACTTTCTAGGTCATCTTCTAAACTAGTGTCGCTCTC
Organism: Artemisia argyi; assembly: GCA_030686995.1. NCBI lineage: Eukaryota > Viridiplantae > Streptophyta > Magnoliopsida > Asterales > Asteraceae > Artemisia > Artemisia argyi. The sequence goes on from CM060701.1 coordinate 242,827,258, forward strand.
ATAGTGTAAGTACTTTGGATCTTCAAACTTGAAAACATCCCGGCGATACTTAGAGCCAAGCTTACTGACATCCTTAAAGAACCCACAAGATAAATCAGAAACATTTCTACAACCTCTTCTAACATCATCATCACACAAGACAAGTTGAGAGCTCATCACATCGAGCCCATCGCAATCTATCTCCCTAAGGTCCCTTCTTCTGTATGGCGTTTGGTATGAAATCCTCCTAATCCCGTCAGTGAAAGTCATGATTCCGTTCAAGTCATCCACTATCAACTTAGTGATTTCACAAAAAGGTGCTCCAAATACGACTTGCGATAGCCTAGGGTCAACAAAGTCCTCTATGTTGTCCACAATCGTGAACTCCATAGGGAATGCCATATTCCCTATGAACACTTGGATTTCATAATCCTTACCAACCACTTTATCTCCCTTGTAAATCATCCCCCATCTGCAGATATTTTTATAATGAAACAATGACATGAAATTCTTTGGCAGGAATACATTAATGTATATGTTTTCAAAGTACTTGTGACCGATCATGCAAGGAATTTTTAGGTTATTCGGATCACGTCGTTTGATCTTTCTCAACTCTCCACCTTTTGTCCCGTATGGATTCCCCTCAAGGGAGGGACGATACTCATAAACTTCCTCACCATCCCTACGAAAAATTACTGTTCTAACACCATTGGTGAGTAATACACTACCATCTTTCTCGTCAAGGATTGCTCCCGATTCATTGATGAATGGCATCCCAAGGACAAGGTTGGTCAATGTTTGATTGGCGAGAGGGTCCATGTCATCAACCACGGTGAGGTCAGTATTGTAATTAAGTCCTCCAATCCTAATTGATACATGCTCTATTACTTTCTTGCACACAACGTGCTCTGGGAAGGTTTTGTGGTATAGAGAAAGTGGGATTATGTTGACTAGGAGGCTAGGATCCATATGATTATTAATCAAGACCTTTCCCTCAACGGTACAGGGGATTTTGAAAAGTTTAGAGTCGTTCTCCCTGGTTTGATTGCTACCTGTACTTATAACATCCTCTTGTTCGTATTCTTTTATAACAGATTTGCTCAAAATGGTTGGATCTTTCTCCTGTACCTCCGATGTCTCGTTCCAATCATCCGGTTTGTCGGATTTCTGCGCGGTGCACTGCTCGGGTGAGTTGGTAGGTTTCCTCGCCGAAGCGTGGTCAACCTTTGAGGTCTCATCCTTCGCTGCCTGACTGAAGTTGTCAGTTTGTTGTTGGGTTGGATTGGATGCTGCAGCTGATATTGTGGTGATGGTATTTACGAAGTGGATTGGTCCAGAGGGGTTGATAGGTCCTTCCTCGTTAGGGGATAGATGTTTGAATAGCTTGCTAGGACTTTTTATTTTTACAGGGGAAGCTGGTGGACTCATGACGGTAGCAGACTTAACCTCATCAACGTGAATGGGCTTATTATCAATATGCTCTTTGATAGCAGTCAACAGATTACAAATCTTGTTGTTCACGTCAGCCTGCTGTTGTTTGAATTTTGTCTCGAGTGTAGTGAGCTGCAGTTCTTGAGAAAGAATGAATTTTTTTAAATCATCTTCATAGCTTTGCCTAGGGGTATTTTGTGACGGAAAATGTTTGGACCAAGTGAGCGGTGAAGAGTCATTAAATGATACACTTCGTGTTTGGTACCTTCTAAAATTAGGTTTATCCTTCCATGCCTCATATGCTTCGGCAGAAGTTTGAGGACCCTGCCCTACGTGTGATGATGTGAATTCGTTATAAGCACGTTTTGGAAGTTCCATGCAGTTGTAGGTCTCATGAGGGCCATTGCAAAGTTTGCATGTAGAAGCGATTCTGCTTACTTGGCTTGAAGGCTTATGAATTTTGTAAGATTTCATGAGAGACTTCACTCGACCTTCAAGTTCCATGATCCTACGGTCGGGAGTGCTTGAATTGTTCGAAGGCAAAGATATTGCCTTGACCGTTTTGTTCAAATCACGGGGATCATTCCAACTTTCGTTGTCATAGAGAGCAAGATCTTCTATGAGTTCCCATGATTGTTCCGCACTAAGATCACGTAGCTTACCACCGGCCGATTGGTCAATGGTTCGCCTCGTGGGGATATCGATATGGTCATAGAAAATTTGGACTTGGAGCCAAAGATCTATGCCATGATGAGGGACTTTTTGGAGTAAGTCCTTGAAACGAGTCCATGCTTCATAAATAGATTCATTTTGACGTTGTTGGAACGTCAAGATGTCATTCCTAAGCTTAGTAGTTCTCCCAGGTGGGAAAAATTTAGCAAGGAAACGAGTGGTGAGATCATCCCATGTGGTGATGGATCCCGCGGGTAAAAGCTCAAGCCATTGACTAGCTTGATCCCGTAGAGAGAATTGGAATAGGCGTAAACGGGTAGTCTCTCTAGTTTCAACACCTAGGTCTATGGAATCTACGATTTTGAGGAAGTCCTTAAGGTGTTGGTTTGGATCTTCGGAACGAAGTCCATGGAATGCACATCCGCTTTGCACCAACCGGATGGTGTCGGATCGCAAGGGGGTCACATTGGCTCCGGTGAGCTCAATGGGGTTTCGGTAGCCTTGGTGGCTAGGTCGGGAATACTCTCCTATGGTTCGGGGCCTAAGGGGTTCTAGTGGTGGGTTTTGTTGTGGTGGGATGATGGGTTCAAAGATGTTACCACCTTCCATGATGTCGGATGGTAAAGAGTTACGAACAAAGGCACGAAGAAATAAGGTAGACTAAAGAAAACCTAAAAAATAAAAATAAAAATCTTACTAGAAAGGAATCTAGCAAGTAGACTTAATAAAAAGAAATCCTAACCTAGACAATAACTATTCCCCGGGCTGCGGAGCCAAAAACTTGATGCGTGGGAATCGCACCTTGCTTTACCTCTCGAGAGATCTCGCGAGGCTTACAACCCCCACCAGGCAGTGTACCTGATCGTTGTAGTATAGTATAGTGACAAGTACCGGGGGATTGATCGTTCAGCTTAGGAATAGTGTCGCTAGGATTAGAAAGCCTAATTAATAGTTCTAAAGATGAAAGATGATTATTTTTGTGTTTTTATGTTTTAATGAAAGCAAGTAAAATCTCGGGTTTTGAAGAGTGGGCGGAATTAGTTGTTATTCAACTAACCCAAAAGCTATTATTTAATTAATTAAACTAATGAAAATGAACTTAAACTAATATTAAACTAAGGTTGTGAGCAGTGGTTGGAGAAATTGTATTTACTTAGACTTCATTACTCCCTAGATATCTTTTACATGTCAATTACTTGTTACACTTGTATGGATGACGGATTGTATTCCTTAATACCATTCGTGGGGTGGCATACATAACTCCCCAACCCTATGAGCTCTTATCTCCTCCTACACCATGACCCAGCACAACTATAGGGATTGTAAACAGTGGCTCATGCATTAAATACAACCAATAAAGACCTAGTACGCCTCGGTTCATGTTTCTTAAGACGTTCAAGCATGTTACCATTTGGAGATCTGCCAGTTTTCTTAAGCCTAACATATAATATCATTCATCCAAGACAAGAATAGACAAGTAATCAACACATAATCAACATCTAGGTTTCATTAGATCTAAGCAAACACAAAGGAAATCTAGCCTAGCATAGTAGAATTAAGATAAGAACAAAAGATAAACAACCAACACATAGACATATTGATTGAATTAAGAGTATACTTATCTCAATTACAATGCAAGGTCTCAAGGGTTTGGAACCCTTGAAAAACCTGTAAAAGAGGCACCAAAATCGTGTTTAGGGTTTCACCAAAACTTCTCCTCTTTTAATGAAAAAACTAGAAAACTATATATAGGAAAATCATTCTGACGGCGTCAAGAGTAAAGTCTGACGCCGTCACCTCGCCGCCATATACTTCCTCGGACGCCCTAGATCCACTTGTGACGGCCTATGTGACGCCGTCACCACCTACGGTAAATTATTCTTGGCCACTTTGACGCCGTCATCTCTCCATCTGACACCGTCACCAGCTATGGTAAATTATTCTCCATGTCTGACGCCGTCAAGACGCAAGTCTTGACGCCGTCACCTAGCATCTTCAGCTTGGATTTTTGGTACTTTGTCGTTTTCTTCACTTTATGCTCCAAAAACGTCCAAAATAGCCTCTTTTCCATAATTCACTCTCCAAACACCTAAAATCACAAAAGGAATGATTTAGGGCAATATTTGATCAAATAAAGTCGGATTCGGGCTTAAATGACCCCCTAAAAACGGATCATTTTTCGCCTCATCACCCCTCCACTTAATTTCATTGAACCCGCCAATGTTTTTCAATACTCCATACCAAAAATATATCCAGCAAAACTAGATCTGGTATTTTTCTATCTCCTCAACACTCTCCTCACCAAAACACACACATACACACACACAGTGTGCGCAAGTCTGGTGATGATAGGACAGCTGTATGAACAATACGAGAGATTTACAGTCACCTGGTAAGGTTTTAAATGTAAATTAACTTATGATATTTCATGTATAAAATCTTACCATGTCTTTTTAATTCTCTCATGTAGCATAAATGTTTCAATTCCTGGATTTGGGGTCTCAATTACAATGGCGGTGATGGTTGCGACTGATAATATATGACGGTGGCGGTATTTAGCTCACTATTACAAATAAAAGGTGCAGAATTGATTTTAAGAAAGCCAAAAATTGAAAAAAGACCAAGATCTGACTATCAAAAAATATAGCTGTTTCTAATCAAGTAATCAAGTTGGTCTATTTTATTTTTTCAGCTTATCTTTTCCATTTTTAGTTGGGCGGTTGGGACAAAGTTACTTGTACCTTTGTAAACCATTCCTAGAGTTTAATCTATACCTTATTTTACATAATTAGGGCTATCAGTTTTGGACTCAAAACGACAATAAATGTTACTTTGAGATCAAGAAGGTCCGCCCGGGTCAATATAATTTATATGATTGGGTTCTTGGGTTCCTGGGTACATCGGTGATTATATGCTTGGGTTCCTGTTTCTAATCAAGTAGTCACGTTGGTCTATTAGATTTTTTCAGCTTATCTTTTCCATTCTTAATTCATCTGCATTCTTTACAGCACCTTACGATTTTGTTTCATATGCTCATAGTTAGAGGTGGCAAAATAGCTAGGCAGGTTAGGTAATATAGTCCAAAGACTCCGAACTTTGTGATTTTGTTTTTAAATAGTTAATGTCAAATATATACAACTCTTTAAATATACATTAGATATAGTAAGTTTTATACCATATAAAATCTACTTCAGATGAAAATACATTGGATCTGAAAAAAGTAAAAGCACAGGTAATTGATCTTTTTTTTATGCGTTTTGCCCTTTTTTACGTTCACTTTATTCGAAGAAAATACAATAGACCTTGTTTGTGCAGATAGTTGAACCAGTGGCGCATCAAGTGACTAAAAACCACCAAAACAGCATATAGTTGAACTAGTGGCGCCTGACAAACTAGATGCACATGACAAAAGACAAGGCAATAGTGTCTCTGTGTCAAATGTCAACAAATAGATGCACCCGTCAACAATATATATAACCACATACTTTTTAGAGAGGAAGGTTTTCTAGCATCTAATCAAGAACTTTATTCCGGTATGCTCATCTACTTCTGTCATGTTGTGTGCTTTGACATGTTCTAGTTCTGCTCTCATCCTGATGTGGTTATTATTGATATGCAGCAGCCTACATTTTCAAGGCTTTTATATCCAGATGATGAGATTAGATCAATGGAGAAAAACTTGTAAGTTTAACTGCAAATTTTATTATTATGTTCATTGTTTTAGATTAAAAGTTTTCATGATGTTGTTTGAATTACTGCTGCTCATGTTTGTGTTAATATTGCTTAGATGGATTTAGTGCTGCTCATGAACTTCAAAGAAAATGTGCCAAGTATTTACTACTGCTAGTACAAAAGTTACTACTGCTAGTGACAGTAGGTACTGCTCAGAGATCAAGACGGCTCGAAGTTGCTAGCTAGTTACTTCTGGAAAAGATTATAGATACTTAATTAGGAAACTATTGTAAGCCGACTAGGACTCCTTGGTGTATAAAAGGATGGCCAATTTTATATTTGGTTCAGTTATATACATTTACATTCCAATTTTATTGTATTTGAATTTGTTTTGATATATATTGATCTTTTAAATGTGACTAAAAGATGCATATAGTCACACTTTTGGTCACTGTTTTCTTAATTCGTTGTGTGACTAAATATTACAAAAGGCCACACAAACATAAAATTCATGTGACCATTGGATGATCAATAGTCACACAAAATACACATTTGTTCACTTTAAACAGCATATGGTCACACTTATTAACACTTTTGGCCACTGTTTGCTTAATGGTATGTGACTAAATACCCAAAACAAACATGCTTTGAGTGACTAAATATTACAAAAGGCCATGCAAACGTAAACTTCATGTGGCCATTGGATGATCTATAGTCACACAAAATACACATTTCTTCACTTTAAACAGCATACGGCCACACTTATTAACACTTTTGGCCACTGTTTCCTAAATTGTATGTGACTATATACCCAAAACAAACATGCTTTGTGTGACTAAATATCACAAAAGGCCACACAAACATAAAATTCATGTGGCCATTGGATGATCAATAGTCACACAAAATACACATTTCTTCACTTTAAACAGCATATGGTCACACTTATTAACACTTTTGGCCACTGTTTGCTTAATGGTATGTGACTAAATACCCAAAACAACCATGCTTTGTGTGACTAAATATTATAGAAGGCCACACAAACATAAAATTTACGTGGCCATTGGATGATCTATAGTCATACAAAATACACATTTCTTCACTTTAAACAGCATATGGTCACACTTATTAACACTTTTGGCCACTTTGTGTTAAATTGTATGTGACTAACTCCAAAAAAATAACACCCATTGTGTGACTAAATCATCACAAACGTCACATTTATTCTATATTCATGTGGCCATTGGATTATCAATAGTCACACAAAATACACATTTACGTGAATATATCATCTCAAATGTCACATATATTATACATTTATGTGGCCAAAGGACGAACAATAGTCACTCTCAAAAAACATTCGTGTGACTATAAGGTGTTTATGGTCACTGATAATGACTAATCCAACAAAACTTGTGCCTAATTTGTCACACATATTCGGGGTTTTGGTCACTCTTTTTCGATGGAAAAGGCCACGAACTCAACAATGTGACCATATGCCACCTACGGTGGCGGGACCTTTTGTCACACATGACGAAAAAAACGTACGTGACTATATGCATATCGTCACACATTTTTGGCGTGACCAATAGCACTTTTTGTACCAGTGAAGGCCTGATATTGCTTTTGCAGTGGGTAAACTGAGCATGTATACTAGTAATCCTAGTGCTCAGCACTGGCAAGCAATTCAGAGGGTACTGAAGTATTTGACGAGAACTATGGATTATAGCTAGTCTCTCATATACTGATTATCCTTCAGTGTTGGAAGGATACACTGATGCAAGTTGGATCAGTAACACTGAATATAATTCGTCTACCAGTGGCTGGGTATTCCTACTTGGTGGAGGTGCAATTTCTTGGGCATCCAAGAAGCAAACTTGTATCACCAGTTCAATAATGGAATCTGAATTTGTGGCTTTAGCAGCTGTTGTTAAAGAAGCTGAATGGTTGAGAAACTTGATTCTTGAGATTCCATTGTGGCCTAAACCTATAGCACCAATTTCTATCTGTTGTGATAGTGCTGCTACATTGGCAAAGGCTTATAGCCAGATGTACAATGGGAAGTCTAGACACTTAGGTGTCAGGCATAATATGATTCGTGAGCTTATCATGAATGGGGTGATTTCTATAGAGTTTGTTAGATCTCAACAAAATTTAGCTGATCACTTGACAAAGGGTTTGGCTAGAGACTTAGTTTTAAAGTCTGTTAAAGGGATGGGTTTAAAGTCCAACTTAGTCACTGAATGCTAAGACACCCAACTCTCTCCTGAGGAAACTTGGGAGCTGAGCTCAATGTAGAAAGTTGAACATTCAGTGTACTAGGAGCACATGTTTTACAAACATCCCAAGGTTGTGCTCGGAACCTGCTGAAAAGGAGGATGAAGTCTCTACTTCTTAATGGTTAATTTTTCTTTGAAAAAGTGCTAATCAGGAGCATGAATAAAGAGGAACCACCTATGTAAATGTTGAAGTTTTGCCGCTTCAGGGAGCTTTGGATTTTGGCTTTTACAACATTTATGAATTGGATATGGACGCATGGCTTGTATAGTGTGAGGAGCGTTTAAGTGTTTGAAAACTTGTGTGTATTTTATCTTCAGGTATTCAAATGGGTTGAAGGGTTCAATTCTTAGAACACCCTGATTCTCGAATATTTGAACATGTAATGTACTAAGATGGAAATTCAATCCACATGATATTTTCGTTTATGCACTTGTTTTGTATTATGGTTATTTTCATGCAAAGGAAGTGAATTAAATTTGGGGAGGACTGTTGGAAAATTTAGTGCATGGTGAGTGCTTATTCACTCACTATTATTTGACCAAAAACGGACTTAAAAGACTAATTTAGCTAACAATATGCCAAAGAAATGTGTGTTTTATGTATGTAAACGTGCAGGTACGGATTTATCACAAAAAGACAAATAATCAAGCAAAAATCAGAAAAACGGGCACGAGAGTTGGAGATGGTCAAAAAGTCAAAGCTTGGGATCCAAAAGTCAACATTAGTCCTTCATGTATTCAAGATTGGCAGAATTAGTCCTTGATTTATACTTTGAGAAGATGACATAAACAGCCCTTGAGTTTTCAATTTATTACATAATTGGTCCTTGAAAGATATTACTTCCATCACTTTTACTAAACCTGTCCAAATATTAAAAGCCCAAGACACTCTTTTTTTATCACAAGCCCAAGTCCACCCAATCCTGACCCGTGCCCATTTCCCTTCGGTCAAACCATACACTGGTCAAAATTAATAATAAAAACCACTCCCGCCCCCCAAATCCCTTCCAACCCAGAAATACCTACGCACCATGAACCCTAGTTATCACCAAGGTTCAAATTAACTCACACCTACCCAATTAACCATCAGATAAGCTCATGATTGGTACTTCTAGAAGGTCTCACGTGTCAGGCATGTGTCAGAGAGAGTGTGAGTAGCTATACGGACACTTGGCTGCTAATGATTGGAGGAGACACGTGATTATTCCTTGGATCCGCTTCTAAATACTCTGACAAGGACAGAGAATGTTGTACACAAACGGGACATATGTCCGTATTGGAGTGGTCAGGCCACGTCTCAATTAATCATCCAAGGGTTGTGAACGATTTGAAGAAGCACAATATGATCAGAGGGTTGTGGATGATTAGAAGAAACACACTGAGTTGTGGATTGCCAGCTTGGCATTTGAAGACCCAACCTCTCACCCTTGGTTATAAATAGACTCTCATTTTCTCATTTATGTGGGTAGGTTTTTAGTGTAATGTTACTCTGTAGAATTGTTTACTCAGCTTTTTAGTTTTATAAATTTTCATTTTACTTTGTAATTCAGTTTTACTTTTAATAGAATTCTCATTTTGTTCATTCAATTTACTTTATTGTTTTATTGTTAATTCAAAGTAGTATTGCTTATTAATTTCTTAAGTTTTTCATATCTGTTTTCAATAGTTTTCAAAAGCTTTATCAATTCATAGTTAAACTTTTACTGAATCATTAGATTTCTAAGAAAATATAAAAAATACATAAAAATCAGAAAAATAATAAAAAAAATATAAAAAATTGTTTCAAATTAGCTTTTATAGTTCCTGAATAAGCTGCAATAGCTTATATTAAACTTTTACAAATTTTCTAGCTTTTATAAACTGTTTTCATTTCATCATCTCAAGTTTTAGATCAGTCAATTGAAGGTAGTTGGATCCAGTGGTAGCTGTGGTGAATGTTGGATAGATTGGACAGATTTGGATGGTCCTGCCTATCCAAGAGATAGGCAAGCTTAGTGAGTCCCCCTCTGTTCATGCTGAGGGGGAGTGTTTTGGTAACATTCTGTTTTAATAAGATTTCAATAAGTAGTTATTGTTGTACTGATTTGACTTGTTATTTCAGTAGAATGTGTAGTTGATATTGATTTTGTTTGATTAGTGTTAGATCTGAGTTAGCTAATTTTCATTTGATCATCTGTTTTTGTAGTTGATTGAACTGTAGTCTAGTTAATGGTAGTAGCAGTTTTGAATTTGATTGAGATTTCTGAGTATTAAATAATTGTTAGTATAGTTGAGATTGATTGTTGACTGTTTGATCATAGTGGTTTGAATTTGTGTGACTGTGGTTCATTGTTGAATTGGATCTGAGATTGTTAATTTCTTTTGTAATTAGTGGAAATTGGTTGTTGATAGTATTTCATTAAGTGATTGTTAACTGTGTAGTATTGTGGATGTGAGATTTGTGGAGTTTAGAATGTACCTGTAGTGAAACTGTCACATTAAGGGAGTGTTTGGATTTCATTACTGCTGAGATTGACAGTTAATGGTTTAGTGATTGGATTGCATACATAGGTCTTAGTTGGATAATAAGAGAGTAATATAGTCTAAAAATTAGTAGTTAACTCATTACAAGTCAAACTTAGCCTAATCATTTCTTATATGATAGTAGATTTGAAATTCAGTTAGTAAATTAGTAATTATAGTTGCAAAATAGTTTTAGGTAGCTTAATTCAATTGTAATCTAGTTTATTAACATTAGTAGAAGTAGATTTGATCTTCTGAATTTGGAATTAGTCAAAATAGGGTAGGATTCATAAAAGTCAACTGTTGCATTGGTTATTGGTTGAAAGGCTGCTGATCTTAGCTTAATTCTGAGTAGCATTCAGTAGGATTTGGTAGTGGAATTGCTTGATCTTGAATCTCAGTTGTGCTCTTAATCTTTTGCCCCCATAAGCTAGTTTACTTGGGCCTATTTGTATAGCTTATTACATCTGTGAAGTAGCCTGTGTGAGACAGGGCATCTGTTTGTTAACATAGGCCTGCAATTAAGTTTCTGAGCTTGCATCTGTGATAATTTGATTGTTTCTGAGTCATTAGTGGTTTTATTAGTGTTGTGCATCAATTTTGTGCCTCTAGATAAGTCTGTGCTTATTCTGTCTTAGCATTGAGCTTTTTCATTTGAGCTTATTACTTACTTCTTTTGAATCTGTGGACTTTTGTGTTATAATTTGTTCCATCTTTGCATTTCTGAGTTAGTTTAATCATCATAGGCTTGAGTTTTAAGTTTCATAGCAAAATTGTTCACAAGTGCTTATAAATAAGCACTTGTGATAAGCAGTTTGTCTCAAATAAGCACTGAATCAGCTCATTTTCATTTCAAAAAATTTTCTCAAGTTCTTTTTATTATTTTTGATTTTCTGGAATTTTTCCAGATTTTTCCAACTAGTTTTGGTATTTTTCTTAATTTCTTATTGATTATAATCATTTTTAAATAGTTTTTAAATAATCAAAAATCAATAAAAATTCAGAAAAAGCTTTTAAAAGTACAAAAATATTTTAGGAAACTCTTTTATAAGATTTTAGATTTTTCAGAATAGATTTTACATTTTTCCCATTATTTTTTATATTTTCCTTTATTTTTAATTACTTTTTAATTCAATAAATAGAAAATAATTCATAGAAAATAAATAAAAAGTCTAAAAAATATTTTTCTTTTTCTGGAAATTCTTTTTATTAGTTTAAGATTTTTAGAAACTTGTTTCACATTTGTAGGATCATTTTTAGAATAAAAGTCACGTTTTATTTCGTACGATACGTTTAATAATCGCATTTGCATTTCCGTTCTCACGTTTTTAACATTTGTGCATACATAGCTTGTACATTCTGCTTATTTCACTATTTCTTATCATAATTTGAACTTCAAAATCATATTATTCACTTTATCACTTTTCACGACACAATTTTTGTCTTTCATGTGCCTCACTTTGAGACACGATATCTCATTCATTTCAACTCTATTTTGGACATACTTTAACTCGTTGCAAAGCTCTCTTGGAGGAGAATAAAACGCCCCCAAGTAACACAAATATATGTAACATATACATATATTAAATAATGTCCAAAGTTTGCAAAACTCATTTTTCCAACAGTATTATCCGGATTTGTTAAATGATAGTTATGGATTTGTGATTCTGCTTGTTATATGGTTTCAAAATGGTAGTTAAATGATACGGAGTGTAAAAAGCAAAAGTGACACATGGTAATAGTTGGATTCTATGGTTATCATCTTTAGTTCTCATTACGGGTGAGCAAACAAAACCCAAAAAATCGAAACCGAACCGCAAATCGAAAAAACCGAACAAAAAAACCGACGAAACTAAAAATCGATGGTTCGGTTTTTAATTTTTCAAAAACCAAAAAATACGGTTCGGTTCGGTTTTCGTCCAAAAACCAAACCGTAAAAACCGAACCAAACCGATTTTATTATATAATAATATATAATTATTATAATATGAATAAATAACTAAATAAATCAAATTTATAAATTAATATTCATTTTGTGGGTAGATTTATAATATATTTATCTTAATGTTTATATTTATATGCGTGTTTGACGTGTCGTGTGTTTACTGGAGAATATATATCAATAAATATACGACGATGATCACACTATATGTATGTTCACTTGCATGTGTGTAATTATAGAATTATGAAATAAACATTATTATGCTTAGATTGATAAAAAAAATAAGAATAAATAAGAATAACCAAATTTCTATGTAATACAAGTTTGTTGGTATAAATTTGTCATGCCAAAATATAAATGGTTAGTGATGCGTGGGAATCGCGCCTTGCTTTACCTCTCGAGGGATCTCGCGAGGCTTACAACCCCCACCAGGCAGTGTACCTGATCGTTGTAGTATAGTATAGTGACAAGTACCGGGGGATTGATCGTTCAGCTTAGGAATAGTGTCGCTAGGATTAGAAAGCCTAATTAATAGTTCTAGAGATGAAGGATGATTATTTTTGTCTTTTTTATATTTTATGAAAGCAAGTAAAATCTCGGGTTTTGGAAGAGTGGGCGGAATTAGTTGTTATTCAACTAACCCAAAAACTACTTTATAACTAATTAAACTAATGAAAATGAAATTAAACTAATATTAAACTAAGGTTGTGAGCAGTATTTGGAGAAATTGTGTTTACTTAGACTTCATTACTCCCTAGATATCTTTTACATGTCAATTACTTGTTACACTTGCATGGATGACGGATTGTATTCCTTAATACCATTCATGGGGTGGCATACATAACTCCCCAACTCTATGAGCTCTTATCTCCTCCTACACCATGACCCAGCACAACTATAGGGATTGTAAACAGTGGCTCATGCATTAAATACAACCAATAAAGACCTAGTATGCCTCGGTTCATGTTTCTTAAGACGTTCAAGCATGTTACCATTTGGAGATCTGCCAGCTTTCTTAAGCCTAACATATAATATCATTCATCCAAGAACAAGAATAGACAAGTAATTAACACATAATCAACATCTAGGTTTCATTAGATCTAAGCAAACACAAAGGAAATCTAGCCTAGCATAGTAGAATTAAGATAAGAACAAAAGATAAACAACCAACACATAGACATATTGATTGAATTAAGAGTATACTTATCTCAATTACAATGCAAGGTCTCAAGGGTTTGGAACCCTTGAAAAACCTGTAAAAGAGGCATCAAAATCGTCTTTAGGGTTTCACCAAAACTTCTCCTCTTTTAATGAAAAAACTAGAAAATTATATATAGGAAAATCGTCCTGACGGCGTCAAGAGTTAATTCTGACGCCGTCAACAAGCCGCCATAAACCTCCTCGGATGCCCTAGATCCAATTGTGACGGCCTTGGTGACGCCGTCACCACCTACGGTAAATTAATCTTTGGCCACTTTGACGCCGTCATCTCTTCATCTGACGCCGTCACCAGCTACGGTAAAATATTCTTCCTTTCTGACGCCGTCAAGAGTAAATCCTTGACGCCGTCACCTTGTAATTCCAGCTTGGATTTGGTACTTTGTCGTTTTCTTCACTTTATTCTCCAAAAACGTCCAAAATAGCCTCTTTTCCAGAATTCACTCTCCAAACACCTAAAATCACAAAAGGAACGATTTAGGGCAATATTTGATCAAATAAAGTCGGATTCGGGCTTAAATGACCCCCTAAAAACGGATCATTTTTCGCCTCATCATATACCCTTACACTTGAGATTTGCTTGTCCTCAAGCAAATGAGCTTTTATTCTACTCAAAAGACAAGTTAGGGGTCATTTAACACTAATATAAAAGTAATTACAACAAATAATCGTTCCACTAAAGACCAATAGACAAGCACGGAGGTCATATACAAGCACCTCACAAATAGTGTTTAGACACTCACATCTCTCGGGTGTAATAAAGTAATATAACATTATGGAAATGGAAGATATCTCTCACTACCTGTCATAGCAAAATAGATTACCATAGGCTTGGGAAAGGATCAAACCTCCACCACAAAGCGTAAGCACCTAGGATAAACTATCAAAGAGGTCTTTTAAAAAGGGTTATAACGTTAGGTGTAGGGATATGAATTACACGGTTTTGTTGGATAAAGGGAATTTTACTGGTGGCGAGTTAACAATCTTAGTAAATTACATGTACAAGTGGCGTTGCTAAGCCAAGACTAGACTCGACTTAAGCTAATAAATGAAAAATAATAAAAACATAAAATGAACATAGAATGAAAACGGGATGGTAGTCCGTATGTTTTTTTTTTTTTTTTCATACACTCTTACCCTACCATCCAAAATAATACATCATAGGGGTATGAGCAATCCCCTTACACTTGAATCTTTACATACTTTACATTAAACTATTCTAATGACTCGAATTAAGAAAATCAAAACACTTGGAGCACTTTTAAGATTAACGTACGTATGGGGGTAATATTGTGATGTTCTTCCCCATTACTCCATAAAACAAGTACTTACCCATGAGTCCCAATCGTCCCAAAACAATATGTACAAGGATATGACTCGACTTAGCAACCATGTAATCAATTAGAAAGTTAACTTAGGGTTTAACAAATAACAATAATGCACTAAAAATGAGCGCATACACGGAAGGCTAAGGCGATTTGGTTGTACATTTAAGTGGGGTGTAACAAATTCTTCCTTTAAGTAAGATGCTTAAAGTTAGAAACGAAAAGATAGGCTCGGAGGGTTGTACTAGGGGTATCGTGTACTAAAAATGAGTACAACGCAAAGGGTGTGGGAAAAATTAGTTGACTTAACTAGCCAAGTTGTAACACCCCCAATTCATGGTTGCAGCGGAATTCGAACTGGGTGTTACTCGACGGCACAATAGTCACAATAATAGAAACGCACTCCAATTGAGTCGTTTTAAAAGATTTATCATTCAAATTATATAAATATCAGAGTTTACAAAATGAGGTCCCAATTGGTTCCATGTTTACAAATCACATTAAGTAAGTTTTTGAATGATAATAAAATTTATTGCCCTCTTGAGTATCCGTGTCCTTCCGTGCCATCC
Organism: Artemisia argyi; assembly: GCA_030686995.1. Taxonomy (NCBI): domain Eukaryota; kingdom Viridiplantae; phylum Streptophyta; class Magnoliopsida; order Asterales; family Asteraceae; genus Artemisia; species Artemisia argyi. The sequence goes on from CM060701.1 coordinate 242,842,844, forward strand.
TTGATCGTCATGAACCTGAAATACATGCTTGAGAGGTCAACACAAAGGTTGAGTGATATTCATAGAGTTTCTTAAATCGTTTGAACACAATATGTTGGTAGTGTGAGTTATAAGCTCACACCAATGTTTGGAAAACAAAACAGGTAGGTTACATTATTATACGCCCGGAACAGTTATTATACACTAAGCTTATGACACCAAAACGTTAACGTGTACCAATATCGATCGGCAGATCTATCCCGGTAGGTACTTTGCTAACATACCTAAATCTCAAATATTAATGCATTTGTTTGAACTTAGTCAATACAAATGGGATTCGTCAATCCCAATAGGCCTATTATTAATATTCGCGCTCACTATTGCTAGTGACTAAATGGTTCATAATAAAGGATCTCGGTTTAGCAAGGTTGGTACTTGGTGATAATAAAACATCGTCATGAAGCATACATTAGAAAGCATTGTATTCGATTTATAAATAGCATGTATTCCCCCCAAGGATTGGTAAAACAATTAAGTAATGGAAAGTGGGGCTATGAACTCACCTTAAGTTAAGATAGCAAGTAATGAATGTAACGGTTGAATCGTGAAGGTTTCTACGAGCAACCTATAATCGAATGTTGCGACTTAGGATCGGAGTAAAGAATATGAAGTAGTGCCTATATATATATCTTGCATTTAGTCCATGATGTGGTATGATGTATATTGTAAGTCTTTGAAAGAAAGATTCATGAAACATGTATGTTTTGGTATATCGTTTACTACCGTTCGGGCCGACATAATTCAGAAGTCATGTTAGTAAGCGTTCGAGGAGCCAGGACACTTTAACTCGTAAATCCACAACTCAACTCGACGGCTTACATAATGAACTCCTCACATGAGGCTCCCTACTATTGTAGTAGTTGATGAAATATATAGATATAAGTTTTGATCCGAAAAGTTACATGTCCGATATTTGAATAAACTTAGGAAAGTTTATTAGTACATGAAGATTGTTATTAGAGGTAGTTTCATAAGTCTTGTATGACCATATTCTCTTGGTAAAATCTCATGGTTCCCTTTTAAGTGAAGTAGATCCAAATTGCTTGTTCAAGTTATCGCCTAATTCATTGTTTCATGTTTACGCCTATGTAAGTTGGTATGATCATTTCGTCATGGCCTAGCCATGACCTTTGGTCCTTGTTACAAGGTCATGAGACTCAACCTTGGCTCTAGCCATGGTTTTGGTCTTGATTATAGGTCATAAGACCTCTTGTTCCTTTCAAAGTATAACCATAATCTAGTGACTTTTGCCTAAAAATGGGCTGTTTAGAATTTGAAGAATTTTATCACTCAGAAAGCGTTTTTAGGTCTCGAGCTTCTTTGTTCCTGAACGAAAACGGCGTTCCGGACAACTTTCGTGTTTTAACTTTTTGATGAATCGGACCAGAAGGGTGACTTTCAAAACCCAAATTTGATCAGAATGGTATTTGGCAGTTTGCCGCAAAGTTTTGGTAACTTCAAATGGGCGTAACTTTTGACTCGTGTACTCGTTTTGGGTGATTCAAATTGCTATGTTTTCCTTGTTAAGTCCTCTTTAACAGTAAGTAAGTGTCAAATATCCAAGTTATACTATTGTGGTCGTGGTTTTCCATAAAAATCACTAGTTTGCTTGTTTGCTTGTCATAAGTTAACATATGTATACCAATACTCGTTTTACCCATTTTTATACATCATGGACATGATCACAAGACAAAATATAGCATGAATGATATGTAAATAACATGAATATGATATTTAGCAAGAAGTATGTTAGGGTTTGGCTTACAACTTTTGGCTTTCAAAGATGAAAGGAAGTTAACATGTAAGGATAGGACTTTGATAGACTTGCCTCAACCCACTTCACTTCATGCAATCTTTCTACCCTTGTAATCTTGAAAGATGGATGATGAAGGTTGAGGTGACTTGAGTGGATTCAAACTCAAGAGAATCACCAAGAGTTTCAAAAGGATTTGAAGTAGTTTGATGAATCAAAACCAAACTAGGGTTTATGTGTTGATATAGCACTTGATTCTTGAATAAAACTTGAAGTAGAGGGAAAATTAGGAGTGTGTTTGTGTGTTTGAGGTTATGAACGACCAAGAGAGGGTGAGGAGGGTTATATAGGTCCTTGAGGAGGTGCTAGGAAAGTGTTAGGAAGTTTCCTTTGAGGAGGTGCAAATATTAGGATATTTAGGAAGCTTACATGAGAAGTTTTACACATGTAACCATCCTAAGTGATCAAGGCTTCATCATAAGCCAAAAAGGCTTGTGACTTGCTCAAAAATTTCGTGCATAGCTTATCTTGGATGACTAGATATGATTCTTGATGTTATCTTGCTTTTACGGAGTGAGTTTTGGTCCCGTTAATCGCAAACCGTAAGTTGTTAGGCCACGAAACGTAAAACCGGGTGTCGTAAAATTATGAAATTTGAAAGTATTGTTAAACATGTCCATATAGTCCATAATAAAATATAAAATGAGTGGTAGGATCTATCGGGTGCCAAAACCCTGCTAAAAACTGGAAACACGGGTCTAAAACGCGTAATACGTAAAATGTACGAATTTTGCGTAAAACTGAGAAAAGTAAAATGTTACTTTTCTAATATGATATAAATGATTTAAAATGACTTATAATGTCTAGACTGGGCTCAGTCTAGTGTCGGTTGGTGTTAAATGTCTTTTAGACATCAAACCGTAAGCCTAAAAATCAAGGAATGACTTATAAAATCAAGGAATGATTTTTGGTCAAAGGAGGAGGGAAAAATTATGTTGACTTTTTCTAATAAGTTTGAAAACTCAAAACGTCTTAGAAACTCATTTTGTGGTCTAACGGTTAATCGCTCATTCGGTTAAGCGTGCTCATGTGAGAGTAGTACCGACATGGGTGACCTGCTGGGAAAAGTAATTAATCTGAAAATGCGAGTTGTTACAGTCTCCACCCCTTACGGGGAACTTCGTCCCGAAGTTCTGTGTGTGTTATATGTTGGAGTGGTGTCGATGAAGAGGTGTGGTTACTTATGAGGATTAGAGTGATGTAGTTTGATTTGTCGTTTCAGTGTATGGTGTAGGATGAGGCTTACTTTTATGTAGGAGAGGTATGGTAATAATCGAATATCAAAGGAAATTGATATAGCAGTCGAATATTAATAGGAATTGAGATAGTAGTTGCAATCATAGCCTAGTAGGTAATCGGTTGTTGTACCTAGTGTTTATTGACTTCATACATATGTTATTTCGGATACAAATAAGCCCACTTATTTATAATTCTTAATTTACATAGAGAGGCATCCCAAACAATGTAAATACGGAATTATAAACTTATGGTTCGGTGATTTACAATTTCTTTATTTAAATGAAAAGGCATCCCAATCCATTCAAATAATTATAAATCATCCTACTTAATAATTCCCAACACAACATTCATACTTAGCCGGTGAGTTACAAGGTAGGGTATTACGAGATGATACTGGTGTTCCAAAAGTACAAGATGAATATTCAATCTTGTAAAGTTGATGAGCGTGCTTGTGGTGTAACTATGGATGATTTGAGCTTTAAAAGTGCATCAAGATCTGTTAATGAGCTTGTGGTTTCAACGGTTGTGAAGGTAATGTTGTGATATGTTGATGAACAGAATTGTGTAGTGTATGCTTAACATTAATACTCTTAGGCATAGATGTTGAGTTTGCTTTGAAAATCTTAAGAGATTTTAAAGGTTTATGATGGAATGGTATCCTTAGGACCTAAACAGGCTAGTACTTCTACAGGATGAAGAGAAGAATTGATAACTATCCCAAGATAGTAGTTCGGATTATCTCATAAATGAAAACTTTCAAGAATGAAATTAGGTAGTACAAATAAGGTGTTAAGATTTCGCAGAGTGGTAAAACACTATCGTGTCTCTAGATCGTTTTAAAGAATTCTGGTGGTTTATCGAGTTCAAGTAGGAAATCAATCTGAACATAACCCTAGTACAACTACTCTCAGTATTTGAAAATTTTAAGTCGAATATAGTTAGTCAGACTATATTCCACTGTCCCTAGGTTAAATATAGGTGACTAGTCTATATTTAGCCAAGGTTCGATAAAATTTTCAAATACCTAAATTAGGTATACTTTTGATATGTCCGTTGCTTTCGGAAAACTGTCCACTAAACAAAGGTGATGTCAAACCCTTAAGTTGCAAGTCCCGTCCATACAAGACTTGTAACGTATGTTTTCGTATTCCATTGGATATAAGATAGTAAAGGTAGGTACGTGTTGAAAGGAAGTTTTAAGTAGTTCTAAAATAGAACATACTTGGCCAGGATCACGAACTTTTAATAATGAAGGTTTCATAAGAAAACTTTGATGAATGTAGAGAAAGTTCAGCTTTTGTCGATGATGGATTAGTTTGTCCTTTAGAAATCTCATATTTCTTGTTTGGAAATCGATAGATTGTGATGGGTTTTTGATATCATATGAAATGATGTTGATGAGGTGGTGGAATAATTCCAGAGACCATTGCACAAATCACAATGTCTCGGAAGTAGATTAGACCATTGTGTGACTCAAAACATTTGAGAAAATGATTAAGACCATTGTGTCATACAATGTTCGGGAAATAGAAAAGACCATTGTAATCAGTTACAATGTCTTGGACATAAAATGTTGGAGTAGGAACATGGTTGGGAGAATGTGGTTGTGTCGAAATGCCATAGAATAGGCATGTGTAGATATGTTTAGATAAAATGATTGAAAATAACTCGTATGTATATATAAATATACTTATATGTTCATGTAGCATAAAATGCTTAATAAGTCCATAATCGTCTGGAGGATGGAAGACACGGAGAGCGGAAGGCTATAAAATGGTTTTGCTTGTAGTTGTAGTTATAGTTTAGGTCTCAATTAGACCCGTTTCTCTATAACCATGTCTCTGGTACCAATCTGTAACACCCCCAATTCATGGTTGCAGCGGAATTCGAACTGGGTGTTACTCGACGGCACAATAGTCACAATAATAGAAAACGAACTCCAATTGAGTCGTTTTAAAAGATTTATCATTCAAATTATATAAATATCAGAGTTTACAAAATGAGGTCCCAATTGGTTCCATGTTTACAAATCACATTAAGTAAGTTTTTGAATGATAATAAAATTTATAGCCCTCTTGAGTATCTGTGTCCTTCCGTGCCATCCTTGATCGTCATGAACCTGAAATACATGCTTGAGAGGTCAACACAAAGGTTGAGTGATATTCAGAGAGTTTGTTAAATCGTTTGAACACAATATGTTGGTAGTGTGAGTTATAAGCTCACACCAATGTTTGGAAAACAAAACAGGTAGGCTACATTATTATACGCCCGGAACAGTTATTATACACTAAGCTTATGACACCAAAACGTTAACGTGTACCAATATCGATCGGCAGATCTATCCCGGTAGGTACTTTGCTAACATACCTAAATCTCAAATATTAATGCATTTGTTTGAACTTAGTCAATACAAATGGGATTCGTCAATCCCAATAGGCCTATTATTAATATTCGCGCTCACTATTGCTAGTGACTAAATGGTTCATAATAAAGGATCTCGGTTTAGCAAGGTTGGTACTTAGTGATAATAAAACATCGTCGTGAAGCATACATTAGAAAGCATTGTATTCGATTTATAAATAGCATGTATTCCCCCCAAGGATTGGTAAAACAATTAAGTAATGGAAAGTGGGGCTATGAACTCACCTTAAGTTAAGATAGCAAGTAATGAATGTAACGGTTGAATCGTGAAGGTTTCTACGAGCAACCTATAATCGAATGTTGCGACTTAGGATCGGAGTAAAGAATATGAAGTAGTGCCTATATATATATATCTTGCATTTAGTCCATGATGTGGTATGATGTATATTGTAAGTCTTTGAAAGAAAGATTCATGAAACATGTATGTTTTGGTATATCGTTTACTACCGTTCGGGCCGACATAATTCAGAAGTCATGTTAGTAAGCGTTCGAGGAGCCAGGACACTTTAACTCGTAAATCCACAACTCAACTCGACGGCTTACATAATGAACTCCTCACATGAGGCTCCCTACTATTGTAGTAGTTGATGAAATATATAGATATAAGTTTTGATCCGAAAAGTTACATGTCCGATATTTGAATAAACTTAGGAAAGTTTATTAGTACATGAAGATTGTTATTAGAGGTAGTTTCATAAGTCTTGTATGACCATATTCTCTTGGTAAAATCTCATGGTTCCCTTTTAAGTGAAGTAGATCCAAATTGCTTGTTCAAGTTATCGCCTAATTCATTGTTTCATGTTTACGCCTATGTAAGTTGGTATGATCATTTCGTCATGGCCTAGCCATGACCTTTGGTCCTTGTTACAAGGTCATGAGACTCAACCTTGGCTCTAGCCATGGTTTTGGTCTTGATTATAGGTCATAAGACCTCTTGTTCCTTTCAAAGTATAACCATAATCTAGTGACTTTTGCCTAAAAATGGGCTGTTTAGAATTTGAAGAATTTTATCACTCGGAAAGCGTTTTTAGGTCTCGAGCTTCTTTGTTCCTGAACGAAAACGGCGTTCCGGACAACTTTCGTGTTTTAACTTTTTGATGAATCGGACCACAAGGGTGACTTTCAAAACCCAAATTTGATCAGAATGGTATTTGGCAGTTTGCCGCAAAGTTTTGGTAACTTCAAATGGGCGTAACTTTTGACTCGTGTACTCGTTTTGGGTGATTCAAATTGCTATGTTTTCCTTGTTAAGTCCTCTTTAACAGTAAGTAAGTGTCAAATATCCAAGTTATACTATTGTGGTCGTGGTTTTCCATAAAAATCACTAGTTTGCTTGTTTGCTTGTCATAAGTTAACATATGTATACCAATACTCGTTTTACCCATTTTTATACATCATGGACATGATCACAAGACAAAATATAGCATGAATGATATGTAAATAACATGAATATGATATTTAGCAAGAAGTATGTTAGGGTTTGGCTTACAACTTTTGGCTTTCAAAGATAAAAGGAAGTTAACATGTAAGGATAGGACTTTGATAGACTTGCCTCAACCCACTTCACTTCATGCAATCTTTCTACCCTTGTAATCTTGAAAGATGGATGATGAAGGTTGAGGTGACTTGAGTGGATTCAAACTCAAGAGAATCACCAAGAGTTTCAAAAGGATTTGAAGTAGTTTGATGAATCAAAACCAAACTAGGGTTTATGTGTTGATATAGCACTTGATTCTTGAATAAAACTTGAAGTAGAGGGAAACTTAGGAGTGTGTTTGTGTGTTTGAGGTTATGAACGACCAAGAGAGGGTGAGGAGGGTTATATAGGTCCTTGAGGAGGTGCTAGGAAAGTGTTAGGAAGTTTCCTTTGAGGAGGTGCAAATATTAGGATATTTAGGAAGCTTACATGAGAAGTTTTACACATGTAACCATCCTAAGTGATCAAGGCTTCATCATAAGCCAACAAGGCTTGTGACTTGCTCAAAAATTTCGTGCATAGCTTATCTTGGATGACTAGATATGATTCTTGATGTTATCTTGCTTTTACGGAGTGAGTTTTGGTCCCGTTAATCGCAAACCGTAAGTTGTTAGGCCACGAAACGTAAAACCGGGTGTCGTAAAATTATGAAATTTGAAAGTATTGTTAAACATGTCCATATAGTCCATAATAAAATATAAAATGAGTGGTAGGATCTATCGGGTGCCAAAACCCTGCTAAAAACTGGAAACACGGGTCTAAAACGCGTAATACGTAAAATGTACGAATTTTGCGTAAAACTGAGAAAAGTAAAATGTTACTTTTCTAATATGATATAAATGATTTAAAATGACTTATAATGTCTAGACTGGGCTCAGTCTAGTGTCGGTTGGTGTTAAATGTCTTTTAGACATCAAACCGTAAGCCTAAAAATCAAGGAATGACTTATAAAATCAAGGAATGATTTTTGGTCAAAGGAGGAGGGAAAAATTATGTTGACTTTTTCTAATAAGTTTGAAAACTCAAAACGTCTTAGAAACTCATTTTGTGGTCTAACGGTTAATCGCTCATTCGGTTAAGCGTGCTCATGTGAGAGTAGTACCGACATGGGTGACCTGCTGGGAAAAGTAATTAATCTGAAAATGCGAGTTGTTACACAAGTAATATGACTTAAATGGTCAAGTAATTATAATACGGGTTTAACACAAGGGTGATCCTAATGCCTCTTATCATGTAGTAAATCCTACCACACGAATGTAGTCTCACTAGCGGTCTCGGGATGCATCACTAACGCAAGTTCTAGAATCTAAATGCTACCGGTACACTCATAGGCACCAATAATAAATGCTTTTCCTATCAAAACTAAAGGCGAACCTCACATCTTTGGGTGGAAAATTTTTCTGAATATACGGTTATGTGCTAGTCATACAACCTCCTATCCATGAGACGCTTGCTATGGCTAAAGTTTCACTCCTATATGTTGTAAAAAATTTTAAATTTGGCACTAAAATTACACTAACAAGTATTTCTCATAGTTTTATTACTCATCTACTATCAAACAAAACAAACTCAAGCGAAAGTGCATATGTATGGTATCATCTTTTTACCCTCCCCTTACACTTAGGATGAACATTGTCCCCAATGTTCAAGTAAAGAATGTAAAAGTTAAGAAGTAAAGAGAATGAAATCAAATACTCCCCTGATTCGCTCGGTATGGATTTTAGGTTGGCCAGGTTAGATCTTCCTCCAAGAAAATGAGCAATCAAAGCTTCCCATCCAGAATATAAATCATCTTCTTGTCTTAAATAACCTGTAAATCCTGACAACAATAGACAAGGCAACCTCGCGTAAAATCGGCGGCATCCTATATAAGTTACTAAATCCTAGAAAACAAAGTAAGATATAATGCTTGTGGAATGAAGTTTGCAGATTTCCTGGAGATTATAAAACTTAATAATTCACAAAAACCATAAGACTTCGTTAGAAAAACAAAACCGGTAAAATTTCCAGATTTTTAACTCCTGACGCCGTCAAGAGCAATTGCCTGACGCCGTCAGAATGGACCTGCAGAAATCTTTATGTTAAGTTTCCGGAAAATTTCTGGAAAAACCTCGTCCTACTTCCTGGAAAATCCTGCAAAACTTCATTATGACTCGATACAAGCATTTGACTCTAACAAATACGAATATACATGTTCATTAAATATTGTGGAGAATCATGATCGGTTTGTTTCTTAAAAACATATTTGGGGTTTCCCCTTACACTTATCTTTTGCAAAAATACCTTTAGGTTGAAGTTAAGACTAGGCAAAACAACATAATAAAGTATTTCACATTTTAATTGAGAAACATGATCAACCAACAATAAAAATAAAACATGCATACGGAAGCAAATAACAATCAAACAATTAAAATCACACAAAACATGGGTTGCCTCCCAAGAAGCGCTTTTCTTTATTTACGAGTCTTGTAGCTAGACTCAAAGTCGTGGGTTACTACGTGATTTCATCGTTGGTTCCACTACCTAGGTCATCTTCTAAACTAGTTTTGTATTCCGGACCTAGTTGCAAGCATTCTTTGTAGAAACCAAGCATCCTATTTCTAACATACTCTACTCCTCTACGTCTATCCTCCTCATTCCTATAATAAGCCGCTTGCTTGTGTTCTTTTTCGAAATTAGAGAGAAGGCGGTATTGTTCGATCTTGTAGGGCATCTGATAAGCGACCTCATCATTATCTTTCTTGAATCTAACTATCCCTAAAGTCGGATCATAACTCATCCTAGTGGCCTCAACAAATGGTTTTCCAAACACTACTTGACTTAGGCAAGCATCTATCACGGGACGAGTGTCTTCCACTATCATAAAATCAATCTCATAGGTGAGATTCCCTATAATCACATGTAATCCTTTCACTCTTCCTGCAAAATTACTTATCAGATTCGTACCGGGCATCAACCTAAAATTGAGTTGCTTCTTCATCACCCAATTGTAGTAAGTCCTAGTCATGATGTTCACGGGTGATCTAAGGTCGATGTAAGCTTTCCATATATGCATGTGCCCTATATTACATGGGATGTTAATGTTGGAGGGGTCTCCCATTTTGATCAGGGGGTTGCCAAAGATATATGTTTTCTCGGGACTATCAAATAGATCCTTATGGTATTCCCGTTCCTCCTCGGTTGGCAACTTATCAAAGTATTCCTCTATAGGTTCTATCTCCTCATTTTTAAGCTCAACTTCCCTACTCTCATCCTCACTATTGGCTTCTACCTTCGCTTCATCCTTGTCACTCTCCTCTATCTCTCTATCTATTGGCTTAATGGTGACAACATTGACAAAGTGGACATGTTTGGATGATGAGGGGTCCTTAGTTTGAATCCCACTATTTGTGTCCCTAGTGTCCTTCCTAGGTGTGGCTAATGTTTGGTTGTTGAGGGCTTTCAACAAATTGTCGATTTTGTTGGTCATCTCCGTTTGTTGTTGGTTGAATTCGTTTTCGAACCTAACTATGCGGGCTTCTTGAGATGCCATAAATTTCGACATCAATCCTTCAAGATTGTTGGTACTACCATAGTTGTTAGAAGGATTGTTGTTGAAGGTACGGTTGGGTGGTGGACCGTTTGATTGGTAACGATTAGGCGGGTTGGACGAATTGGGTTGATTTTGTTTCCACCTAAGGTTTGGGTGATTTTTCCATGAGGGGTTGTATGAATCACCGTATGTGTTTGGCTCGGGCTTGAAAGTGTACCACTTATCTCCCGCTTCGTTGGTACGCGTGGATGCGTAGTCCGCAAAAGCTGTTCCGGGGAGATCCATACAATCACGAGTGTCATGGGGACCACTACATAATTCGCATGAAGAAGTGATTTTGTTCACTTGACTTGAATGCTTCGGAGCTTCGTAAGATTTCATGAGAAACTTGACTTGGTCCTCAAGTTCCATGATCCTACGGTCGGGAGTGCTTGAATTGTTCGAAGGCAAAGATATTGCCTTGACCGTTTTGTTCAAATCACGGGGATCATTCCAACTTTCGTTGTCATAGAGAGCAAGATCTTCTATGAGTTCCCATGATTGTTCCGCACTAAGATCACGTAGCTTACCACCGGCCGATTGGTCAATGGTTCACCTCGTGGGGATATCGATATGGTCATAGAAAATTTGGACTTGGAGCCAAAGATCTATGCCATGATGAGGGACTTTTTGGAGTAAGTCCTTGAAACGAGTCCATGCTTCATAAAGAGATTCATTTTGACGTTGTTGGAACATCAAGATGTCATTCCTAAGCTTAGTAGTTCTCCCCGGTGGGAAAAATTGAGCAAGGAAACGAGTGGTGAGATCATCCCATGTGGTGATGGATCCCGCGGGTAAACGCTCAAGCCATTGACTAGCTTGATCCCGTAGAGAGAATTGGAATAGGCGTAAACGGGTAGTCTCTCTAGTTTCAACACCTAGGTCTATGGAATCTACGATTTTGAGGAAGTCCTTAAGGTGTTGGTTTGGATCTTTGGAACGAAGTCCATGGAATGCACATCCGCTTTGCACCAACCGGATGGTGTCAGATCGCAAGGGAGTCACATTGGCTCCGGTGAGCTCAATGGTGTTTCGGTAGCCTTGGTGGGTAGGTCGGGAATACTCTCCTAAGGTTCGGGGCCGAAGGGGTTCTAATGGTGGGTTTTGTTGTGGTGGGATGACGGGTTCAAAGATATTACCACCTTCCATGATGTCGGATGGTAAAGAGTTACGAACAAAGGCACGAAGAAATAAGATAGACTAAAGAAGACCTAAAAATAAAAATAAAAATCTTACTAGAAAGGAATCTAGCAAGTAGACCTAATAAAAAGAAATCCTAACCTAGACAATAACTATTCCCCGGGCTGCGGCGCCAAAAACTTGATGCGTGGGAATCGCACCTTGCTTTACCTCTCGAGGGATCTCGCGAGGCTTACAACCCCTACCAGGCAGTGTACCTGATCGTTGTAGTATAGTATAGTGACAAGTACCGGGGGATTGATCGTTCAGCTTAGGAATAGTGTCGCTAGGATTAGAAAGCCTAATTAATAGTTCTAGAGATGAAGGATGATTATTTTTGTCTTTTTTATATTTTATGAAAGCAAGTAAAATCTCGGGTTTTGGAAGAGTGGGCGGAATTAGTTGTTATTCAACTAACCCAAAAACTACTTTATAACTAATTAAACTAATGAAAATGAAATTAAACTAATATTAAACTAAGGTTGTGAGCAGTATTTGGAGAAATTGTGTTTACTTAGACTTCATTACTCCCTAGATATCTTTTACATGTCAATTACTTGTTACACTTGCATGGATGACGGATTGTATTCCTTAATACCATTCGTGGGGTGGCATACATAACTCCCCAACTCTATGAGCTCTTATCTCCTCCTACACCATGACCCAGCACAACTATAGGGATTGTAAACAGTGGCTCATGCATTAAATACAACCAATAAAGACCTAGTACGCCTCGGTTCATGTTTCTTAAGACGTTCAAGCATGTTACCATTTGGAGATCTGCCAGTTTTCTTAAGCCTAACATATAATATCATTCATCCAAGAACAAGAATAGACAAGTAATTAACACATAATCAACATCTAGGTTTCATTAGATCTAAGCAAACACAAAGGAAATCTAGCCTAGCATAGTAGAATTAAGATAAGAACAAAAGATAAACAACCAACACATAGACATATTGATTGAATTAAGAGTACACTTATCTCAATTACAATGCAAGGTCTCAAGGGTTTGGAACCCTTGAAAAACCTGTAAAAGAGGCACCAAAATCGTCTTTAGGGTTTCACCAAAACTTCTCCTCTTTTAATGAAAAAACTAGAAAACTATATATAGGAAAATCGTCCTGACGGCGTCAAGAGTTAATTCTGACGCCGTCAACAAGCCGCCATAAACCTCCTCGGACGCCCTAGATCCAATTGTGACGGCCTTGGTGACGCCGTCACCACCTACGGTAAATTAATCTTTGGCCACTTTGACGCCGTCATCTCTTCATCTGACGCCGTCACCAGCTACGGTAAAATATTCTTCCTTTCTGACGCCGTCAAGAGTAAATCCTTGACGCCGTCACCTTGTAATTCCAGCTTGGATTTGGTACTTTGTCGTTTTCTTCACTTTATGCTCCAAAAACGTCCAAAATAGCCTCTTTTCCAGAATTCACTCTCCAAACACCTAAAATCACAAAAGGAACGATTTAGGGCAATATTTGATCAAATAAAGTCGGATTCGGGCTTAAATGATCCCCTAAAAACGGATCATTTTTCGCCTCATCAGTTAGAAATCGAAAAAACTAAAAAACCGAACCGAAACCGATAATAAACCGAAAAAACCGAACCGCCAAAAGCCGAACGGTTTTGGCTTCGGGTACTATAAAAACCGAACATGATGGTTCGGTTTCGGTTTTAGCCAAAAACCGACCCAAACCGAACCGTGCACGCCCCTAGTTCTCATTCAAGAGGTCTAATGATTAAATCTTGCACTTGAAAAAATGCTAATAACCAGACTTCCAAACTTTCACCTTTTTTAAAAAGGATTTTTTTTAACTTACATCAGCTACAGTTAAATAATCACCCATTATTAAATCTAAAAAATAATCACCCATTCAACCAAACACGAGTCTGAATTTGTTGCTAACTTGTATCAATTTCTTACACTTTATGCAAGAATGTTCAGAAGTAGGAAGCCAAACACACTTTTAAGACATACACCAAGAGAGAGGACATAAACTAATTAACGGAAGTGAAGTAGTCCATCTTTCATTACTCACTAGACTTCGTACGAAATAATTCCCACAAAAGGCTTGATCTGTTGTGTTAGACATTACTCACAAGACTTGGTACAGAAAGCGAGATAATTCATATTGGACCGTTTTTTCTGAACAAAGTTTAAGTAAATATATTTGAAAACGACAAATTGTTTTTACAACCTGCGTTTATAACTAACAATTTTGTTAGACCATAAAACAATGGTGATAGTTAGAAGTTCAATTTGGAAAAAGTGATGTTCTATGTTTGACTTGTGTCCATTTATCTTTGTAACATGAGCTACAAGAAGGTTGAATAAGTCGACGTGTGTTTAGGTATTAAGCAAAACTAAAAACATATAGCGTAACAAAATCATACTATATTATAAAGCATGAAGTCCTACTATTAATATAATACTTAAAATTAAGCATTACACATTTTAATACTAAAAGTACAAGTGATTCAACATAATTAGACATTTTTTGCCATTAAAATTTAAAATTAATGACTTAAAATTGATCATTATGTATATTAAATACAATTAATTAAATAGTCAATAAATACAATTAATAGACTTATTAAAACACTTCTTACATAAGAAATACAAATTATCAAGCATACTAAAGGAAGTAGTACTCAACACACTACTTAATATTTACTCTCTCCGTCCCAAATTTATTGTCCACTATTGACTTTTTTAGTTTTTCTTCTTCAACTTTGATCTTAAATATTTTTGCGGGTGTTAGATAATATTTGATGCAAAATATATAAATGGATTGGGTTTTAAGTGTACTTTTCAATGATATAATTTTTCATCAAGTATTACATAACAAAAAATATATATTTATGGTCAAAGTTGAACTTATTTGACTTTGAAAGTTCAAACTGGACAATAAATTTGGGATGGGGGGAGTATATTATTTGTAAAGTATAAAGCGCATAACAAAGTACATATGTCAAATCGAATTTAATATAGTTAAATTTTTTTACTTAATTTAATAATAATTTAGTGAGGAGTACTCAACACACTACTTAATATAATTTTATTTAAAAAGTACAAAGCACATAAACTACGTATGACAAATTTGCATAATAGTACAAGTCACAATACATGCTATTGGACATGTCAAATCGAATAAATTTTTGTACATTTCGCATAAAAGTTACAAATACTATTACAAATGTTAAATCGAAATATATTGTACAACTTGCATAAAAAAATAATGAATATTTTATTTGCAAAAAATGGTTCAAGTTGCATAATAGTACAAGTCGCAATACATGCTATTGCACATGTCAAATCGAAAAAAAGTTTGTACAGTTCGCATAAAAGATACAAATACTATTACAAATGTCAAATCGAAATAAATTGTACAAAGTTGCATAAAAAAATAATGTATATTTTATGTGCAAAAATTGTACAAGTTGCATAATAATACATTTACACATAGTACTAGTTGTAAGAAAAATGACACTTACACAAGTGTACTTGGGTCTTACATAGACTTACACACCTGTACTTGATTTTGAGGCAAAAATGGTCATATGAACATAATGGCATAAAACGCATAAGTCGAATTGAGGCAAAACCCTATACTCGAAGTCGCATAGGGCTAGGCTTAAAGCATGATGAATTTCATGAGGCAAATACTCATTTATCCATTGTTAAGCATGTATATCTTTTTCCTATTTAAAATAATATAAGTATTATATTTTCTAGATATACTAGTTATAATACCTGTGCACGCACAGGGTTTTTAAAATTTCATTTTAATTATTTATTATTATCGATTAAGAAAAATGAACCACTTAACATGTTTCAAATGGTTTTAGTTGGTGGACTAAAAATAAAAAATCGTATGTATATGTTATAACCTACCTATTATTTTAGGAAAATGCTTTTCGATTAAAAATTATATTTTATTATTAAAAAAAAAATCACATGATGATACTTGACTTACATGAGATTTTAGTGATATATGCTTTTAGTTTTGCAAACTCGTGCTATCAATTTACGATGTGTTTTGTAATTGTAGTATTTCTTTTACTTATATTTTCGTTAAAATATATAGAATGTTTAGATAGCTTTGAAGATTGATTCATTTCATTGATTATTAAAAACCATCATATCATTTTTAGTTTTTTACTAATGTACCTTTTTGTTTGGAAAGTTGTATTTTCATAAGTTTGTGTTATTTACTTCTTATGTTTGATCATAAAATTACCAAATTAATATAGATGCTTACACTAAAGCTTATTTATTACATAAAGAGAAACAAAAAAAGATGAAATAGGTAGAACTCAAATTTAATCTTACGTTTATGTATAATGTATAAGAGTAATTTTGCTCTAAGCCCGAACTATATAAGGAAATTATTATTACTTGTATAAGTAAATTATAAATGCATGAAAAAATAACAAAGACTACATTCGCAAGTCTTTTAGGATTGTTTGAATTCTTACTGACTTTTCACTTTAATGCAACTTTCTTCACAATTGGCCTAAATCATCAAGGTAAAAGACACCCATATTTTAGACCGTTGGTTGACACCCATAGTGTTATCAAAGACATCAAACACCTGTTAAGTTTCATTAACTCATTCAAAGACAAATTACACTCCGAAAAGAATTCCTACCATAAAATCCCCATATAGGTACTAAAACACATCTTTGGTACATTAAAACACATTCATGTATTATCTAAATCAGCCACTCAACTAAATTATACATTCATTTCTTGAGCAGGCGTAGAAAATCCTTTCACGAAAATCATGTGTTGATACTTAATCATCCTCTAGAAAACGCAAACAACAAATTGCATTACACTTTAGTGTGTGCGATAAGATGATAAAACTGCAAAAACCACTAACATGTTGCATTATAGTGAGGATAACAACAAAGTTAGTCATAACATTAAATAAGAAAACTTCATATTAGAACTAAAAGGGTGTTTGGTTATGCTTATTAAAGGTGCTTATTGGTTTATTCAATTACGATAACACATTAATTGTATGATAAAGCTATAAGCTTTTCTTAAGAAGCTTAGTGAAAAACCCCTGAACTCACAACTAATTCTATTATAGCTTAGTGTATTTATAGTAAAAACACAAATATTAAGTGTAGAAGTTTTCAATAAAACATAAAAAAAAAAAAAAAAAAAAAAAAAAAGTTACTAAAAGTTGGTGTATGTAACAAAAAAGTTAAACCATAAAAACGGTTACTAAATACTATCAGCTAGTTAAGGCATAAGCCAAAGTTCTGTTGAGGTGTCTTTCGGATTCTATTCAGAAGCGAAAAGAGGTTTACACATGAATCATAAGTATAGAATAATTGTTGTATCTCATATCCATGATTACCAACTCAATAACGTTATCGCAGTATAGTAACGTAATAACCTAATTAAAACTATATATTCTTGCTGAATAATTCTTATGTACATACTTTTAATTCATTTACAACGGCCAACTATTACGTTTTTTTTTTTTTTTTTTTTTTTTTTTTTTTTTTTTTTTTTTTTTTTTTTGATAAAACATCACGTGAGTGAATAAAGTTAGGTTATCACCTACGTTTTTTTTAGGAGGTGATTGTTATCAAATAAGGATTGTGATGCGTGCATTTTTTTTACATATAATTTTAGGAAAAACGCCTTCTATATTAAACAATGATTATCTAACCCCACCCCCCCCCCCCCCACTTTTTTTTTTTTTTTTAATAATTAGCTTTGTATAACGTTTCTAACTGACAGACATGTTGAGGTTGAGGTTGAGGTTGATTTTATTGTTTAACTTTAACTATTGATATAATGTTAAACAAAATGTGTGAATTTAGTAGCACATAATGAGCGTTGATGAAGTTAAAATATGCTCCGTAAAGTTTTTAAAATGTTTTATGGATATCCATATACAAATTTTAAATAACAAGTCGTTGTCATAAGTAGAATCGCATATATTTATTTTCATATCACAGTATCGTGCTTACCATTTGATATTTATATTCCCGTTACTAATAATTTAGCCGTATTTCAAACCTGTGTACGCATAAATTAAAATTTTAAATAGTAACGTGAGTCCTTATTTTAAAAAATATTCTAATGGATAAAAGTTGGATGAAAGTTTAAAAATTAATACTAATACTCATGTAATTTTAAACAAAGTTAATATTATAAAGTATAGGCGGTATAAAGTGTAAGGAGTTATTTGTGCTTTTTATAAATATACTAAAAAACATGGAAACTTGTAATTTTACACTTTACTCTATGTAAATTATTTAAAATTGAATCACTAAAGTTTTATTAATTACTTCATCTTTTTTTTAAGTTTTTGTTTTCATAAATTTGACACCTATATTTTTATACATTTTTTTTCTTAACCAAATTTTTTCACCAAATTTATTAAGTTTGACCAAAATCAATTTAATTTTGACTTTTTATTGACCAATCACGTTGCTCGATTTCGCCTACATAGCAAAATTGAGCTCTGCTATTGGTCCAATTTTAATGTATTGAACTTTACATTTATTCATTTAGTATAACACATGAAACTTTTAGATGGATTATATTTACTTTAGATGTTATTGTCCGTTTTTTTCTCTTTTTTTTTAAATATGTATATCAATGACGCATCTAAAGACTTGATACAAAATTATTACGATCCATTTCTTATGAATCTTCTATTTTCACCCTCGTATCTTCCTTTTTCTACACATTAGTTGTTTTTATTGATGTAAACAAATAGCATAACACGATTTGCATTTTGTTGATACCATTACAAAATGTACATATTATTTGATTTTAACTTTTTTAAAGTTGTGCGGTCCATTTGATGATTTCTCTGTCAATTATTTGTTAGTCTGTTAAAGTTGTTATGTTTGGGTTCTTGTATAACTAATAGTTTTAGAAATAAGTTTTTTACTGAATTGAATAGATGGGGCGTGTTGATGACTCGTGACATAGAGTGATAAGGTCTTATTCGCCAATGGTGATTTGTATAAATTGCCTTGCTGCCATTTTGTTAACACCACCCATAAATTGAGTCTCTATTTTAATGTCTTAAACAAAAAAAAGATAGCGAAGCTTTGGGTAATACTATATTATGTTAGTTATATTGTGGACTATTATATCACGCCTATATAATATGTTGAGCTATTGTAAGTTGAAAGTGTAACAATAGCACCAATAAAGTTGACCATTATGAAACAGGTCGGGAAAGTTAAACTATCATTTACAAATATTTACATAAAAAATTATGCTCGATTCACTATTGACTTGTACAACTTTTTAGACCATATCAGAATGGACTAATAAATCCAACGTATGCCTACAGTGTGGATGTTAAAATTTTAAAAATTGTAATATCAATATACAGTATATGAAAAAGATTAATTATACTTTCAAAAACTCACTAATAACACCTCTTGAAATTAAATTTAGTTTTACAAACTATCGAGAATGCAACTTCAAGTAAAATGTAAGGCTTTATGTATTCTTTTGTAGAAGTACCTTTGGCGGAACATCTTTCGATCCCAACGTAACCATCATTTTGCAATGACAGCCTCTATCGATAAAAAAAACACAAAAAAAATAAATTCCAAGCCCTATTTGTTAGATATTGCAATATATGATTCTCATTTTACACGTTTAGCATTATGACATAGATCATTTAAACTTATTTTGCTCGATGTTGAATGTCATTTCACGTGCTCTGGTGCCTTTCCCAAATGCCTCTCCATTAGGAAGAAGGATGTGACTGGTATAACCGTACAAAGATGTAGCTCCAGTCCCATAGCCCACACATCAGTATTCCAAGTTAAAACCTGCATTTAACTCATCTTTTACTGCTGGTCTATATAAATTCCAAAATTAACGTAAGGAACATTAATAAAATATTAAAACTCACCCTTTTACAAATGACCTCAAAATAGATGAATTATCATCCAAAAAAACCATTAAAACAATCCAATCTCCATAACCCAATCAAACTTAGAACTTAATAAATATTCAAGATTTAAGCAAAGAATTAGATCAAATGTGATCAATAATTTTGGCTTTAGAAATTCGAACATTTTGTTTATAAATCCACAACTTACATCAACATTTAGTGTCTTATTCGATGCCCATTAGTTATGGCTTCTCAAATATTAATAAAGTATCGAAATGATCAGTAAAACACATTAATTAAAATCCAAAATTCAAAATTTTCTCCACCAACAAATTAGGGTTTTCAAATTAATCATCAAACATCAATTCACATATATATGATGCACCAAATTCAGTTCAACTTAATTTAAATTCAAAATCTTAAAAAAAAAAATGTGTTCTGAAATCTAACAACAGTTTCATTAAGCTCATAGCTACTTTAAGTCATAAATATCAAATCTTAACCTATAAATTATCAGCCTAAGTTAGATTTTACCCACTTAATAATCTAATGTTCCGTAAAGTTTTTAAAAATATTTTCCCGGATATCTGTATATAAAATTTAAATAATAATTACATGAGTCGTTGTTATAAGTACAATCGCGTATATTTGATATCTTGTTATACAAAATGTGCGAGTTTAGTAGCACGAGCGTTGTCGTTGTTATAAGTTAAAATATATGTGTATATAAACTTTTATTTAGCAAACATAGATGTTATTGTCGATGTTGTTGTTTAACTTTTAACAATTGGTATTATGTTGTACGAAATATGCGAGTTTAATAGCACATAATGAGCCGATGAAGTTAAAATATACTCCGTAAAATTTTTTAAAAATGTTTTCAGGGTATCCATTTATAAACTTTAAATAATAATTACATGAGTCGTTGATATTTATATTACCGTTAACAATAATTTAGCCATATTTAATATTTAAATTCATGTACGCATAGATTAAACTTTTAAATATGATAACATGAGTCTTTATTTAATGACATAGTAAAACAATATTTTAATAGATGAAAGTTTAAAACTAATATTTATTTTAAAAATATTTAACTTATATTAAACCTAATTCGTATATTTATAAAATTTTGTAAGTTTAATGAATTGAAGTCTCAAGCCAATACTAATACTCATGTAATTGTAAACAAAGTTTATATTATAAAGTGTAGGGGGTATAAAGTGTAAAGGGTTATTTGTTTATTATTTAAAGTTATTAAAAAACATAGAGATTTATAATTTTACACTTAACTCCAGATAGTATATTTAAAATTCAACCACTAATGTTTTGTTAATTACCTCCTCTTTTTTTAAGTTTTTATTTTCATAAATTTGACACCTATATTTTCATGTGTTTTTTTCCACAATCAAATTCTCCACCAAATTTTTTAAAGTTTGACCAAAATCAATTTAATTTTGACTTTTTATTGACCAATCACGTTGCTCGATTTCGCATACGTGGCAAAATCGAGCTCTGCTATTGGTCCAATTTTTTTTCAATGAGAAGGGATTTGCAAAAACACTCTGAAATGATATAATTCTTTTATTATATAAAAGATTTTATGTTAATAATCTCCCTATAAATGTACGCAAAAACCTACATACGTCTCACATTAAATATTCTTTTCTAAACCTTTGTTATCGAAACCTAATAAACCAAAGTGATCGACAATGGAGGTACATGTTCCACATGACGTCATATTGAAACCTAATAAACGAAAGAGATCGACAATGGAAGTACATGTTCCACATGACTTCATATTGAAACCTAAACCAAAGAGATCGACAATGGAAATAAATGTTCCACATGAAGTCCTATTCAACCACATACTACCAAGAATTCCAGCCAAATCTGCTTGTCGTTTCATGTGTGTTTCAAAAGAATGGCACTCGTTCCTAATGTCAACGATGTTTGAAAACATGCACATCGATGACCATAAAAACAACCCTAAACTTCTAGTCTTGTCTAAAACTGAGACATCATTCGAGTTTACCATCATCGACTGTGAAGCGTCACCGAGTGATAAGGGTTTAACTCCCACACGACGCCCTTTACCACTATTCGAAGGCATCACTCCTCATGGAATTTGTATACTAGCGTCTTTTCATGGACTGGTATGTCTAGGCATATCAACATCCAGTAATCTATTATCTGATCTAATCTTATGGAATCCTTTGACCAATGAGTATAAGAGGTTGTCCAAATCTAATTCTCACAAGGAATGCAACGATATTCAGTATTCGTACCATTCAGATTTCGGATTGTATTACAGCTGTTGTGAAGATGACTACAAGCTTCTATTTTTAAATTATTATGACGATAATGTTTACATATACTTGTTGAAATCGGACTCATGGAGAAAAGTAGACTCTCTACATAGAAATGGTACAAGTATACTTAATCCTAGACGTTGGAATCGAGGTACTTAATTGAATGAAAATCTCTACTTCTTACAAGAACACTCAAACGAAAGGTTTAGTTCAGTTATAAGGTTTGACACAAAATCTGAAATGCTCTCAAGGATAGAAACTCCCCGTGTGGATGATTATCTAGACACATATAATTTTAAAGTGGTTACTATGGTTAAAAAATATTGCATTCATGTCTGTCTCAAGTATGCCGGTAAAAATAATTGTGATACCTATATTAAGTTGTGGAAGTTGGATGAATATGGCACTACAACATTTACCACTTTCCCCATCGATATAACGGGTCTTTCCCAAGCGATATGTCGCTGGGGATACGTTTCCCAAGCGACATGTCGCTGGGGAATCTTCGCTGGGGAAGCCTCGCTGGGGATTGTATCCCTAGCGACAATCCCCGGCGACGAGGTGGGTCCCACACATTTTTCAGTCAAAGAAATAGTGCCACGGTGGCAATGTATCCCCAGCGAGATGGGAATCCTCGTTATGTTAAGTGATTAGTGCCATCTTAATTAAATCGTTAATGTTTCCCCAGAGACGTGTCGCTAGGGATAATTCCACTAAACGTTGACAAGTCAACGAATAACTTAGTTTCCCGAGCGACATGTCGCTGGGGAATCTATACGTATTCATTGACTTGTCAACGCTTAGTGGGATTATCCCTAGCGACATGTCGCTGGGGAAACTATACGTATTCGTTGACTTGTCAACGTTTAGTGGGATTATCCCCGGCGACGTGTCGCTGGGAAACCATGTTATTTTTTTTTAAAAGCAGCCTGCACAGCAGGCAATTTCCAGATTTTTTCCCGAAAAAATCTACCAAAACCTGTATATACTCACCACAACTTATACCAAAACACAAATACAATAAAACGGATCAACACAATACAAATACATCACAACTTTTACCAAAATCCGAATAAGTCTGTAAAACTTTGCTTCCTAATGAATATTCAACATGATAGATCGTGAAACAAGTGTTTAAATGTCGCCAAAATGAACCTAAAGTACCAATGTAGCATACTAATAATATATAACATAACTACCTCTCGTCGTCACCACTCCCGCCAATATCATCATCCTCACCATCCGCATCATCGCCACACCCGCCACTCCCGCTAGCACCACCCGATTCGAACTCCCTAAACATATCCGAGTATTTGTCTTCTCTTCTGAAAAGACCCATCATAAATTCTATCTTTCTTTCCATGCTCTTGAACGACTTCTCGGGGGCGGGCATACTTGGCCGGGATGTGGCCCGTAATGGCAATACCCGACCCACACCAGGAATGTGCCCACGAAACTTACCCTTTCTTGCCAACGCATTTATCTCATCCTCAGTGTACTCACCCACACCAGGATGAATTTGGGAAAATGATTGAAGTGGTAACTTATCAACTTGTTGATGATTATACGGGTACAGTTAGATCTCTGATTCCATTCCACTTAATGAAGAACGGAAACTGGCTCATGTGGGAGAGGGACTGCTGGTCTTATTGCAAACATAAAATTTATAAAGTAGATCTCAAAAAGAAGACTCAAATCAATGACAAAGGCAACATCTATGACGAAATTGAGTATGCGGAAGTTAGAGTGGATGATGATAATAATAATAATAATCATATAATCGATGAAGAAGTCAGATACATTGAAACGTTTGTGTCACCCAATCGATATATGAAGTAGCCATCAGCATCATAGTTTTATTTTAACATTGATTATTCTTCTTTTTGTTTCCATGTAGACAGAAATATAACAAATTTATCAGTAGATAACTATTTGTTATCTTTTAGTTTGCTACATTTCATCTAATATACCTATTTGTTTAATTGGGTATGTAGTCCAACTTTTCATCTAATATACCTATTTGTTATCTTTTAGTTTGCTAGCTTCTAGTTCTTTGCTACTATATATTCATAGTCATTCCAATTGGGGATGAACTGTTGTGTGACTGAACCACGGTGAATATCCAACTCCAAGTGTATTGTCACTAAACAACCACGTTTGAGTTTGGTATCGATTTTCATAGCCTGAAAAGAATAAAACAATGTGTAAAAAGTGGAAGCATTTGATTATGGCTACAAACGTGTTACTACGTATGTCTTTAGAACAAATATTTCCATCTGTCATTTTTGTTAAACTTGTTTCAAGTATCCCACATAGATCAAAGGATGAAAATATAACATCATCACATAATCCACTTCTAACGAATCGTATAATTCTTACTTTTTTCCCCTTCGATTATGAAAGAGTTTGTCTTTTATTATTAGTAATTTAGTATGATACTAATTAGGGGGTGTTTGGCAAACCTTTGAAAATGTGATTATTTGATTATCAAGTTTTCAAAATGTGAATAATCAAGTTTTCAAAATTTGCCTTCAAAATGTGGTTTTGAAACTGGAGGTAGGGTGTCATAAATCGCATAAAACTGACCAAAAAGGTGAAAGCACCAAAGAATAATAGGTGTTCATCGAAACTCCAAATTTAAGGAAAAAAATACATGAATAACACTGATATGTAACATTGGCTGCATAATGATCATAAGTTATATCTTACTATTGCTCAACAACATACTTCCATACATGCTTGTACGTAGTCATAACCAACAAGAGTACAAGACAATGAAACAAACTACTAATATTTTGAAAGAACAAACAAAACAAAACTATAATCACGAAATCAATTTATCTTAATATATGTGCTGGTTAAAGCAGTTGAAGAAAGGGGAAAAAATATGAGTATTAGTTTAACTCTCTTTTGAATCCAACTTGAGACAGTAAAATTGCCCAAGAATGGTTTGTTTATAAAAGAAAAAGCCAAAAGTTAACAGTTGGTTACTTCACTTTTATAAAATTTCTTATGTTAGTCGGTATTATCTTGTAAATAGGAACACAAGTTTAGTTATAGAAGTAAAAAAGTATTTGATTTACATACTACATCACTTTGTTTATAGTATGCTTCATTCTCATTACTAAATCTAAAAAATAATCACCCATTCTATTACAATGTCTATTCCATTCAATTCAACCAAACACAAGTCTGAATTCGTTTCAAATTTTTACACTTTCTGCAAGATTGTTCTGAAGTAGGAAGCCAAACACCCTTTTAATTTAACTAGAAAGGTGCCCGTGCGATGCGGGGGCGGATTGTTGGGGTGAAGAGGAGGGAGGTGGGGTGGTGGAAAGTGGTTGTTGAGGTGGTTATAAATTGTTGGGGGTGGTTGTTGAAGTGGTTATAAATTGTTAGGGGTGATTGTTAGGGGTGGTTGTTTCCATAATTAGTAAGTAAAAGTCTGAATTTTTAAGCCTTTCTAATTATATAATAGTCCCAAATACATTATATAGTAGTATAGATATTGAGCTAAGAAAGAAGACATAAACTGTAGACATGGCATAGTTTTACAACTTACAGAAGTGAAATAGTCCATCTTTCATTACTCACTAGACTTGGTACGATACTACAAGGTAATTCATCGTGGTAGTAACACAACAGTTAAAGATCTTACTTTATAAATCCAAATCCAACTACAAAGGAAGCGACTCGACATAATCATAGACACATTTGATAAATAAAAACCTACTAAAATCAGATACTGCATTTGCTAACTCATCAAAAAATAAGACATCAAGCATAAGAACCAAGAGCCCTGCACTTAATCAACTTCCTCCATCTTGCTCTCTGTATCAACATCAGCTTCCTCAAGAGCAGCATGTCGACATCACAATCACCAGCATCTTCATCAATGCTCAAACCAATCTTCCCCATGTCTTTCACAGACTTGTCATTCTTATCTGCATGCATCAGCCCTCTTCCTAAGTACCTCCATAATCTAGTTCTAAGGGTTGATCTCCATAGTCTTCTTGCTTGACATGTAACCAACCATGCTCGAGTCTCGTAAAGCTTGCACCTTCAAATTCTTTCCATATTGGCAGTCCATCCGTATTCACCTGTCATTAAAGAGCAGGGGGAATCCACCACACGGTCAGAAATGATCACCTTTTCCACCTTGTCGCTAAGAACATCCTTGATCACCTTTCAAAGCCCCTCGAATTTTTCCTTCAAAGCTTCTTTCTTTTTATTCTCGTCTTTACTCTCATCGAGTTTTAGACCTTCCTTGGTAGCAGATACGAGCTCCTTGCCCTCAAATTCTTTCCACTGCCCTACTGCATACTCATCATTCTTATCCTTTTTCCTTTATTATTATTGTTTCAAAACATAAGAATGATAATAAATCAGAATCAAAACATTATAGGTGTATTATATGATATTTTATTACGATTAATTAACAATTGGTTGATGTAATGGTCTTGTAGCTCAATTGGTTAGAGCGTCGGTCTTATTAACCGAAGGTCGTGGGTTCGAGCCCCACTAGGACCACAATTTTTTTGTTTAAGTTATCAACAAATGGGTTTTATGCAGATAATTTAGGCATATCTTACTATCTAATTAATCATCTTGTTTCTGTTGTAGTTTCTTTTTGTGTTGTTCTTGTCCGGTTTCCTTTCTCTTTAATCATCTTGTTTGGAGAGGTGAAATGCCGTTTGTTTGTATTCGTTTCTTTTGTTGTTATGAGAAAAGTTCATTTAGGGACTAAGTTTTGTTACATACTGAGGGACAAATCCCCACCATCCATTTAGTTTGATCTAATGGTGGAGATTAACCTAAGATTAAACATGGTAACCTAAGTCCATGTCTTTTTTTTCCTCCATTTTATTTGTCTTTTTTATTATTCACTTTCTTTATTTATTTTTTCTTTTTTTTATTTATTTTTTTTTTTGCCCATTTTTTCCAATTAACGTTATTTTTTTCCTTTTTTTTCCCTTTTTTGTTATTTTTTCCTTTTTTACTTCTAATTAATGTTTTTTTTTTTGTTTTTTTTTTTTTTTTTTAAATCAAGTTTTTCTTTTTTAAATAAATTCACGATTTTTTTCACTTTATTACGTTTTCGTCCGTTTTTGTCTGTTTTCACATGTTTATATACGTTTTCAGACACTTTTGTCCGTTTTCAGACGTTTTTATCTGTTTTCATACGTTTTCGTCTGTTTTTTTACGTTTTCGTCTGTTTACATCCGTTTTTTACGCTTTCGGCTATTTTCAGGCGTTTTTATCCGTTTTCAGCAGTTTTTATACGTTTTCAGACGTTTTTGTCCATTTTCATCCGTTTTTATACGTTTTTGTCCGTTTTGAGAAGTTTTCGTCCGTTTTTATACGTTTTCGTCCGTTTTTGTCCGTTTTCATACGTTTATATACGTTTTCGTCCGTTTTCATACGTTTTCATCCGTTTTTACATGATTTTGTTCGTTTTTATATGTTTTCGTCCGGTTTCATATGTTTGCATTTGTTTTCATCTCATTTCATACGTTTTCTTCCATTTTCAATGTTTTTAGACGTTTTCATCCTTTTTCCTACATATTCATCTGTTTTCTTACATTTTCGTCCGTTTTTAAATTTTTTCGGCCATTTTTAGACGTTTTCATACGTTTCTGAATATCACAAGTGATATTTGGTGATACTCAGATGTTTTAAATTGTTTTTGTCCGTTTTTGTACATTTTTGTCTGTTTTCAAACATTTTCGTCTATTTTATACGTTTTCAGACGTTTTTATCCGCTTTCAAACGTGTTCATCATTTTTTACATTATCGTCTGTTTCCAGACGTTTTCGTCTATTTTTATACGTTTTCGTTTGTTTTTATATGTTTTCGTCTATTTTATGACGTTTTCGTCTGTTTTTATATGTTTTCATTCATTTTTGTCCGTTTTCATACGTTTATAAACATTTTCGTCCGTTTTTATGTAATTTTGTCCGTTTTCATACGTTTTCGTCTGTTTTCGTACTTTTCAACAGTTTTTATACGTTTTCGTCTATTTTCATCAATTTTTCATACTTTTTTTTGTCCCTTTCCAGGCGTGTTTTTACGCTTTCATACGTATTCGTTCGTTTTCATATGTTTTCGTCCGTTTTCATACGTTTCTGAATATCAAAATTGATATTCTTAATATCACAAGTGATTTTCTGTGATATTTAAAATATCACTTGTGATATTAATAATATCAATTGTGATATTCAGAAACGTTTGAAAACGAAAGAAAATGTATGAAAATGAACAAAAACAGAAGAAAACGTAAGAAAGTGAAAAAAAGTGAATTAAAAAAATGTGAAAATCACTTATAATATTCTGAATATCACTTGTAATTTTCTGAATATCACTTTTGATATTCAGAATATCATTTGTGATTTTTATGTTACAAAACATTAGTTGAACATCCCTTGTGATATTCAGAATATCACTTGTGATATTCAGAATATCACTTGTGATTTTCTGAATATCACTTGTGACATTCTGAATATCACAAGTGATTTTCATCTTACAAAACATTAGCTGAAAATCACCTGTGATATTCAGAATATCACTTGTGATATTATGAATATTAAACAATAATACTTTTGATATTCAGAAGCGTATGAAAACGTCTGAAAATGGCCGAAAACATTTTAAAATGGATGAAAACGTATGAAAATGGACGGAAACGTAAGAAAACGGACGAATATGTACGAAAACGTTTGAAAACGGATAAAGATGTTTAAAAATGGACAAAAACGTCTGAAAACGGATGAAAACGTATGAAAACGGATGAAAACCTATGAAAAATGAACGAAAACGGACAAAAACGTATGGATACGGACAAAAACGTAAGAAAGTTAAAAAAAAGTGAATTAAAAAAAGCGTGAAATCACTTGTAATATTCTGAATATCAATTTTCTGAATATCACTTGTGATTTTCTGAATATCACTTGTGATTTTCATGTCACAGAACAATTGTTGAAAATCACTTGTGATATTCAGAATATCACTTGTGATATTCAGAATATCACTTTTGATATTTAGAATATCACTTGCGATATTCAGAATATCACTTGCGGTTTTTATGTCACAGAACATTTGTTGAAAATCACTTGTGATATTCAGAATATGATTTGCGATATTCAGATATCACTTGCAATATTTTGAATATCACTTGTGATATTCTGAATATTACTTGCGATTTTCATGTTACAGAATGTTAAAAATCACTTGTGATATTCAGAATATCACTCGCGATATTCTGAATATCAATCGTGATATTCTGAATATCACAAGTGCTATTATGATAATCACAGTATATCACTTGTGGTATTCAGAAAGGTATGAAAACGTCTAAAAACATTTAAAAACGAACGAAAATGAATGAAAACGGACGAAAATGTATGAAAACGTAAGAAAACGGGCAAAAATGAATGAAAACAGATGAAACCGTATGAAAACAGACGAAAACGTATAAAAATGGACGTGAACGTACAAAAATGGACGGAAACGTATGAAAACGGACGAAAACGTATTAAAACGGACGAAAACGTATGAATATGGACGAAAACGTAAGAAAACGGGCGAAAACGTATGAATAAATTCAAAAACAGATTAAAACGTAAGAAAAGGTATGAAAACGAATGAAAATGGACGAAAACGTAAGAAAACGTAACAAAACGGACGAATATATATATATATATATATATATATATATATATATATATATATATATATATATATATATATATGAAAACGAACGAAAACGTATGAAAACGAGCAAAAATGTAAGAAAACGGACGAAAACGTATGAAAAAAAATCGAAAACAGACAAAAACGTATAAAAACGGACGAAAACGTATTAAAATGGACGAAACGTATGAAAACGTAAGAAAACAAACGAAAACGTATGAAAACGAGTGAAAACGTAAGAAAACAGACGAAAACGTATGAAAACTGACGAAAACGTAAAAAACCGACGAATATATATGAAAAACAAAAAAATCGTTAAAAAAAAAAAAAAAAAAAAAAAAAAAAAAAAAAAAAAAAAAAAACTTTTATTAAACGAAAAAAATGTGAAGAAGTTAAAAAAAAAAAGAAAAAAAAAAGTAAGAAAAGAAAAAAAGAAAAAAAATGAATAAATAAGATAGACAAAAAGGACAAGAAAAAAAAACATGGACTTAGGTTGTCTTATTAAATCTTAGGTTAATCCCCACCATTAGATCAAACGAGATGGATGGTGGTGATTTGTCCCTCAGTTTATAACAAAAACTTGGTTTGTAAAATAACTCACCTCTTGTTGTTATATATTTTCACATTATCATTTTCATTTGTAATAACGACAATATCATTTTCATTTCAAAAGCTCCAAAAAACCACCGGAACATATTTTTCATCCATCGATGAGCGTCTGGTCAACATTGTTGAGCTAGTTTCTTGCCCTCGAATTACGATATATTTTTGATCAAATTTTTGTTAGCAATTTATCTTGCAGATGATATGAATTGATGTGTGAGTGAACCATGGTAAATATCCTACTCCACGTGCATTGTTACTTTTCAAAAATATTGATTCAAGTTATCCCACATGGGTGAAAGGATGTAAAATTTTCCTATTTACCATTGTTACTTTTGTAATAGATTGTTTCAAGTAATCCCACATGGGCGAAAGGATGTAAAATTTGCTTATTTATATGTTCGGATGTATGCTTTATATACATGTTGAGTTTGGTACTTTAATGCTGGGTTGTGGTAATT
The DNA here is from genome assembly GCA_030686995.1 of Artemisia argyi. Classification (NCBI taxonomy): domain Eukaryota; kingdom Viridiplantae; phylum Streptophyta; class Magnoliopsida; order Asterales; family Asteraceae; genus Artemisia; species Artemisia argyi. The sequence goes on from CM060701.1 coordinate 242,873,546, forward strand.
GATGTCGTTCATCAAAGAATGAGATCCATAACCATAAACCAACATATAAGTTCTCAGCTTAATTTTTTTTATCTCTTTAATGAACGAAATGTCTTTCTTTGTAAGTAGTCGATACGATACCATATTCTTGATTTCTAGCTTATAAGTAACATATGGTTGCATTACCGGTTTAATTGACATGTCTCAAGAGCGTGAGGTTGTACATCATAGCAATCGTAAAACTTATTAAGATATCAAAACTCCAAAAACTAATAAGATGACTAAAATTGCTCATAGTTTCATATTGCATTGACAGTCCTTAACTTTGCAAAGAATCTCACCCACGGTCCTTAGTCTTAACTTCCATTAGCATAGTTCGTTAAAGTTGGTCTATCATGAGGTCATAAATTCACTCTAATCTTGGTCCAAGTGTTAATCTTGTGGTCATAATCCAGCCACACCATTTCATTCTTTTACAACTAAGACATTTTCATAAGAACATCACACTAGGTTGGGGTACCATTTCGGGTTGACAGGTTGGCAGGTCAGAAACTCTCAACCTAAACTTGAGTCATTTTAAATAATTGGGTCAACTATTTCAGCCCAAACCTGTTTACACATAACCCGAACCTGACCTATTTAACCCGTATATATACTTGGGTTGGTGGGTTAAATAGGTCACACAGGTTTAATAGGTTAAACGCGTTTCGGTTGACTCATGTAACCCGTTTATATACTAGAGTTTGCACATTAAATGTGTTAAGTGGGTTTGTAGGTCGACCCGTTTAACCCGTATAATAAATTATAAATAAATTTTAGTTTAAGAAAAAATCATAAACGGGTTAGCGGGTCGACCCGTTTAATTTATAATAAAAATTTTAATTTTATTTAAACGGGGTTTCAAAATTCTTAACTCTAAACATTCCTCTTTCAACGAATCGTGAAACAAAAATAAAATAAAATTTTCTACAACTAAACGATACCTAAACCATTTTATACAATGCCATGACCTTATCGGTGCCAAGACATTAATTAATACCATACTTTAAAAAGGAGAGGAACTCGTGACCCTTACAAATTCAAATTATTACCTAAACATAAGATGTAATTCGTCTAAGTATATCTTCTTCCGATTTAAAATAATATAAGTATTATATTTTCTAGATATACTAGTTATAATACCAGTGCACGCACGGGGTTTTGACATAAAAATTTTATCATGTATTTAATACCGAATATATTGTCTTAAAATGTTTTGAACTTTACATCTATTAATTTAGTATAAGTCAAATTTATTTTGCAATAACAATGCCTATAAAAAACAGTCGCAACACCCTGTATTCGGGTATTATTACAGTTCCAATCACCCCTAAAATTAGCAATTGAAAAATAGTCTCAAACACCCTTGAATTCAGCTATCAAGACAGTTTGATGCAACCATCAATTCAGCTATTAAAAACAGTCCCTTGAATTCTGCAATTAAAACAGTTATAAAAACCAATTAATAACTATTATGATAGTCATTAAAACAATCCTAATCACCACGAATCTAACTATTAAGAAGGTTCCAAAACCCTTTAAAAACTTATTATAATTAGTAGAAAATAACAGTCCCAAACTCCAATAACTTAAGCAAAGTCCTACTTTAGTAAATCGGCTCATTCTTTTCGCAGCAGATTTTCAAGTGAATGAGACACATTAGTTACATCTCTTTCTAGATCATCATTATTCTATATTACAACAAATACAAAAGCAATTAACTCATCAAATACTTGTGAGATTTGTTTTTTTGTTGCAACTTTGGAATAAGGTTAATGCAACACATATCAATGCCTGATATAAAGGTATTTATATAACGTTAACTTGGGATTATGTGAGTTAGCCGTTTAAGCATATAAAAATTCAAGAGACAACTTGATTTTAAAATTCAATAAACACATATACCATATAAGCAAATTATTATATCAAATATATGTTCAAAGTAACCTTCAAAGTGTAATTGATGCATCAGGTGTAGTTTTGGAGGTTTTTATGGTTCCTACTTTAGCGTACTCGGTGATGAACTTGTATTCACAGTCTCTTAATGTGTCAAGTTCGAATAAACAACGCATAAGGACCAACTGGTATATAAAACATCCTGAAAGAAACATCAATCAGTTAATACTCAAACTATTGGCACAAACATACACTTTTTTTTCTTCATTTCTTTCGGACTTAACAACACGCACAATACACTTTCTGCTAAAGTAATAAAAATTAGAAGGTGCAGTCTAACAAAGCATATCACTTGTCAAAATGAGTAAATTAGTTTTGTATAACGTTTTTAACTGACAGACATGTTGAGGTTGATGTTATTATTTAACTTTAACTATTGATATCGTGTTGTACAAAATGTGCGAGTTAAGTAGCACATAATGAGCGTTAATGAAGTTAAAATATGCTCCGTAAAGTTTTTAAAATGTTTTTATGGATATTCATATATAAATTTTAAATAACAATTTCATGAGTCATTGTTATAAGTAGAATCGCGTATATTTATTTTTATATCACAGTAACTCGTGCTTATTATTTGATATTTATATTCCTGTTACTAATAATTTAGCCGTATTTAATATTCAAACCCGTGTACGCATAAATTAAACTTTTAAATAGAATAACATGAGTCCTTATTTAAAAAGATATATATTATAATGGATGAAATTCTAAACTAACAATATTAACACTAATTCACATATTTACCAAATTTTGTAAGTTTAATGGATGAAAGTTTAAAAACTAATATTAATACTCATATAATTTTAAACAAAATTAATATTATAAAGTATAAGTGGTATAAAGTGTAAGGGGTTATTTATGTTTTTTCTAAATTTATTAAAAAATATGAAAACTTTTAATTTTACATTTAGCTTTATGTAATTTATTTAAAATTCAACCACTAAAGTTTTATTAATTACTTCCTCTTTTTTTAAGTTTTTGTTTTTGACACTTATATTTTTATGTATTTTTTTCTTAACCAAATTTATTAAGTTTGACCAAAATCAATTTAATTTTGATTTTCTATTGACCAATCAAATTGCTCGATTTCGCCTACGTGGCAAAATCGATATCTCCTATTGGTCTAATTTTTTTTTCAATAAGAAAGAATTTGCAAAAACACTCCGAAATGATGTAATTCTTTTATTATATAAATATAAAAGATTTTATGTTAAGCATGTATATCTTTTTCCTATTTAAAATAATATAAGTATTATATTTTCTAGATATATTTTATGTTCTAGATATATTTTATGTTAGTAATCTCCCTATAAATGTACGCAAAAACCTACTTACGTCGTCTCACATTAAATATTCTTTTCTAAACATTTGTTATCGAAACCTAATAAACCAAAGAGATCGACAATGAGGGAACATGTTCCACATGACGTCATATTGAAACCTAATAAACGAAAGAGATCGATAATGGAAGTACATGTTCCACATGACGTTATATTGAACCACATATTATCAAGAGTTCCAGTCAAAACTGTTGGTCGTCTCAGGTGCGTTTACGTCGGATATGTTCATAAACCTGCACATCGATGACCATAAAAACAACCCTAAACTTCTAGTCTTGTCTAAAATTGAGACATCATTCAAGTTTACCATCATCGACTGTGAAGCGCCACCGAGTGATAAGGGTTTAACTCCCACACGACGCCCTTTACCACCATTCGAAGGCATCACTCCTCGTGGAATTTGTATACTAGCGTCTTTTCATGGACTGGTATGTCTAGGCATATCAACATCCAGTAATCTATTATCTGATCTAATCTTATGGAATCCTTTGACCAATGAGTATAAGAGGTTGTCTAAATCTAATTCTCACCAGGAATGTAACAAAATTTGGCATTCCGAATCAGATTTCGGATTGTATTACAGCTTTTGTGAAGATGACTACATGCAAGCTTCTATTTCTAAATTATTATGACGATAATGTTTACATATACTCGTTGAAATCAGACTCGTGGAGAAAAGTAGACTCTCAACATAGAAATGGTACAAGTATACTTAATCCTAGACGTTGGAATCGAGGTACTTATTTGAATGAAAATCTCTACCTCTTACAAGAACACTCAAACGAAAGGTTTAGTTCAGTTATAAGGTTTGACACAAAATCTGAAATGTTCTCAAGGATAGAAATTCCCAGTGTGGATGATTATCCAGACACATATAATTTTAAAGTGGCTATTATGGTTAAAAGTGATTGCATTCATGTCTGTGTCAAGCATGCCATTAAAAATAGTCGTGAGTCCTGTATTAAGTTGTGGAAGTTGGATGAATTTGGGAAAATGATTGAAGTGGTAACTTATCAACTTGTTGATGATTATGAGGGTACGGTTAGATCTCCGTTTCCATTCCACTTATTGAAGAACGGAAACTTGCTCATGAGGGACGGGTGGTATTCTTGCAAACTTACAATTTATAAAGTAGATATCAAAAAGAAGACTCAAATCGACGACAAAGGCAACATCTATGACGAATTTGAGTGTGCGGAAGTTAGAGTGGATGATGATAATAATAATAATTGGATAGTCGATGTAGAAGGTAGATACATTGAAACGTTTGTGTCGCCCAATCGATATATGAAGTAGCCATCAGCATCATAGTTGCCTGAAAAGAATAAAACAATGTGTAAAAAGAGGAAGCATTTGATTATGGCTACAAATGTGTTATGTCTTTAGAACAAATATTTCCATCTGTCATTTTTCTTAAACTTGTTTCAAGTATCCCACATATATCAAAGGATGAAAATTTTGCTTATTAATATACTCGGGCATATAATTCTTATACAAGTTGGGATTGGTATTATATTGTTAGTTTGTGGTGTTTGATGTTGTTTATTGAAATTTGAAAATATAACATCATCACATAATCCACTTCAAACGAATTGTATAATTCTTAATTTTTTTTCGCTTCGATTATGAAAGAGTTTGTCTTTTAATGTTATTAGTACGATACTTAGGGGGTGTTTGGCAAACCTTTGAAAATGTGATTATTTGATTATCACGTTTTCAAAACGTGAATAATCAAGTTTTGGTGTTCGGTTGCAAAAGTGATTATCACTGAATTTGCCTTCAAAACGTGGTTTTGAAGCTGGATAGGGACCTACTTTTTGCAACCGTGGTTTTGCAAACGTGATTTTTCCCCAAACACCCCCTTATTCTCACTTTCTTATTAGCATGGTAGCATTTCCGGTTTGTTATAACCAATGTTAAAGTTATTAAAGATACAAAAACACCCAAAAATTAAAAAAAAATGGTAATGTTTGATGTCTCGAACAAAAACATGACCAAGTCTTTCACATACGTATCGTTCTTATAATGGGTGAGTTGTATGAGTGAACCATGGGAATATCGGCCAACTCGGAGTGCATTGTCACTAGGAACAAGATGTTGTCATAAATCGCATAAAACTGACCAAAAGGGTGAAATCACCAAAGAATAATAGGTGATCATCGAAATTCAAAATTTTAAGGAAAAAAAATCATTACTAACACTGATATGTAACATTGGCTGCATAATGATCATCACTTATATCTTAGAGCACTAGGTATCCTCGTGCCGTCCCGCTGGTGTCGTGAGGAAAAGTGCTGCCACATCAATACATTTTCTCATAACACCAGAATTCACGATAACACCAAAAACCTCCACCCTCCTATAACATTAGTTTCTGGTGCCGTGTGCACTCTTGGACCCCACATACTTTTTTTTATTTAAATAAAACAACATATTTTATTTAAATAAAACAACATATTTTATTTTATACATTTAAATCAAATTTTATACATTTTAGGACTAAACATGTAAGAAAAATAACTAAATGACTAACATCTCGTAAACATAATAGGGACTAATGGTGTAGGAATAATGACCTAAGGGATTTATAATATAAATATGTATAAAAACAAGGTTTAAAGTGAAAAAGTTCTAAAAATAAAAAATAAAAAAAAAATGTGGTCACCTTGTCTTCTTTCTCCCTCACCAATTCACCATCATTGCTGCAAGTTTAAAAAAAAACGCTTCAAAAACCACAAACATATATAAAAACACAAACACACACACACATATAAACGTAAAACCCACAACAACAAAAAAAGTGAAAAACGGGATCATTTTGCTGGAAAACGCGAGCCACGGTATGCATGTGGCGCCGTCGAGTGGCGTTTTCCGGGACCATCTCGGCTGGTCATGACGGCTCAGGACTCGAAAACGCAAGCCCCGGTACCCAAGTGGCGTCGTCCAGTCGCGTTAAGGGGGAAAACACACGGGAAAACTTAGGGTACCCACAGCTCTTACTATTGCTCAACAACATACTTCCATACATGCAATTGTACGTAGTCATAACCAACAAGAGTACAAGACAATGAAACAAACTACTAATATTTTGAAAGAACAAACAAACAAAACAAAACTATAATCACGAAATCAATTTATCTTAATATATGTGCTGGTTAAAGCAGTTGAAGAAAGGGAAAAAAATATGAGTAGTAGTATGACTCTTTTGAATCCAACTTGAGACAGTAAAATTAGCCAAAAATGGTTTGTTTATAAAAGAAAGGGCCAAAAGTTAACAGTTGGTTGCTTCACTTTTATTAAAAAATAAATAAATAAATAAACAAATAATAAAAAAAAATAAATTAGTCGAAGACAGGGCCAGGGGCCATATTATATAACCTATACCGTTTATAATTTTATTTGGTTCCAAAATGCTAGTTAAATGATATAAAAAGTAAAAGTAAAACATATATGACTGACTTTCACATAGGCCTCATGCCCTCATTAGCCAAGAAGGTAATAAAAATAGTTGGGACTGAATAACAATTTCAATCTCATATAACCCAAATATGACAAACCAAATCAACTATTGTAACTCGGATAAAATAAAAAATACAATCGCGCATAACCCGAATCCAATTTTATAAAAGATAAAAACTCCACTAAAATACTGCATACCGAAGCCTGGACAGTACCTTTGGTTTCCTCGACAGATTTCCAATATAATCTTTGCTCTTAAAACAGAAAGATTTGATGTCCTCGACAGATGTACCTTCAGGGACACGAATTACATCTACAAATATTTTCTTCTCAACAATCGCGCCATCAAACAAAGTTGTTAGCACTTCATCTTGAACCATTAAAGTGAAATTCCGAAATCAGGACATTTATTTTTTGAGTTTATTTATTGAGTACAAAATCAACCTCATTTCCCAATTTAGTCAAGTGCGATCGGGCGATCCCTTTAAATTTGTTACACGTGTCCCAGACAAAACAACATTGCCAATCATTGTAGCCCCACCCCACTTGCACTTGTCCCCCAAGTGGCCTTTGACTTTAATTTTAGATCGTGCGAATTCTGATCGTGCGATCGTGCGAAAGTCGGCTACCTTTGACTTTAATTTTTGATCGTGCGAATTCTGATCGTGCGATCGTGCGAAAGTCGGCTACCCCATGTGCAATATATCTTGGAAAAGACCCCAAATCTTTTGGAAAGATTTTCTTCCTATCTATCTTTTGTGCTTCCTTTTGTCCTATTGTTATCTAACTTTTGTCCCATATTACTATTTTTTATTTTTCTCTCTTTCCAAACCATTTAAACATGAAAAAACACACACAGTTATATGGATTGGGGGAAAATTGCTCGGAAAAAGAATGAGGCCTCCGGTGAGAATGACAGTAGGTTTCAAAAGGGTGGTTGCCACGTCGTTATCATCCATGTCTGTGTGAGCCAATGATTTCATCCCCCATTCCATTCAATCAACAACCCTTTAAATTGATGAATAAGGAATCGAACCCACGACCTCTCGCTGTTTTATGGTACTTTTTACCACTAGGCCAAATATGTCCTTTGTTTTCCTTTTTAAATGGATGTTTGTTTAAGCTTATATGGTCGGCTTATTAAGCCATAGAAAATGAGCTTATCTGCTATGTTAAAGGCGATGAAGATATTATTATTATTCTGCATTTGTTATTTTCCGAGCATAGAAATGTTACTGGATAATAATGGGTGAAACCCGACCCGTATCTTGGCGGGGCAAACCGATTTGATGAGTTTGCAGCCATGGCGGGTTTGGATCCCTTTTATCCGGTTTCATATTTGCAGATCTGAGCCTAACAATTTTACACTCTAACGAAATGAGGCTATTTTAGAACAGGGTTTTGACTTTTTTTCATGGTCAAACATCAGTTTTTGATTAAGCCAATGATTTATTCCGAAATGAGGCTATTTTAGAACAGTTTTTGTAAATTTAATCAAGAGAAAAACTTACCATTTCAGTCTCGGTTCATCTATCTTCTATGAAACTTCGAAATGTGCGAATCTCAAAATTACCCAGTTGATGTTTTTGTGTGTGTGGATTTGAATAATTAATAAAAATGTTTTTATTTAAATGAAATACCAAAAGTAAAATTAAAATACTAATATTTAATAAAAATATGTCAAGTCAAATCATATGAAGAAAATCTTTCCAAAAGATTTGTGGTCTTTTCCAAGATATATTGCACATCGATAGCCGACTTTCGCACGATCAGAATTCGCACGATCTAAAATTAAAGTCAAAGGCCACTTGGGGGACAAGTGCAAGTGGGGTGGGGCTGCAATGATTGGCAATGTTGTTTTGTCTGGGACACGTGTAACAAATTTAAAGGGATCGCACGATCGCACGATCGCACTTGACTAAATTGGGAAATGGGGTTGGATTTGTACTCAATAAATAAACTCAAAAAATAAATGTCGTGATTTCGGAATTTGCCCATGAATGTATTTGGTGTAATGTAGAGGTCAGGATGTGATGTTTTGAAAATATATGCGACATGAAAATCACTGCTGTTAATTAACGTTTCTGTATTGACTTTCTCGGGATTGAACTTAAGTTTGTGTTCTAAGGATAGAATCAAACCGCAACATTTAGTCTCTGTTGATGCATTGAAGCAAAAACCCTTCTTGACAATTGCTGCATGTACATATATTCCACAAGGTTTAATAAGTTAACGCTTTATCAACATGAAGTAAAAGCATATCTAACAAGTAACAACGATGAACCATATATAGATAATTAACTTAACTTCTACATTATAATTTTATATGTACCACTAGACCATACTCTAACTAATCACGTTTTATTACTAGTAATGCATACTTACCAACATACATTCACAGTTGTCCTTGTTTTAGTCATTTGGGTCATTCCGTAGGCAAAATGCCGGTTACATAAAATTTATATATAGTAGAATGACATTAAATTAGACCGTGATAATACACTTCTTATACATAATACAGATAATTACTTAAATTATATAAATCTTGGTGACCGTCCATTTGTTGGTTTTGTCAAATATACTTGCGCACAAAGTGATTCAAAGTATTTTCTTTGTTTATCTTATAACTCAAATCACCCGACCCGATAAACACCCGAACCCGATTTCGTATCAGGTCGGGTTGCGGGCCACATTTTAAAAACTCAAAAACCCGACCAGATAACACCCCTAATTGGGCGTAACTGAAACTACAACTAAATATTAAGGTTTTATATATAATCACATATACTATATCTCTTTAAACTCTCGCATCTGTCTTTTTCATCACAGCACTCAACAAACTTTTTTTTTCCTACTATGAATCCTTCACACTGATTACAAGCCTGTGTTACGTAAGCAAAAGTAAACATTTTATCTGCCACATCATTTTACCAAAATGATCAAACAAATCAAATTTAGCCAAACTATCTTTTGCGATTCTCCAATTCTCAGAGTATCTTGGTCTTAATATTCTTAAAAAAGAAATATACCAATTTTCAGTGACGTAACTTTTTTCTAGCGATAGTTTTATATTTTAGTGACGTCTTTTTTGTCACACCCTAAAATGTCGCAGCGGAAAAGTAACCAGGTGCGTGATTTCATAGCTGTAAGATGATTGAATCGTGTGTTTATTATTGATCATTGAGGCCATATTTATACAATGAAGATACATATCAAGACTAACTAACTATGAGAGAATTATGGGAAGTGTGATACACATTCCTCATATACATGATATACAGAATAATCTAATAATATACATGATATGCTAATAGACCCCCGCAGTCGAAGCGGGAGGAGGGCGGACGCTGAGACTGTCACGGAAATCATCAAATAAAACACGAGGAAGGCCTTTCGTGAATATATCAGCAATTTGATAACGAGATGGGACATGTAAAACTCGAACTTCACCTTTGGCCACCTTTTCACGTACAAAATGAATATCCATCTCAATATGCTTGGTACGTTAATGTTGTACGGGATTTCCAGAAAGAAAAATAGCACTTACGTTATGACAATATACGAGGGTTGCTTTGGCAATAGGACATTGAAGTTCCAAAAGAAGATTGCGAAGCCAACAGGATTCAGAAACAACATTTGCAACTCCTCGATATTCCGCTTCAGCACTAGAGCGGGAAAGTGTAGGTTGTCGTTTAGATGACCATGAGATCAAACTGTCCCCAAGATATACACAATACCCGGATGTTGAACGGCGAGTGTCCGGACAACCACCCCAATCAGCATCGGTGTACGATACCAAGGAAGAATTATGAGACCGATACAGGTGCAAACCATAGTGTAACGTACCCTGAATGTAGCGCAAAATACGCTTTAGGGCTGTCATGTGATCTTCATGAGGATCATGCATGTGAAGACAAACTTGTTGTACTGCATAAGATATATCGGGATGAGTAAAGGTAAGGTATTGCAAGGCACCTGCAAGACTTCGATAATGTGTTGGATCAAAATAAGGAGCACCCGATGTAGAACTTAGTTTAGCCTTAGTGTCAACTGGTGTTGGAGACGGCTTGCAAGAAGACATTCCAGCGGGTTCAAGAATATCTTGAGCATACTTATATTGGCTGAGAAAAAGACCATGTTGATGACGGGTGACTGCAATCCCAAGAAAGTAATTCAAAGGCCCCAAATCCTTCATTGCAAATTCTTTAGCTAAGAGCCCAATTATAGAATGACGAAGTGCATCTGAGGATGTGGTGAGTATAATGTCATCAACATATAATAAAAGATAAGCCAAGTCTTTACCGTTGTTGTACGCAAACAAAGAGTGATCACATTGACTATGTATAAAACCCAATGTAGAGACAAAATCCGCAAACCGTTGATACCAAGCGCGAGGTGCTTGTTTGAGACCATATAGAGACTTTTTAAGCAAGCACACATAGTCAGGGTGCTTAGGATCTCGAAAACCCATCGGTTGGTGCATATATACGGTTTCATTAAGAGTGCCATGTAAAAAGGCATTTTTAACGTCCAACTGATGAATGGACCATGATTTAGAAATTGCCAACGTAAGAACAGTACGTATAGTAGCAGGTTTAACCACTGGGCTAAATGTTTCTTCACAATCCACACCAACCTGTTGAGACCTGCCATCACCAACCAAACGCGCTTTATAGCGCTCAAATGAACCATCAGATCTCATTTTATGTTTGAAAATCCACATAGAACGAATAACATGCATATCGGGTGTGCGTGGTACAAGGTCCCATGTCTCATTTTCAATAAGAGCATTGTACTCATCAAGCATGGCATTTTTCCAATTTTGGTTGGACAAGGCATCTTTCGGGTTGTTTGGAATGGGAGAGGGGGAGGTAGTGACAGAGAGATTGATGGGATTCTTCAGTTTAGATATACCAGACATACTTCGGGTGTGCATTGTACGAATAGGAGTAATAGTTTGAGGTCGCGAGGTGGAGGGACCACGTCTAACAGCCCGTGGGTTGGGTTGTCGGTGTGAGTTAATTAGAGAGGACTGAGATGGGGATGAGCCACGACGGGCAGCAGGTGGAGTGGTGGGATGGGTTGAAGGGTCAGTGGGCTGACTCGAGGTAGGAGAGTGGTGATTATGCTCTGAGATTAGATTTTTGATAAGATGAGGTGCATAAAGGACATTTTTAAGGTACAAAAGGGGAGAAGGTGGTGAAAGATGCGCATGTCCATAACCATTAACTGGAAGAGTATTACCATTGCCAACAATAATATGGTTTGGAATGCTCAAATTGAAAAAAGACGAGAGGTTACCTTGAGAAGCCGTCATATGCGAGGTAGCACCCGTGTCCATATACCATTGATCATCTGGAGGGTTAAGAGTCATGGTATGCATTGCTTGATCAAGTTCTGTGGGAACAGTGGAAGCAGCATATGATTGAGACTGATTCGGGCATGGACCAAGGATACCTGGACCACCAGATGGGTTGTTGGGTCTAGCCCATGGGGCAGTTGGAAAGGGCGGTGGTGGAGTAGCCCATGGATATGGGGACCAGGCCCAGGGAGCATATGGAGCCCATTGTTGAGGCTGATGCGATTGATTGTTGTAGGATCTGCCACGACCGCGACCACGACCCCCATTACGACCAACACCACGGTTGTTGTTTCTACCACGACCACGGTTAGAGGTTTCTGTGTTTTGTGGGGACTGAGTTCGAGTAGTATAACTACTGTTGGAGGTGTTTTAGTGTTTGGGGTTTGACGAGGGAGGCGGGATGGAAGAGATGAGAGTGGTTCCAGAAGGTATGGTGGTATTGGCAACTTGTTTGCTTTTACGAGTTTCTTCAAGTACAAGACGTGATCTTGCTTCATAGAATGGCGGTAGGGGATCGGTTTGCTGAATGAAGCTTGCAACATTGTCATAGCTTTCGTTAAGACCAGCTATTAATTGCAAAACAAGACGCTGATTGGAAACAGGGGCTCCAACATTGGAGAGTTGATCTGAAAGCATCTTGAGTTCTTGACAGTAGGCAGAAACAGAGGAGAAGTTGTCAAGGCGTGTATTGGTGAACTGGTGTTCCAAGTAAATAGCCCTCGAGTTCTTGTTGTCTTGAAAGATGTCTTTTAAACGTGCCCATGCTTTGGCAGCCGTCGTGTCAGGTTCGAGAATGGTGTGCATCAAGTCATTAGATATGGTACCATAGATCCATTGAAGAACAATGGCATCCAGGGTAGACCATGTTTCAAGATCAACTTCTTTTGGTGGTGGAGTGTCTTTTGAGGAAGAGGCAGCGGGTGGTGGTGGGGGAAGAATGTGATCAATGACTTTGTATGCCCGACAATGGATCTTGAAGAGTTCAGACCAAGATAGATATTGGCCACTCTCCAAGCTAAGTTCAGCAACCAGAGGGTTCTTGATAGGAGAGACAGTGAGGGCTGGGTGTAGTTTTTGTTTTGCCATGTGAGCGGCTGGGAATTGAAGAAAAGAATGGAGGGTTAGGTTTCAGGGAGGTCTGATACCATGTAAGATGATTGAATAGTGTGTTTATTATTGATCATTGAGGCCCTATTTATACAATGAAGATACATATCAAGACTAACTAACTATGAGAGAATTATAGGAAGTGTGATACACATTCCTCATATACATGATATACAGAATAATCTAATAATATACACGATATGCTAATAATAGCACAAAGTCACAAGATATAAAGAACGACCTCTACATAAGTCGTTAAAAAATACACGTTCAATTCGTTGAAATAATGTTTTACAAAAATTAATTAACGTAACAAATTTTCGTTAACATGAAATCCTAAAGTTGGGGTAGTGTTTTTTGCCGCATTAAATGGTGCCGGAGGTAAAGGTATACAGGAGTTTTTTTTTTTTTTTTTTTTTTTTTTTTTTTTTTTTTTTTTTTTTCTTTCTTTCTTTTTTTCAAAAGGTAAACTTTTTATATTACTTCACGACCAAAACTATACAATCATAAACTACAAATGATAAGGGTATACCCAAGATCAGAACAAAGGAGAATAACATCCAAAAATCTAACCCTATCCAGGAGAGTTTAAAATGGATAAAAGGGAGAAAAATTTGGTTTTGGTAACAGATGATCATAGATTGACGAGTACGAAGTGATAGACGTTTTAATAAATTTTCCAAGTATATGAAGTGGCATATAGAGTATAGAGTAAAGATCATTTGAGGATCAAACTTTTTTTATATACCAGGGACTAATCTTCACCCTTTATTTTCCTTCATTTTTCTTCCATCTTTATTTGATCTAATGAATGAGATTAATACCAACAATTTAAAAAACCCACTTTCATCTTTTTTTTTAAAATATTAATATCTTTCAAACCGTTAATCGTCAAGCGAAAAAATATACCGCTACGACGAGCATTTAATTATCTTTCTATAGATAGGCTAATTGATATATATTTTTGACAATTTTTTTTCGATTTTTTCACGTTTTTTTTTCGTGGCCGAAAAAATCATATATGATATTACATATCATATATGATATTACATATCATACTCTATATGATATTATATGTAATATCATATATGATATTATATATAATATCATATATGATATTACATATCTTATATGATATGCAATATCATATATGATTTTTTTCGGCCACGAAAAAAAACGTGAAAAAAACGATTTTTTTTCGAAAGTATATCAAAGTGCGTGTCTATAGAAAGATAATTAAATGCCCGTCGTGATGGTGTAATTATTTTCGCTTAACGATTAACGATTTAAGAGATATTTAAATTATAAAAAATATGTGAAATAATAAAATGTTTTTAATCTCAACCATTGATTTCCTTTTTAGATGGATGGTGGAGATGAGTCCCTTGGTATGTGAGGAATGTTTGGTTTGTAAAATAACTCGACTCATAGAGTATATTTGGTGGAAATGGGCCGTAGCTGGAGTTTATATTATAAGCTGGAAGTTGTAGCTTATATTATAAGCCGGAAGCTGTAGCTTATATATTTAATAAAGTTGTTTGATGAATTATTTGGAGCTCGGCCTTATTAATATAAAATTGCACAAAAACACATTAAATTAAAAATTCAAATGTATCTACAACTTTTGCGTGATACTATGTTACTAGCAGGGTACCCGTGCAATGCGGCGGCGGGTACCCGGTGACTAATTTTGTGGCGAACAAATATTTATCATTTATACCGCGTGTTGCAGCGGGGTTGATTTTTAGCCGACGTATTTTTTTTCATTTTTTTTATTGTAGCTTTTTTAGTTTCGTAATTTTTATGATATTTGTATAAATTTAAACCATAAGCAACACGTAAAGCAAAAGCAACATATTCATGTTTTAGGCTGCTGCTGGATCTCGAATAATGTGTTAATTATATTGTACTTTGTGGTTAAAAAATTGTATTTTTTTATGAATGGGTGTTTTTTAATAGTGTATTAATTGTATTAGGTGAGTATTATTTTTTTAGTTTTATGTGTGCTTTGAATCCTTGTAAATAATGCTTATAAGGTAGTATTTTTCACTTAAGGGGTATTTTAATGACTGCTATTTAATAGCATTAATATTGTTTGATAGAAAATTGGTATAAAAATGACTCCATGCTTATTTTTGTTGTACCATATGCTTGTTTTGTTATAATTCTCAAAATTAGGTGCATTAAAGTGTTGTAAACCATGCTTTATTTCTTGTAAGTCTGAAAATTTTGGAGAGAGATTCATTTGTACATTATATATAGTATAGATATTTTCAAAGGTATTTAAGTAGTTAAACTAAATATAAGCCCCATAAGCATGTTTTAATTAGTTTTGGCTTATGGAGGCTTAAGCTTATGGCTTATAAAAGCTTCTATAAGCATGTGTGATAAATGAGACGTATTTTAATGGTTCAAGCCCATAGAACCCCCTAAAAGTCCCGCGCCAAACGCAACCTAGAGCTGTGTTTGGCACAGGCTTATAAAGGCTTACACTCCTTTCGGTTATATTAATAAAGTACATAGTAGATCCAATATTAATGCTTAATATCTAAGCTAAACTTAATTCGTGTGTAAACAATGTCCGTTCATCGTGACCGGGACTTATAACTATTTAAACTATCTTTTTGAGAAAAAGTTAATCTTTAAAGTCAATTACCACACATTATGTTATTTTTTAATCGATGACATTACATAAATTAAAATTTTGGAATAAAAAAATATCGTGCATACACGGTATTATATATGGTATTATATATATATATTAGAATGTGTAGGTTAGATTAAGTATCAAACATGGCTATATTGGAAATGGGTAAGTGGGCTTAAAATCGCCCTAGTTGGAATTTTAGTACATAAAAGCATATATGTACACCCATACAGGATGCAAAAATTACCACAGCATATCATATGCCACCGAAAATGGATGGCGTAACAAAATAAGTTAGAACCAATTTACCGATAACAGAATAATGTGCACATACTAATTAGTTTTCGGCATGTATAAACTCCTATCGGTTGCAGTTCTTGTGTGGCAAACTGCTTCAAAAAAAATGGATGAAGTACTCGAAAATTTAGTCACACTTTTTCTTTCTAACAAAAAAAAAAGATGATACTTTTCAATCTACTATTCAAATATCTTATTATAACTTTAACCACCATTCGTAACATATTCACCTTCTATTCTCGTCGCTGTCCACCATCAAGGTAAACATATTTTCATCTTTTTTAGAACAAAAATTTTAACCTTATATAAATGGGTTTTCAAAATTCTCAAAACTCTAAACATTCATCTTTCAACGAATCTAGAAACATTCCTCTTTCAACGAATCTAGAAACAAAAATAAAATAAAAAATTCTACAACTAAACGATGAGTAAAGATCATTTGAGGACCAAACTTCTTTTCCATACCAAGGGACTAATCTCCACCCTCCATCTTCCCTCCATCTTTATTTGATCTAATGGATGAGATTAATCCCAACAATTTAAAAAACCCACTTTCATCCTTTTTTTTCAAATATTAATATCTTTCAAACCGTTAATCGTTAAGCGAAAAAAAATATACCATTACGACGAGCATTTAATTATCTTTCTATAGATAGGCTAATTGATATATTTTCGACAAAAATTTTTTTCGTTTTTTTCACGTTTTTTTTTCGTAGCCGAAAAAATCATATATGATATTACATATTACATATCATATATGATATGTAATATCATATATGATATTATATGTAAAATCATATATGATATTGCATATCATATATGATATGCAATATCATATATGATTTTACATATAATATCATATATGATATCATATATGATATTATATGTAATATCATATATGATATTGCATATGGGTTTTTTTTCGGCCAGAAAAAAAAAACGTGAAAAAAAATGATTTTTTTTTTTCGAAAGTATATCAAAGTGCCCGTCTATAGAAAGATAATTAAATGCCCGTCGCGATGGTGTAATTATTTTCGCTTAACGATTAACGGTTTAAGAGATATTTAAATTATAAAAAATGGGTGAAATAAAAAAATCATTTTAATCTCAACCATTGATTTCCTTTTTAGATGGATGGTGGGGATGAGTCCCTTGGTATGTGAGAAATGTTTGGTTTGTAATATAACTCGACTCCTAAACGATACCTAAACCATTTATACAATGTCAAGACATTAATACCTTATCGGTGCCAAGACATTAATTAATACCATACTTTAAAAAGGAGAGGAAATCGTGACCCTTACAAATTCAAATGATTACCTAAACATAAGATTAATTCGTCTGAGCCTCAATGTATATCTTCTTCCAATTAATTCAACTAAAGTCCTAAACAATATAATACAACTGTAATAAGTTCTAGATATATTATATTTAAATCATGTAAATCTTCACCTTCCATATATTAGATGGCAATAATCTCCCTATAAATGTACGCAAAAACCTACGTACGTCGTCTCACATTAAATATTCTTTTCTAAACCTTTGTTATTGAAACCTAATAAACCAAAGAGATCGACAATGGGGGCACATGTTCCACGTGACGTCATATTGAATCCTAAACCAAAGAAGAGATCGACAATGGGGGTACATGTTCCACATGACGTCATGTTGAACAACATACTAACAAGAGTTCCAGCCAAAACTGTTGGTCGTTTCAAGTGTGTTTCGAAAGAATGGCACTCGTTACTTACGTCGGATATGTTCACAAACATGCACATCGACAACCATAAAAACAACCCTAAATTTCTAGTCTTGTCTAAAACTGAAACATCATTCGAGTTTACCACCATTGACTGTGAAGCGCCACCGAGTGATATGGGTTTAACTCCCACACACCGCCCTTTACCGCCATTCGAAGGCATCACTCCTATTAATATTTGTATACTAGCGTCTTTTCATGGATTGGTATGTCTAGGCATATCAACATCACGGTCTAGTTTTCTATTATCTGATCTAATCTTTTGGAATCCTTTGACCAATGAGTATAAGAAGTTGTCCAAATCTAATGGATGTAACAATTTTTGGTACCCGGGTTCAGATTTCGGGTTGTATTACAGCTGTTGTGATGATGACTACAAGCTTCTATATGTAAATGTTTCTGACCATAGTGTTTACATATACTCGTTGAAATCGGACTCATGGAGAAATGTAGACGTCCCTCTACATAGAAATGGTACAAGTATACTTTATGCTGGACGTTGGAATCGAGGTACTTATTTGAATGAAAATCTCTACTTCTTACAAGAACACTCAAACGAAAGGTTTAGTTCAGTTATAAGGTTTGACACAAAATCTGAAATGTTCTCAAGGATAGAAACTCCCAGTGTGGATGATTATCTAGACACATATAATTTTAAAGTGGCTATTATGGTTAAAAGTGATTGCATTCATGTCTGTGTCAAGTATGCCGTTAAAAATAGTTGTGATACCTATATTAAGTTGTGGAAGTTGGATGAATATGGGAAAATGATTGAAGTGGTAACTTATCAACTAGTTTATGATTATACGGTTAGATCTCTGATTCCATTCCACTTAATGAACAACGGAAGCTGGCTCATGAGGCACTCGTGGTCTTCTTGGAAACATAAAATTTATAAAGTAGATCTCAAAAAGAAGACTCAAATCAACGACAAAGGCAACATCTATGACGAAATTGAGTATGCGGAAGTTAGAGTGGATGATGATAATAATAATAATAATCATATAATCGATGAAGAAGTCAGATACATTGAAACGTTTGTGTCACCCAATCGATATATGAAGTAGCCATCAACATCATAGTTTTATTTTAACATTGATTATTCTTCTTTTTGTTTCCATGTAGACAGAAATATAACAAATTTATCAGTAGATAACTATTTGTTATCTTTTAGTTTGCTAGCTTCTAGTTCTTTGCTACTATATATTCATAGTCATTCCAATTGGGGATGAACTGTTGTGTGACTGAACCACGGTGAATATCCAACTCCAAGTGTATTGTCACTAAACAACCGCGTTTGAGTTTGGTATCGATTTTCATAGCCTGAAAATAATAAAACAATGTGTAAAAAGAGGAAGCATTTGATTATGGCTACAAACGTGTTACTACGTATGTCTTTAGAACAAATATTTCCATCTGTCATTTTTGTTAAACTTGTTTCAAGTATCCCACATAGATCAAAGGATGAAAATATAACATCATCACATAATCCACTTCTAACGAATCGTATAATTCTTACTTTTTTCCCCTTCTATTATGAAAGAGTTTGTCTTTTATTATTAGTAATTTAGTATGATACTAATTAGGGGGTGTTTGGCAAACCTTTGAAAATGTGATTATTTGATTATCAAGTTTTCAAAATGTGAATAATCAAGTTTTCAAAATTTGCCTTCAAAATGTGGTTTTGAAACTGGAGGTAGGGTGTCATAAATCGCATAAAACTGACCAAAAAGGTGAAAGCACCAAAGAATAATAGGTGTTCATCGAAACTCCAAATTTAAGGAAAAAAATCCATGACTAACACTGATATGTAACATTGGCTGCATAATGATATCATAAGTTATATCTTACTATTGCTCAACAACATACTTCCATACATGCTTGTACGTAGTCATAACCAACAAGAGTACAAGACAATGAAACAAACTACTAATATTTTGAAAGAACATACAAAACAAAACTATAATCACGAAATCAATTTATCTTAATATATGTGCTGGTTAAAGCAGTTGAAGAAAGGGGGAAAAAATATGAGTATTAGTATAACTCTCTTTTGAATCCAACTTGAGACAGTAAAATTGGCCAAGAATGGTTTGTTTATAAAAGAAAAAGCCAAAAGTTAACAGTTGGTTACTTCACTTTTATAAAATTTCTTATGTTAGTCGGTATTATCTTGTAAATAGGAACACAAGTTTAGTTATAGAAGTAAAAAAGTATTTGATTTACATACTACGTCATTTTGTTTATAGTATGCTTCATTCTCATTACTAAATCTAAAAAATAATCACCCATTCTATTACAATGTCTATTCCATTCAATTCAACCAAACACAAGTCTGAATTCGTTTCAAATTTTTACACTTTCTGCAAGATTGTTCTGAAGTAGGAAGCCAAACACCCTTTTAATTTAACTAGAAAGGTGCCTGTGCGATGCGGGGGCGGATTGTTGGGGTGAAGAGGAGGGAGGTGGGGTGGTGGAAAGTGGTTGTTGAGGTGGTTATAAATTGTTGGGGGTGGTTGTTGAAGTGGTTATAAATTGTTAGGGGTGATTGTTAGGGGTGGTTGTTTCCATAATTAGTAATTAAAAGTCTAAATTTTTAAGCCTTTCTAATTATAGAATAGTCCCAAATACATTATATAGTAGTATAGATATTGAGCTAAGAAAGAAGACATAAACTGAAGACATGGCATAGTTTTACAACTTACAGAAGTGAAATAATCCATCTTTCATTACTCACTAGACTTGGTACGATACTACAAGGTAATTCATCGTGGTAGTAACACAACAGTTAAAGATCTTACTTTATAAATCCAAATCCAACTACAAAGGAAGCGACATAATCATAGACACATTTGATAAATAAAAACCTACTAAAATCAGATACTGCATTTGCTAACTCATCAAAAAATAAGACATCAAGCAAAAGAACCAAGAGCCCTGCACTTAATCAACTTCCTCCATCTTGCTCTCTGTATCAACATCAGCTTCCTCAAGAGCAGCATGTCGACATCACAATCACCAGCATCTTCATCAATGCTCAAACCAATCTTCCCCATGTCTTTCACAGACTTGTCATTCTTATCTGCATGCATCAGCCCTCTTCCTAAGTACCTCCATAATCTAGTTCTAAGGGTTGATCTCCATAGTCTTCTTGCTTGACATGTAACCAACCATGCTCGAGTCTCGTAAAGCTTGCACCTTCAAATTCTTTCCATATTGGCAGTCCATCCGTATTCACCTGTCATTAAAGAGCAGGGGGAATCCACCACACGGTCAGAAATGATCACCTTTTCCACCTTGTCACTAAGAACATCCTTGATCACCTTGCAAAGCCCCTCGAATTTTTCCTTCAAAGCTTCTTTCTTTTTATTCTCGTCTTTACTCTCATCGAGTTTTAGACCTTCCTTGGTAGCAGATACGAGCTCCTTGCCCTCAAATTCTTTCCACTGCCCTACTGCATACTCATCATTCTTATCCTTTTTCCTTTATTATTATTGTTTCAAAACATAAGAATGATAATAAATCAGAATCAAAACATTATAGGTGTATTATATGATATTTTATTACGATTAATTAGCAATTGGTTGATGTAATGGTCTTGTAGCTCAATTGGTTAGAGCGTCGGTCTTATTAACCGAAGGTCGTGGGTTCGAGCCCCACTAGGACCACAATTTTTTTGTTTAAATTATCAACAAATGGGTTTTATGCAGATAATTTAGGCATTTTTTTTTGGTAAACATGGGTTTCTGACTTAACATTGCGAGCCGACTAATTCCACGACGACTACCCTTTTTGGATAGCCTGGAGTCGGCGCAGGTGAACCTCCGAGGCCAGAAGGGGATTTATTTCAGAATTTAGGCATATCTTACTATCTAATCATCTTGTTTCTGTTGTAGTTTCTTTTGTGTTGTTCTTGTCTGGGTTTCTTTCTCTTTAATCATCTTCTTTGAAGAGGTGGAATGCCGTTTGTTTGTATTCAATTTTTTGTGGTTATATATTTTCACATTATCATTTTCATTTGTAATAACAACAATATCATTTTCATTTCAAAAGCTCCAAAAAACACCGGAACATATTTTTCATCCATCGATGAGCTTCTGGTCAACATTGTTGAGCTAGTTTCTTGCCCTCGAATTACGATATAATTTTGATCAAATTTTTCTTAGCATTTTATCTTGCAGATGATATGAATTGATGTGTGACTGAACCATGGTAAATATCCTACTCCACGTGCATTGTTACTTTTCAAAAATATTGATTCAAGTTATCCCACATGGGTGAAAGGATGTAAAATTTGCCTATTTACCATTGTTACTTTTGTAATAGATTGTTTCAAGTAATCCCACATGGGCGAAAGGATGTAAAATTTGCTTATTTATATGTTCGGATGTATGCTTTATATGCATGTTGAGTTTGGTACTTTAATGCTGGTTCGGTAATTGATGTCGTTCATCAAAGAATGAGATCCATAACCATAAACCAACATATAAGTTCTCAACTTTTTTTTTTTTTTTTTTTTTTTTTTTTTTTATCTCTTTAATGAACGAAATGTCTTTCTTTGTAAGTAGTCGATACGATACCATATTCTTGATTTCTAGCTTATAAGTAACATATGGTCGCATTACCGGTTTAATTGACATGTCTCAAGAGCGTGAGGTTGTACGTCATAGCAATCGTAAAACTTATTAAGATATCAAAACTCCAAAAACTAATAAGATGATTATAAAACCTTAAACTTTGAGAGAAAATCTATGACTAAAATTGCTCATAGTTTTATATTGCGTTGACGGTCCTTAACTTTGCAAAGAATCTCACCCATGGTCCTTAGTCTTAACTTCCATTAGCATAGTCCGTTAAAGTCAGTCTCTCATGAGGTCATAATCCAGTAAATTCACTCTAATCTTATTGATCCAAGTGTTAATCTTGTGGCCATAATCCAGCCACACCATTTCAATCTATTACAACTAAGACATTTTCATAAGAACATCACACTAGGTTGGGGTGGCAATTCGGGTTGACAGGTTGACGGGTCAGAAAATCTCAACCCAAACTTGAGTCATTTTAAATAATGGGTCAGCTATTTCAGCCCTAACCTGTTTACACATAACCCGAACCTGACCTATTTAACACGTATATATATACTTGGGTTGGTGGGTTAAATAGGTCACACATATTTAATAGGTTAAACGCGTTTCGGTTGACCTATGTAACCCGTTTATATACTAGAGTTGGCACATTAAATGTTTTAAGTGGGTTTGTAGGTCGACCCGTTTAACCCATATAATAAAATATAAATAAATGTTAATTTAAGAAAAAATCTTAAACGGGTTAACGGGTCGACCCGTTTAATTTATTTCCAACCCATGTTTAATAAACGGGTTAAATGGGTCGACCCAAACCCGACCCGAAATCTATTTACACTCAACGCAAACCTGTTAATTTTCGTGTCGATTTCAGATCGGGTTTTGTGTAGGGTCAGAAATTGACACCACTAACACTAGGAACCCACAACCTTTCATTTGTTAGCTACTCTACTCTAATATCGACCATCACCACTGCATTCGAGTATGATTTCGGCCACTGTCACCCTTACAATGCGACTCGCTTCATTTCTCTCCAACTTTCCGGTTCTTACATTTTTTTTACGTATGAGATATTGTGTGCCTTTCTTCAAAACTTGAGTATGTATATGTGTGTTTGGTTTTCTACATTAATTTATCAAGATATCCGTATAAGTAATAAGCTAACGAAAGTAGTGAAACAGGCCAATATTAATCGAATAAATTTTTGATATCAATAAAAGTAGTCTCGTTTAAAGTAAATGTAAATGTCAACAAAACATGGAAAACGAAGAAAATAAACATTTTACATGCCACATCATTTTACCAAAATGATCAAACTAGGGTGAGCAGAAAAACTGAAAAAGCTAAATAAACCGAAACCGTACCAAACTGAAAATAACCGAATCGAACTAATAACCGAACCGAATTTGCCAAAACCGAACCAAACCGAACTTTTAATTCGGTTCTCTGTTTGAATATGGTTTTGATAATCAAAACCAAAAACCGAACCGAAAACCAAATTCATGTAAATTCATATAAATAACAATAAAATTTTATCATAATATTAAAAAATACTTTTTATGTTTGAAATAACTTTTTTGGTTAAATATATTTGCATATTTTTCTTTTTTTTTAAATAAAGTGTGTAATTAGGATTAAACTGAAAACCAAACCGAACTAGAATTCAACCAAACCGAACCGAAAACAGAATTTGAATTCGGTTTGGTTTGGTTCACGGTTTGACCTTAAAAAAACTTTTGACTGAATTAACCAAACCGAATAACCCGAAAACCGAACCGATGAACACCCCTAGATCAAACAAAGATTTTTCGAAAAAAATTTAGTCACACTTTTTCAAAAGATTTTTCAAAAAAAAATGAAATTCTTATTTTTTAAATTTTAATTAAAGAAATGAAAAGCCCAATCTATCCTTCTTAATTTTGTTCTCTCTAACAAAAAAAGACGATACTTTTCAATCTATTATTCAAGTATCTCATTATAACTCTAATAACTATTCGTAACATATCCACCTTCTATTCTCGTCATTTCCGCCCACCATGAAAGTAAACATCTTTTCATCTTTTTAAAAATAAAAAATTTAATTTTATTTAAACGTGTTTTCATAATTCTCAACTCTAAACATTCCTCTTTTAACGAATCTAAAAATAAAAATAAAATAAAATTTTTTACAACTAAACAATACCTAAACCATTTTATACAATGCCATGACCTTATCGGTGCCAAGACATTAATTAATACCATAGTTTAAAAAGGAGAGGAAATCGTGACCCTTACAAATTCAAATTATTACCTAAACTAAACATAAGATGTAATGTATATCTTCTTCCAATTTAAACTAAAGTCCTAAACAATATATATAATACAGAGGACAATTCAATTGCATATCCTTATTTTGGTGCATACCAAGAGATAAATCCCCACCATCCATCTAATTTGATCTAATTGTGGGGATTAACTTAAGTCCATGTTTTTTTCCCAATTTTTCTTTGTCTTTTTGTCTTTTTTATTATTATTTTTGTCTTTTTTTTCTTTTTGTTTTTTTTTGTTTTTTTGTTTTCACGCTCTTTTTTTTCCTTTTCTTTTTCTTGGTTTTTTTTGTTTCTTTTTGTTCTTTTTTTTTCTTTTTTATTTTTTCATAATTCACGTTTTTTTTTGTTTGTTTTTTTTCTTTTCTTTTCTAAAATCATGTTTTTTTAATTAACCTTTTTTTTTCCCTTCTTCTTCACTTTTTCATACGTTTTCGTCTGTTTTCGTCCGTTTTCATCCGTTTTCAAACGTTTTCGTTCGTTTCATACGTTTTTGTCTGTTTTCATATGTTTATACACGTTTTCGTCTGTTTTCAGAAGTTTTTGTCCGGTTTTTATTTTTTCGCTCATTTTTATATGTTTTCGTCGATTTTCAGACATTTTCGTCCGTTTTTCTTACGTTTTCATCTGTTTTATTATGTTTTCGTTCGTTTTCATACGTTTTCATCTATTTTTCTTTCGTTTTTGTCAATTTTTCATAAGTTTTCGTCCATTTTCAGACGTGTTTTTACGCTTTCATACATTTTCGCATGTTTTCTTACGTTTTCGTCCGTTTTTATCCGTTTTCGCCCATTTTCGTTCGTTTTTATACGTTTTCGTCTATTTTTTACGTTTTCGTTCGTTTTAATACGTCTTCATCCGTTTTCTTTCATTTTCGTCCATTTTTCATAAATTTTTGTCTATTTTCATACGTGTTTTTACGCTTTCATACGTTTTTGTCCATTTTCATACGTATTCGTCCGTGATATTTAGTGATATCCAGAATATCACTTGTGATTTTCTGAATATCACTTGTGATATTCTGAATATCATTTGTGACTTTCTTATATTTTCATCCGTTTTCATATGTATTCGTCAGTTTTCATACGTATTAGTCCGTTTTCGTCCGTTTTCTTATGTTTTCGTCCATTTGTATACGTTTCTGAATATCACAATTGATATTCAGAATATCACTTGTGATTTTCTGAATATCAATTGTGATATTCTAAATATTACTTGTGATTTTTGAATATCTATCACTTGTATTTTTCTGAATATCACTTGTAATTTTCATGTTACAAAACATATGTCGAAAATCACTTATTATATTCAGAAAGTCACTTATGATATTCAGAATATCATTTGTCATATTCTGAATATCACAGAATATTACTTATGATATCCAGAATATCATTTGTGGTACTCATAGTATCACTTGTGATATTCTGCATATCATAGAAAATCACTTGTGATATTCAGAATATCACTTGTGATATTCTGAATATCATATAATATCATTTGTGATATTCAGAATATAACGTATGAAAGTGTAAACACAAGTATGAAAAGGACAAAAACGTTTGAAAACTGGACAAAAATGAAAGAAAACGGACGAAAAGTATGAAAACGAATGAATACGTATGAAAACGGACGAAAACGTATGAAAGCTTAAAACACGTCTGAAAATGGACGAAGACGTATAAACAATGGACGAATGTTACTTATGATATTCAAAATATCATTTGTGGTACTCATAGTATCACTTGTGATATTCTACATATCACAGAAAATCTTGCGATATTCTGCATATCACAAAAAAAAAAAAAAAAAAAAAAAAAAAAAAAAAAAAAAAATCACTTGTGATGCTCACAATATCACTAGTGATACTCAGAATATCACCTGTGATACTCAGAATATCACCTGTGATACTCATAATATCATAGAATATCACTTGTAATATTCAGAATATCAGTTGTGATATTTACAAACATATGAAAATGTCTGAAAATGGCAAAAAAAAACATGTAAAAACGGACGTAAACAAATAAAAAATGGACGAAAACGTAAGAAAATGAACGAAAGTGTATGAAAACGGAAGAAAACGTATGAAAGTGTAAACACATGTATGGAAAGGACAAAAATGTTTGAAAACTTGACGAAAACGAAAGAAAACGGACGAAAACGTAAGAAAACGAACGAATATGTATGAAAACGGATGAAAACGTATGAAAGCGTAAAACAAATATGAAAACGGACTAAGGCATATGAAAAATGGACGAATATTACTTTGATACCCTTTATATCATTTGTGGTACTTATAGTATTACTTGTTATATTCTGCATATCACAGAAAATCTTGTGATATTCTGCATATCACAAAAAATCACTTGTGATACTCAGAATATCACTAGTGATATTCAGAATATCACTTGTGATATTCAGAATATCACTAGTGATACTCATAATATCACTTGTGATACTCTGAATATCATAGAATATCACTTGTGATATTCAGAATATCAGTTGTGATATTTAGAAACATCTAAAAACGTCCGAAAATGGCAAAAAAAACATTTGAAAATGGACGAAAACGAATAAAAAATGGACAAAAACGTAAGAAAACAGACGAAAGTGTATGAAAACGGAAGAAAAC
Organism: Artemisia argyi; assembly: GCA_030686995.1. Taxonomy (NCBI): domain Eukaryota; kingdom Viridiplantae; phylum Streptophyta; class Magnoliopsida; order Asterales; family Asteraceae; genus Artemisia; species Artemisia argyi. The sequence continues at coordinate 242,901,012 of CM060701.1, forward strand.
GTATGAAAGTGTATAAACATGTATGAAAAGGACAAAAATGTTTGAAAACTTGACGAATACGAAAGAAAACGGACGAAAACGTAAGAAAACGAACGAATATGTATGAAAACAGACAAAAACGTATGAAAGTTTAAAACAAGTCTGAAAACGGACGAAGGCGTATGAAAAATAGACGAATATTACTTTGATACCCAGAATATCATTTGTGGTACTTATAGAATTACTTGTGATATTCTGCATATTCTGAATATCACAGAATATCACTTGTGATATCGAATATCACTTGTGATATCGAATATCACTTGTGATATTCAGAATATAACTTGTGACGTTTAGAATATAACTTGTGATGTTTAGAATATCACAGAATATCACTTGTGATATTCAGAATATAACTTGTGATACTTAGAATATAACTTGTGATATTTAGAAACATATGAAAACGTCTGAAAATGGCAAAAAAAACATTTAAAAACAGACGAAAACGAATGAAAATGTATGAAAACGGAAGAAAACGTATGAAATTGTAAAAACATGTATGGAAAGGACAAAAACGTTTGAAAACTGTACGAAAATGAAAGAAAACGGACGAAAACGAATGAAAATGTATGAAAATGGACAAAAACGTATGAAAGCGTAAAAACACGTCTCAAAATGGACGAAGACGTAGACGAAAACGAAAGAAAACGGACGAAAACGTATTAAAACGAACGATAACGGATGAAAACGAGCGAAAATGTAAGAAGACAGATGAAAACGTATGAAAACAGACGTTAACGAGCGAAAACGTAAGAAATCGGAAGAAAAACGTATGAAAACGAACAAAAACGTAAGAAAAAGAGCGAAAATATATGAAAACGGACGAATAAGTTTGAAAACAGTAAAAGACGCATGAAAACGAAAAAACACGTGAACTAAAAAGAGTGAATTAAAAATAAATGATCTAAAAGAAAGTGAATTAAAAAAATAGTGTGAATTAGGAAAAAAAAAAAAAATGAAACAAAAAAAAACAAAAAAACAAAAAACAAAAAAAGAAAGAAGAAGCGTGAAAAAAGGAGACAAAAAAACAAAAAGAAGGAAAGAAAAAAAAATGAATAATAAAAATGACAAAAAAGGAAAAGAAAAGGAGAAAAAAAAAACATGGATTTAGGTTTTCTTATTTAATCTTAGGTTAATCCTCACTATTAGATCAAACTAGATGGATGGTGAGGATTTGTCCCTTGATATGAACTAAAATTAGAGTATGCAAAATAAAGTGACTATACTATAATAAGTTCTACAATATAATACGAACATGAATAAGGCTTTGTTCGGATTCGTCCAGTTCGTTTTCAGACCTAATTAATACCATACTTTAAAAAGGAGAGGAAATCGTGAGCGACCTTACAAATTCAAATTATTACCTAAACATAAGATGTAATTCGTCTCGGCCTCAATGTATATCTTCTTCCAATTTAAACTAAAGTCCTAAACAATATAATACAACTATAATAAGTTCTAGATATATTATATTTAAATCATGTAAATCTGCACCTTCCATATGGCGGCAATATATAATCTCGCTATATTTATACGCAAAAACCTACGTCTCACATTATTGTTCTTTTCTAAACCTTTGTTATCGAAACCTAATAAACCAAAGAGATCGACAATGAGGGTACATGTTCCACATGACGTCATATTGAAACCTAAACGAAAGAGATCGACAATGGAAGTACATGTTCCACATGAAGTCATATTGAAACCTAAACGAAAGAGATCGACAATGGAAGTACATGTTCCACATGACGTCATATTGAAACCTAAACGAAAGAGATCGACAATGGAAGTACATGTTCCACATGACGTCCTATTCAACCACATACTACCAAGAATTCCAGCCAAATCTGCTTGTCGTTTCAGGTGTGTTTCAAAAGAATGGCACTCGTTCCTAATGTCAAAGATGTTTGAAAACATGCACATCGACCACCAGAAAAACAACATTAAACTTCTGGCCATATCTAAATCAGAAAGAACATTATCCGAGTTTATGTTTACCACCATCGACTGTGAAGCGCCACCGAGTCATGATAAGGGTTTAACTCCCACAAGCCGCCCTTTACCACAATTCGAAGACGCTAATCCTCATAGTATTCATATTCTCACATCTTTTCATGGATTGGTATGTCTAGGCATACATGAGATCAAGAATGTCCATGTATACTCCCATCTAATCTTATGGAATCCTTTGACAAATGAGTATAAGATGTTGCCCAAATTTAATTACAAGGAATACAACAATGATATTTGGCACTCCGATTCAGATTTCGGATTGTATTACAGCTCTTGTGAAGATGACTACAAGCTTCTATTCGTAAATTATGCAAATCATGTTTACAATTATGAAGAAAAAAAAAATGTTTACATATACTCATTAAAATTGGACTCATGGAGAAAAGTAGCCGACTTTCAGCATACAGGTAAACTTTATCCTGGACATTGGAGTCGAGGTACTTATTTGAATGAAAATCTCTACTTCTTACAAGACCACTCGCACCCGAACGAACGGTTAAGCTCCATTATGAGGTTTAACACAAAAACTGAACGGTTATCACAGATAGAAACTCCATGTGTTGATGATTATCCAAATGCGTGTAATTATTTTGCCACTATGATGGTTAAAAAAGATTGCATTCATGTTTGTGTCAAATATGACATTGAAGACATGAGTTGTGATGAATATGGGAATATGAAGGGTTTCGGAACGAAGACCCGTATTAAGTTGTGGAAGTTGGATGAAAATGGGAATATGAAAGAAGTGGTAAGTTATCAACTAATTAGTAGGCCCTATGTTTGTGATCATACTATTAGCTATCTGATTCCATTCCACTTAATGAAGAACGGAAACTGGCTCATGAGGAATTGCCGTTACAAGCATCCAATTTATGAAGTTGATCTCAAAAAGAAGAAGCACATCAAAGACAAAGGCAACATTAATATAGTCGATGTAGAAGGTAGATACATTGAAACGTTTGTGTCACCCAATCGATATATGAAGTAGCCATCAGCATATCGTATTTTTATTTTAATAATGATTATTGTTCTTTTTGTTTCTGTCTTTTCATCCAATATATCTGTTTGTATTCTTTTGGTTCGCTAGCTTCTTAGTCATTCCAATTGAGCCACAAGTTTCAAATTAAGATGTCATGTATGGTTAACTTTTATTTATTATTTGGTACAATTTTATGTATGTATGCCTGATACATTACCAATACCATTCAAATGTAACATTGACGTAGCGTTTGGTATGTCGTAATCAAAGGTAGAATGGAAATGATTATTACTATGGAATGAGAAAATGTTGTTTGTTTATATTTATGTAATGCAATAATTCATTACAAGGAATGACTCATTACACCAAAACCATTCCTTAGGGTCCCCTACTTCTTTTTCATTACATCCCGTAATGGAATCAAAATTACATAAAACTCCACCATTAACTAACCATATTAATGAAACTTCTCATCAATAATGGGCATTTTAGTCTTTTTATTATGATTCAATTACGTCTTATCAAACAAACCAAACATGATAAATAATGGTAATGACTCATTACATTACACCACTTATTCCATTACATCGGTCATTCCATTCATTTAACATTTCATTTCGTCCTACCAAACGAAAAGTGTTAAACTATTAGACGTAGATGGCCCGAGCGCGGTTGTGGGCTATAGGTCGTTCTATGTAATTGCATTTTAAATACCGTATCTTTCTTTGTAAGTAGTCGACAGGATACCATATTCTTGATTTATTATTAGTAACATGTGGTCACATTACTCGTTTGATGGTTCAACATTTCTCAAGAACATGATGTTGTACGTCATAGCAATCGTAGAACTTATTAAGATATCAAAACACCAAAAAATAATAAGATGATTATAAAAACTTAAATGTTAAAAGAGAAAATCTATGACTGAAATTGATATTGTATCATTGGTTTCAATTAGTCCCACATTGGTCTAAGTATAGAAAACTTGCTTATTAATATACTGTGGTGTATATTTTTTTTAACCAAATTGAGGTTGGTATTATAATGTCGGCTTGTAGTGTTTGATCATGTTTATTTAAAAATATGACTAGATGCTATAAGGAGACCATATAAGTTCGATGCCTTATTCTAAATTTCTTATCAGTAACATGGTCGCATTACTAGTTTGATGGTTCAACATGTCTCAAGAACATGGTTCTGCGTCATAGTTTTCTTACTTATTTTTCTTCTCATCTTCACTCTTATCGAATTTCAGATCTTTAGTAGCAGAAACGAGCTTCTTGCCCTCGAATTACAATATATTTTTAATCAAAATTTTCTCAGCAATTTATATTGGGGATAAACTGTTGAACCATGGTGGATATCAAACTTCAAGTGCATTGCTTACAACCGTGTTTAAGTTTGTTATCGATTTATCCACAGCATAAAAAGAATAAAACATTACAAGAAATATTTGGTTTTGGCAACAAAGGTGCTATGTCATTGAAACAATTTTTTGTGTGAGGTCAATTTTATGAAAAATTGTTTCATTTAATCCCACATGGATAAAAGGATTGAAAATTTGCTTATTATTAAACTCACCTGTATTTATTTCTACACAAGATGAGTTTAGTATTATATTGTTGTCTTCTAGTGTCTGATGTTGTTTACTGAAAATCGCATCAACAACTTGGAGATTACAATGTAGTTCTAAACTAAGGAGTAATATTTTATCTTTTTAATAGTCACTGAAGAGTTTGTCTTTCATTTGTAACTGAATAGTGTCATAACAAATGTATAACTTATTAAAAATATCAAAACATAAGAAAATAATAAGACAGTTATATGCATTTATTTTAAGATATGCTTTTACACTACCTTGTTAGCTTACAATGAATTAACTCACAAGTGACGACAGACGAGGCTTTCTTGTTGTGTTTGTATTAGCTTTTGATAAAAAGGAAAAATGTGTTGGCTAGCTAACATTTCTTAGTTGAATTAATATGAGTATGTCAATCGTCACATGATCAACAAATCCTGTTATTTATATGGCCATTATGTTCGGAGTTTACACGTACGTGCTTGTCCCATTTGCGATTTAAATTTACGAAACACTTGATAATCAGAAAACCATGTTAAACAAATATCTCCATGTGTGCATTGTTACTTTTCTAAAAATTTGTTTCAAGGAGTCCCACATGGATGAAAGGATGTAAATTTTGCTTATTTATATACTTTGATGTATGCTTTCTATACATCTTGAGTTTGGTGTCATAATGCCGGGTTGTCGTAATTGATGTTGTTCATTAAGAAATAACATCAAAATGTATAGCTACGTCATTTAAGTTCTGAGCTTAATTTTTTTTGACTTCTTAATTAATTATCGGTATATGTATCTTTTTTAATTTTCGAGCACTCTATCTTATATTGTAATTACTACAATGACTTATTTTCATTTCAATGCTCAACTTTTTAGTAGGAACATGGTTGCATTACCAGTTCAATGCAATTAGTACGCTTATTCTTAATTTCTTGTTAGGAATATATAGTTATAATCCCGTGAACGCACGGGGTTTTTAAAAGCTTTTTTTTTTAGTTATATATTATTATTAATTAAGAAGTGAACAACTTAACGTGTCTTGTTAGGAACATGGTTGCATTAGTGGTTCCATGGTTCAACCTGTCTTAATTAAGAATCCGATGATTTCATAACAAATATAAAACTTTTATACAAGTTAGAGATTAGTATTATATTATTGGTTTGTAGTATTATTAATTAGATACTACTATCCTACCATATAAGTCCTCAACTTAATTAATGTTTTATCTCTTTAACGAACGAAATGTCTTTCTTTGTAAGTAGTCGATGCCACATTCTTGATTGCTTATTAGTAATATGGTGGCATTAACGGTCCATAATCACTTTAAGACAAACCATCTCCGCACATCTGTTAAGCGATGCAGATTACATTGCAATATCTAAACATGTACATTAATTAGTACCAAAGGACTGATTGTAGGCATATAATTTCTGTTGTTCCACATGTTATAGCAATTCTCAGCATACAAAATCAACAAAAGAGATTAGGCACCAAATAGTAATATAGACCTTTAGAGAGAGAAAAATAAATAAATAAATAAATAAATAAATAAATAAATAATATAGACCTTACTTCAGAAATTCCAAATCCAACTACACCGGAAGTGATTCAACATAGTCTTCTTGCTAGACATGTAGCCAGCCATGCTTGAGTCTCTTAAAGCTTGTGCCTTGAGAGTTCTTTCCATGTTGGCAGTCCACCCGTATTCACCTATAACCAAACAGCAGGGGGAATGTTGGATATATGAGACGTTACTCTCACAAAAATTTGCTCACAAAAATTATTACGACAAAATATTAAATAACTCTTGGTTATTTAAAGAACAATGGCACTCAAAAATTCTTTATTTAAAAACTTGTTTTTCTTTTGATAGCTCACTGGCACAAATTCTCTACTTGTTTGCTATTTAGACTTCATGTAGTATACTATTACAATATGAAAACAATGACAAGTACATCATATGCATAGTAGTGTATAGTATTCAACTATGGTAGGTGATCTTATTGCCGTAAATACATTTCACAATCTTCAGATGTGTAGTTGACTTGATTTGGAGGAAACAAAGAAACAATTTTCTTCATCAATCAAACATGTTTAAAATTTTGCCATACTATTCTTTTCTCAACTCTTAATAGTAAGGCTTGTCCCCAAAATTATTTTCCTTTTCTTTTGTGGTCGGCAAAACACATTAGTTTGCATTCTCCCCCTAATGTGTTTTGGTTGAACTCCCAACTTTCGTCTGAGCTCCTGAAACTTTCTCGTGGAAGTGCTTTTGTGAAAATATATAACCACGAAAGAATCGAATACAAACAAAGAGCATTCCACCTCTCCAAACAAGATGATTAAAGATAAAGGAACCCGGACAAGAACAATACAACTAAAGAAACTACAACACAAACAAGATGATTAGATAGTAACATATGCCTAAATTATCTGCATAAAACCCGTTTGTTGATAATTTAAACAAAAAAATTGTTTAAAATTGTGGTCCTGGTGGGGCTTGAACCCACGACCTTCGGTTAATTAGACCAACGCTCTAACCAATTGAGCTACAAGACCGTTACATCAACTAATAGTAAATTAATCGTAATAAAATATCATTATAATCAAAATATGAAACAAAACTTTTATTATAAATATAACATAGTTAATAAACAATCAAATATATTATACTAGCCTAAGGCCCGGTCGTTGGCCGGCTAGCTTAAAGTATTATTATTAAACTACACAAACTATTATAAACATAATGTTAAAATAAATAAATCCGAAAAAATGTATAATGTTGTAGAAAAAACTGGATAACACGATATCAGATCCTCTCGTGAATAAACCAAATTAATTTATTGACCCAATTTTATTAAACGTTCATCAGATGTGACACCAAAAGGTTCTTGTAACTTGTAAGTTTCCGAGGAGTTGGTAGAAAAAGGCCCCTGCATAAACTTAAATACGATGATATCAATTGTCAACCCATATATTTTGATGAAATATATTGTGCTAAATTTTTGTTAGAAAAAAAATAAGAGAAATACGACGTGACCTATTAACAGGTAAAAATCTAGATATGTAACTGTAACAGGTGAACACATAATCACCATTAGAGAAACCTTCATCAAGCTAAAGCGTATATCCCAAGAAAAAATGTAATCCAAATTGTGGTCTTTTCCCAAGACTGCAGTTGAAACTTATATTGAAAACGTATATCCAACGTCTGTGTTTAGTGCAACTTAAAAACCTTATAGGAGCAAATACAGTTTAGCAGCAGACCTACATTCAAAATACCTACCCACATCCATCTATTGATTACTTAATTCCGGTCACATGCCTAATCGTAGACTTTGAGCAAACTAATTATAAAGTGACCTTTGGCGCATATAAAATGCACTATTAGAAATATACATTTAGGGGTGTTTGGTATTGCACATTTAAACTAACTATTGTTAGGGTGTATGCTAAAAGTTTTTAATGGCCACATAAACATACGATGCGGATGCACAAGTAATCTCCTCAACCATAATGTGACTACAGGTATAGATGGGAAGTACTGTGACAGCAGGTATAGATGGAAAGTGTGGGTGCCTCATATCACCCAAAAGGCTTATTTATACAGCTCCATGCATATGAAAGCTAACTGGTAACATTTAATGCCGAGAAGATGGAAGGAAGAGACGCTGGACAGATGAAAAGCTATTCTTTGAGGCAGTTTTTTAACTACAGGAATCAGATTGTTGGGATTCTTATGGGGGTGGACTGGAAACGGTTTTTTAGGGGTGTATTAAAGTTATGGCTTCATCAATACTTATTGCCTTCATCAATGGGCCATAAAGAAGGGCTGTATGACAGATTTTGTATACTTTTTTCTTTTTTCTTTCGTTTAAATATTTATGGTTTGTAATTGAAAGCTATTAAAAGCTTTCAAATTAATGCAAGAGCAAATGAATGCACATTTCATCTTGAAAGCTCTTAAAAGCTGCAGAATAAGCTCAGTATGGTGTATATTCATTAGCTTAAACCACATATTTGAGTTTATTGGCTTATGACATAAATGCTCACATTCAATATGCGGAACTCATTCTTTATATATATATATATATATATATATATATATATATATATATATATATATATATATATATATATATATATATATAGATTTAATGTGTTTAGAAAAGAATATTCAATCACAATTAATTGCTTAAATATGATTAATAATCTTGTCATAAGACATGCATTAAATATGTGCACAATATTGTCCATATGATTTTTATACAAAGATTTAAACCACAATGGTTTCCTTATCTTTGAAGAAACTCATCTTCATTTTCTAGTCTAACTATTAAGATAAACCAAATTTCTGAAATTGATTATCTTTATAGACATCATCTTAATCATTCATAGCATGTTTACTTTACCCAATTTCATATCCGGTAATGTTTCATGATGATTATCAGGTTTACCATAATTCTGTAAATCATAGCCCTCAGCATATTAATCAAATATCTGAGATATTTTGCTATTCTATAAATGAGAATTCCATCATCTTGAAATTTAACATTTTAATGTCAAGCTTTATCATGATATTTACTAGTGTATTTTAGAAGATTATATATCTTGTAATTTTATCTTTTAAAGTTCAAAACTCTCACTAATTAGTCTATACCTTTCTTGTAATAGAGCCCGGTTTTAAGAGGAAAACACGGCTTTAAGGGTTCAAAACATAAAGCCCGGTCTTTTGTTAGAGAACATGGCTCTATAAGAAGAATAGAGCCCGCTTTATTAAACGAAAACATGGCTCTAACCGTTTTTAACATAAAGCCCGGTTTCTTACCAGAAAACATGGCTCTAAACCTTTTTTTTTTAAACGGAATCCATTTAGAGCCTGTTTTTCATTAAAACTGGGCTCTATGAAGGGGGCTCTATTCTCAAATCTCTAGTAGTGCAAGTTCCTCAGCAAACCCACTGCAAATGTTATTTAATGCTAAAATCCATTTCCTTAACCCCATGTCCTATGAGAAACCACAAATTGGTATGCCATTGGATCAATAATGTTAATTTATTTTTGTCTATTTCATAGGCGGTGCAAAACCATAAACCGCTCCCATATCCTCACTACATTCACCCAAAAAATCAACAACACCTACATAATCCATTGTCATAATATCGATCACATCATAAAAGATACACACTTAGAGCTGATTATTGCAGCTTCCTATCACAATAACCGCAGTTTATATGGACATCTAAACACCCTCTTAGACCATTATGCTGTAGAAGACATTTAACCCACTCAAGTACTCGATCAACATCTTTCCATCAGTGTAGTACACATGTTTTCAATGTCAATGTTCATTAGTGACATTTTTATTGATATATATATATATATATATATATATATATATATATATATATATATATATATATATATATATATATATATATATTTGGGTAAAGGGTTTCAATACCCGGTGAAAATACATTTTTATTGATATAAAGTTAAATGAAAGGATATCTTTCATTTCTGAGACTGTTCTACAAGTAATATTGAAATGCTTATGTGGGATCTATTGATAGAATAGAAGTGTACGTGGTGATAAGCTTCTGGATTTATGTGATTTGTTGAATGTTAATGTTAATTCAATGATGCTTATAAGAATCAACCACCTCTGATACTATCTTTTGTGCATGCATATTTAAAATTCTGTTGCAACTTTAAAGTCATGCGACTCATATGAATAAGTCCCTTTGGAGAACCTACCATTGTGCCTCAGTGTGGCTTGCATTATAGATAACCTCGTCGAATTCCTATCTATAGAACTAGTTGAGCATAAGCGCAATTTTAATTTCATAAATTTTTAGGTCCACAGGATATATCGAAACAATTAAGCTAACAAAGAACAAAAAGAACCGATGGTCAGTTAAAAAGTGAATAGGTGTCTAAAACTCTAAATACTCGGTTTAAGAGTACTATTGAAATCTTAATGCTTACATGGCGTGTTAAAAATGTTTTTTAGTTAATTGAATTAATGCATAACCTTATAATAGCAGGTGTTTCAAGGTTCCTCATAGAATCTAAGGTGTTGCAATATCAGTAATCAAACACTTACACTTGGATATGATTGTCATATAGTATCACCTAAGCATTTCATCAAGCACCTTGTATTCAATTAGATTCCAATATATTTGAGTAATTACTGTGAGTCGTTATATGTACTGCATATTGAAACTCAACAAATAAAATGCCTAAAACAAACTAAACATATTGAAGAACATATACTGGTATCTAATGCTAGAAAATTGAATAGTAAAAAACAATTAGCTGAATAGTAAATAAAATGGATGTTATACCTCCTAACTAGCAATTATGGTGGCGACACGGCGGTGGTGATGCACGACGTGGCCATGGTGGTGGCGCGCTGCGAATAAGGCGGTGATGATGCGCGGTGTGGCCCCGGTGGTGGTGCGCTACGACGAAGGTGGTGATGGTGCGCGATGGCGGAGGCAGTGTGGCTGTGGTGATGATATCTAGTTTTAACTTTTAAGTGTTTGAGTTGGCCACTGGGTTTTTTCTGTATGTAGATCTGGTAGGTGAAAAGGAATGCAAAGTGAAAAAAAATAGGAGGGAGAAATCCCGCTCAATGCTCAAATGAAAAATCAAACTAATTAGTCTATACCTTTCTTGTAATAGAGCCCGGTTTTAAGAGGAAAACACGGCTTTAAGGGTTCAAAACATAAAGCCCGGTCTTTTGTTAGAGAACATGGCTCTATAAGAAGAATAGAGCTCGCTTTATTAAACGAAAACATGGCTCTAACCGTTTTTAACATAAAGCCCGGTTTCTTATCAGAAAACATGGCTCTAAACCTTTTTTTTTAAGACGGAATCCATTTAGAGCCTGTTTTTCACTAAAACTGGGCTCTATGAAGGGGGCTCTATTCTCAAATCTCTAGTAGTGCAAGTTCCTCAGCAAACCCACTGCAAATGTTCTTTAATGCTAAAATCCATTTCCTTAACCCCATGTCCTATGAGAAACCACAAATTGGTATGCCATTGGATCAATAATATTAATTTATTTTCGTCTATTTCATAGGCGGTGCAAAACCATAAACCGCTCCCATATCCTCACTACATTCACCCAAAAAATCAACAACACCTACATAATCCATTGTCATAATATCAATCACATCATCTAAAAGCTATATAAATTTTATGGCATGTAAGAGGCAAAAGATGTCGAGATTGCCATTCAAATGAAAGAACTCTCAAAATGTAAGTTATGCACTTACATTCCCATTTTTGTAAGTAATTTGCAATACCGCAATAGCATAAATAGGCACATTGAAAAAAAAACGCCTCCTTAGTTGTTTATGTACATCAATAAGCATAAAACGAAGGTGGTTAAGCATGTCCCAAGCAAGGGATGATAACACTTATCAGGACGAGTTTTACCTGTTGAAAGAGATGTATCAGTAATTGTCTGTAAAGTTATCATAACTTCACTCGGAGGAAAAATAATACCTAAAACGCAGGAACAAAAAGGGCTTAATCAGTACAAATAACACCAATTCCTTAAATAACGGTATGATCTCCCAGTTTCTTAAATAACGGCAATGGAATACCAATTTTGTAACCAATCGTTCATCTACTCATGCTGATTATTCAAATATACCCGTGGTTGATTCTAAAACTGCAATACAGATTTAGTTTGGGTCCCATTGTACCTTAAACATCACGAGAAAGCTCTTCATGACCTCTAAGCCTCAAAGCCTTGACTTCTACTACAAATTTGATGTATTTGGCTGCATAGTTTCGGTCCAGCCTACTTATATAAATTCACAAAACACATAAGAATTAACAAGTGATTTGACAGATCTTACACGATGCATGCAAATCAAACATAGACAATCTTGAATGTTGGCATTCATGCTAATCGGATACCATGTGATTATTCTACAAATATTTCATGTTCGGTAAAGTGGAAAAACGTTACCCGAATAAAAAAGTGCTACTCCATTACGACACTTAGCACATGAAATGATTTTATAAATAACTAACCACGTTGTTACAAAATGAGAAACTCAGTGTCATCATACACAACTTAGCCTCCACAAAGTAGTTCTAAAAGGATGTGTTCCTTAAACCCTTTGTTACAAAATGATCTCGATACCAATTAGCTTCGTTCAACCCATGGTCAATGCTGTGTATCACACATCACATAAATTGATAATGTTCTTTGATTATATCAAGATTCACTTTTAATGTAGAATTCAAACCTTAACAACTTATCAAGATTCACTTTTAATTAAAAAAAAAAAAAAAAAATTGAATAATACACAAAAACCAGGTCCAATAAATTTGTAAGAAAATTATAAACGGGACACATAGCATATAGCAGGAACAAATATGGGAAGATTATGTAACATGAGATTCATAATGACCTGAAATCGAAATCGGTTGAATGTGTTTGTTAGGGTTCAAGATCAATTGTTTTTTGATCAACAATCAATCGTTTAATTGAGGGGATTTTTTTTTTTTTTTTTTTTTTTTTTTTTTTTTTTTTTTTTTAAATAGAGATCCGAATGGTTATGATCTAAGATCCTTATTTATTTTTTTATTTATTTATTTTATTTTTGGATATTTTAGAGGAGGGTTGATTGAGATGGCTCGCTATAAATATACACAAAAACCTACATCTCACATTATTACTCTTTTCTAAACCTAAACCAAAGAGATCGACAATGGAGGTTCATGTTCCACATGACATCCTATTCAACCACATACTACCAAGAATTCCAGCCAAATCTGTTTGTCGTTTCAAATATGTTTCGAAAGAATGGCACTCATTCCTTACGTCAGATGTGTTTAAAAACAAGCATAACCGCCACGTTGATGACCATAAAAACAACCTTAAACTTCTGGTTATATCTCAATCAGAGACAACATTATTCAAGTTTATGTTTACCACCATCGACTGTGAAGCGCCACCGAGTCATGATAAGGGTTTAACTCCCACAAGCCGCCGTTTACCACAATTTGAAGACGCGAATCCTCATAGTGTTCATATTCTCGCATCTTTTCATGGATTGGTATGTCTAGGCATAAATGAGATCATGAATGTTGATGTATACTCTCATCTAATCTTATGGAATCCTTTGTCGAATGAGTATAAGAGGTTGCCCAAATTTAATTACAATGAATACGACAATTATATTTGTAATGACTATTCAGATTTCGGATTGTATTACAACTCTTGTGAAGATGACTACAAGCTTCTATTTGTAAATTATTTTTATGACGATAGTGTTTACATATACTCATTAAAATTGGACTCATGGAGAAAAGTAGCCGACTTTCAGCATACAGGTGAACTTTATCCTGGACATTGGAGTCGAGGTACTTATTTGAATGAAAATCTCTACTTCCTACAAGAACACTCGCACGAGAACGGACGGTTAAGTTCCATTATGAGGTTTAACACAAAAACTGAACGGTTATCACAGATAGAAACTCCCTCTGTTGATGATTATCCAAATGCGTGTAATTATTTTGCCACTATTATGGTTAAAAGTGATTGCATTCATGTTTGTGTCAAATATGACATTGATAACATGAGTTTTGACGAATATGGGAATATGAAGGGTTTCGGAACGAGGATCTTTATTAAGTTGTGGAAGTTGGATGAAAATGGGAATATGAAAGAAGTTGTAAGTTATCAACTAATTAGAAGGCCGTATGTTTATGATCATACTATTACTATTATTAGCCATCTGGTTCCATTCCACTTAATGAAGAACGGAAACTGGCTCATGAGGGATCGCTGTTACAAACATCGAATTTATGAAGTAGATCTCAAAAAGAAGAAGCACATCAAAGACAAAGGTAAAGGCATAGAAGAAGGCAACATCTATGACACCTTTGAGTATGCGAAAGTTAGACTGGGTGACAAGAATATAGTCGATGTAGAAGGTAGATACATTGAAACGTTTGTGTCACCCAATCGATATATGAAGTAGCCATCAGCATATCGTATTTTTATTTTAATAATGATTATTGTTCTTTTTATTTCCATTTAGACAGAAATATAATAAATTTATCAGTAGGTAATTAACTGTGTTTACTTGGGTATGTAGCTAAACTTTTCATCCAATATATCTGTTTGTAATATTTTGGTTCGCTAGCTTCTAATTCTTTGCTATACTATATATTCATTCCAATTGAGCCACAAGTTTCAAATTAAGATGTTATGTATGGTTAACTTTTATTTACTATTATTTGGTACAGTTTTATGTATGTTTGTGATACACCAGGGGCTGGTCTTGAGCCAAGACGTAGTACAAGGGCGTCTACAGCACTGGTGTGGCACAAGGACTTTGTGTTGCACTAGGATGACTACTATCTTTTTGTTTCTGTTATTTTAGGATATGTCATTGAGTCAACTTAGATAAGTTTCAATCTGAGTCTGTGTTAGGATAAGTGCCATGTTAGGTTGTGTCTGGTGATAAGTGCCACATTAGGATAAGTGCCAGTTGTGTTTGTGTTTGAGTAGGATTACCCTACGAGTCCTGTAGTCTATATATAAGTCACGTCAATGAATGAAATCAGGCAGCTTTTTTTGAGTCAATTAATCTGTTCTTCTTCTTCTTATTTCTTAGGAACAAGCATCCACTTGAAGTGGTACTAATTACCGATACTACTAAATCCGGGTCGTATCAATTGGTGCTTTCATTGCTATCATGAGCATCGACGAAAACACTATTCGGTTGTTGCTCAAAGAGCAAGCCGACACAGTTCAACAGATTGCACAACAACAAGCTGCGGGTTTTCAGGAGCAGCTTAATGCCTTGCGTATGGAATTGCAGGCCACACGTGGGTTGCTTCAGAATCGTCCCGGGGGTGGCGATCAAGGGTTATTGCCACGATCGATGCGTTTGGATGTTCCCAAATTTACCGGGGATGATCCTGAACGATGGATTTTCGCTATTACAGAGTATTTTTCTTTACTTAATACACCTGCAGATCAACGTTTACGGATTGTGGGATTTAATCTCGAAGGAGCAGCTGCTGAATGGTTTCGTTGGATGTCAAAGAATGGGTTAATCACCGATTGGGAGCGATTTGTGGAGAGTGTTAAACAACGTTTTGGTCCCTCCAAGTATGAAGATCCACAGGGAGCCTTGTCAAAGTTGCTGCAACTCGGTACGGTTGAAGAATACCAACGCGAGTTTGAAAAGCTAATGAACAGGGTTATGGATATTCCAGAAACGCTACTCATATCTTTTTAAATCTCGGGGCTTAAGCTTCATCTTCAGCGTGAGTTGTTAGTATCAAAACCAACAACGTTAGGTGACGCGTTCTCGTTGGCACATATTACCGAAGCCCGTTTGGACGACCAAGTTACTTCAGTATCTGTTGCGGCGGCTAAAGCAGTGTCAAGTTCTGGGGGACAACGCCAGTCAAATAATCGTTTTGGGGTTCCTACAACAACAGTTAGCACTACTAAACCACCGTTGTTACCAACGCCATCCCAATCCCATGCCAATGCAAATTCTAAACAACTTGCTATAAAGTGGATTTCATCAGCGGAACGTCAGGACCCTTTGAGCAAAGGGCTGTGCTTTAATTGTGATCAAAAGTGGGTGCGCGGTCATAAGTGCCCAGGGAAATTCTTATTGATGATGTCAGATGAAGGGGATGATACAGAAACCGAAACCGACACTACTACCGTTGATGCGGTGGAAAGTGGTGATATCTCTATCTTGAACTCTCTAATCGGACAAGGAAGCCCTCGGTCTCTTCAGCTTTGGGGCTCGATTGGGTCAGGTAAAGTGCATGTTTTAATCGATAACGGTAGTACCCATAATTTTATTAGGCCTGATGTGGTGGAGCGAATGCGATTACCGGTTCAGACAACCAAAGCTTTCAAGGTTTATATTGGGAGTGGGGAGATGTTACTTTGTGAGAATCTTTGTGCACAAGTTACGTTAAGCATGCAAGGATTAACAGTGGAAGTTGATTTATACATTCTTCCAATGAAGGGTCTGGATGTGGTGTTGGGAATTCAATGGCTGCAAACCCTCGGCAAAGTTACACATGATTATGCTCACCAAACCATGGAATTCACACTTGTTAATACCACGTATGTATTGAAGGGAGACGAGTCCCTAGGTTTGAAGAAGATTAGTCTTCATCACATGCATGCGTTACTCGAGACCAATGATGTGTATGGCATGTATGAATTATACACCATAGCAAAGGATGTGGATGAAGCGTACACATCAGTAGTTGAAGCGGACTCGACACCACCCGAGATTGAGCAACTCTTGGAACGGTTTGGGCCCTTAATTCAGGTACCAACTACTTTACCTCCCCATCGTATCATTGATCATCGAATCCATTTGCTTCCTAATACAAAACCCGTTAATGTACGGCCTTATCGCTACCCTCACTATCAAAAAGGAGAGATGGAAAAACTCGTTAAGGAGATGCTGGAACAAGGAATTATCCGGTTTAGCCAAAGCCCTTTCTCGTCTCCTGTAATGCTCGTTAAGAAGAAAGATGGGAGTTACCGTTTTTGTGTGGACTACCGGGCACTTAATAAAGTGACGGTTAAAGATAAGTTTCCCATCTCGACTGCGGACGAGATGTTCGATGAACTTGGGGGCGCGGTGATCTTTACTAAACTAGATTTATGGGCTGGTTATCATCAGATAAGAGTTCATGAACGAGATATTTACAAAACAGCTTTTCGCACACATGAATGACATTACGAATTTTTGGTTATGCCATTCTTGTTGGAAAATTTAGTACACTTGAGGGATCAATTCACACCTGGTAATGGGTTTGGAGGTATGGAGTATACACCCATTTGGTCACTGAATCCCCTGACTCAATAGTGGTTATGTATTGATCAAGGTACTACTTGATCAAGGTACTGCTAGTAGACTCTGCTGCTAGTATTGTGAATCTGCTGCTAGGATGCTGCTGATAGCATTCTGCTGATAGTGGGATTCTGCTGCTAGCGTTTCCACTGATGTGTTAACGTTACCACTGCAAGGGTTATTTTTACCACTGATAGTGTTAACATTACCACTGCTAGTGATAACGTTTCCACTGATAACCACTGTTCCCTATTATTATGGAAAGTATTATAATTAATGGGCCGTTAATTATACATAATTCCATGGGCTAGGGTTTTGAGTATTCTCTATTATAAATAGAGGTCACATCATTCTGCATGGATATACGTTTTACAATACGAAAACACAAACCCCTAAACACTTGAATACGCATCTGGTTCTTGGTTTGTGCCTAAAACAAGAACATCACTTGGTCTTATCCCATATAGATATTCGTGTAACCCAGGCATAGGGTCGAATAGTTTCTATTGGAAAGTGATACCACGAATTCAAGTGAATATCCGGTACCTTTATTGATTATCTTAACCCTAATCTGGGAACCTGTTTACTAATATCAACCAACAATCAATAGAAACTATTAGTGATAATCAATGGCTGCTGCTATGAGACAAATTGCTGCTAACTTTTCCAAGTTGGAAAAGTTTGAAGGTGTTGATTTCAGAAGATGGCAAAAGAAGATGCACTTCTTGTTGTCAAGTATGAATGTGGTGTATGTTCTCACGACTGAGATTCCAGAAGATCATGGAGATGATGCTACTATGGATCAGATGAGGGCAAGGAGCAAGTGGGAGAATGATGACTACATATGCAGAGGTTTGATTCTCAATGGTATGTCTGATTCTTTTTTTGATATTTATCAGAATGTTGAAACTTCTCAAGAACTATGGGATTCCTTGGAAGCCAAGTATATGGCTGAGGATGCATCAAGTAAGAAGTTCCTTGTAAGTAATTTTAACAATTACAAAATGGTTGATTCTAGACCTGTCATGGAACAATACAATGAACTTCTTAGGTCGATTCACACAACACAAGATGAACATGGATGAGGCTATTTCAGTCTCTTGTATCATCGATAAACTGCCTCCTTCTTGGAAAGATTTCAAGCATATGCTTAAGCATAAGAAGGAGGAGTTAACTCTTGTTGAGTTGGGCAGTCACTTGCGTATTGAGGATTCTCTCAAAATGCAAGACGTTGCAAGCCAAAGAGTAGCACTGCTACTGGTCCATCAGTTGTCAATATGATGGAGCATAACAACTCCACCAAGTACAATGACAACAAGGGCAAGCGTAAGCATCAATATAACACCAAATCTGATCTTAACAAGAAACCTAAGGTGACTTGTTGGAAGTGTGGGAAACCTGGACACTTCAGGAAAGATTGCAAGGGTGGTAAAGTTGGAAACAAATCCAATGGATCAAGCACAAGTGGAGGGAATGGTAACACCAATTCTCTGAAAGGTCAGAATATATTTAATAAGTCTTTTGAGATTTATTATGTTACATATATATCTGAAATATATTTTGTGCAGGATGATGATGTTGCTTGGTGGGTTGACTCTGGTGCAACAATTCATGTGTGTAAAGATAGAAGCTGGTTCAAGACCTACGAGTCAATGAATGATGGTTCTATTCTTCATATGGGAAACGAGTCAACTGCCCTGGTGCATGGAAAAGGATGTGTTGATTTGAAGTTTAGTTCTAGAAAGATTGTTTCTTTATTTAATGTTTTACATGTTCCTGATATAAGGAAAAACTTGGTTTCTAGTAGTGTTTTGAATAATTGTGGTTATAAACAGGTTATTGAATCTAATAAGTTTGTTTTGTCTAAAAATGGTGTGTTTATTGGTTTTGGTTATTTGTGTAATCAAATGTTCAGACTTAATATTGTTCATGATAATATTGATTCTGCTTTTATATCTACATCTAAACTTTATGATTCAAACCTATGTCATGCAAGACTTGGCCATGTACATTTTAAAAGAATGCAAGATATGTCCAAGGATGGGTTAATACCAGCTTTTGATATGAACACTGAAAAGTGTAAAACTTGTATGTTGAACAAGATAACTAAGAAACCTTTTGAAGGAGTAAAACGTGAAACTAAAGTTTTGGAGTTAATTCACAGTGACCTTTGTGATTTACATGCTACTCCCTCTTTGGGGAATAAGAAATACTTTGTGACTTTTATTGATGATGCTTCTAGGTTTTGTCATGTTTATTTATTACATTCTAAAGATGAAGCATTAGATAAATTTAAAGTATTTAAAACTGAAGTTGAATTGCAACAAAGTTCCCTGATCAAAAGATTAAGGACTGATAGGGGAGGTGAGTACATGAATACTCTGTATTTTCAGTCTGTTGGTATAATCCATGAAACGACTGCCCCTTATACTCCTCAGCAAAATGGTATTTCTGAAAGGAAAAACAGGGTGCTGAAGGAGATGGTTAATTCCATGTTGTCCTATTCAGGGCTGAGTCAAGGGTTCTGGGGTGAAGCTATGTTAACAGCTTGCTATTTATTAAATAGGGTTCCCAACAAAAGGAACAAAGTTACCCCTTATGAACTATGGACTAAAAAGAAACCTAACCTTAATTATCTTAGGATATGGGGTTGTAGGGCTGTTGTAAGACTCCCTGATCCAAAGCAGAAAACTTCGGGTGAAAGAGGCATTGAATGCATCTTTGTTGGATATGCTGAGCATTCCAAGGCATATAGGTTTTATGTTATAGAACCTAATGTGTCTGTTTCAATTAACTCAATAATTGAATCAAGGGATGCACTCTTTGATGAGAACAGATTCTCATCTATCCCTAGACCAAGTCAAAGGATTCCAAATGGAACCAATGACAATGGTGTTTCAGAGGTTCCTGCTGATGAGGTTCCTACTGATGAGGTTCCTGCTGAGGTTGTGGAACAACAACCTGAACCTGAGCTCATAAGGAGCAATAGGGTAAGGACTCCAAAGTCATTTGGACCTGAGTTTCAATTATATTTAATTGAAGGTACAAGGAGTGAGGTCTCTGACCAATACTCCTATTGCTTCATTGTTGAGGATGATCCCAAAACATTTGAAGAAGCAATGAAGTCCCAGGATGTTGCTTTCTGGAAAGAAGCAATTGATGATGAGAAGGACTCCATCATGGGCAACAACACTTATGTGTTGACTGATCTACCACCTGGTTGCAAACCTTTAGGTAGCAAATGGATTTTCAAAAAGAAAATGAAGGTAGATGGAACTGTTAAAAAGTTCAAGGCAAGACTAGTTATTCAGGGCTTTAGACAAAAGTCAGGAATAGACTATTTTGATACTTATGCTCCTGTGGATCGTATCAGTACCATAAGATTGCTGATTGCTTTGGCATCAATTCACAATCTGATTATTCATCAGATGGATATGAAGACAGCTTTCTTGAATGGTGACTTAGATGAGGAGGTTTACATGAACCAACCTCAGGGCTTCATCATGCCTGGCAATGAAAACAAGGTGTGTAAACTGATTAAGTCTCTTTATGGACTTAAACAGGCACCTAAGCAATGGCATCAAAAGTTTGATGAAGTGGTTTTGTCAAATGGTTATTTACTTAATCAGGCTGACACATGTGTATATAGCAAATTTGATGAATCTGGTAAAGGAGTCATCATTTGTCTATATGTTGATGACATGTTGATCTTTGGCACTGACCAAAATCAAGTTAACCTAACAAAGGCATTTTTGTCATCAAAGTTCTCCATGAAGGATATGGGGGAGGCTGATGTTATCCTTGGCATTAGGATTAAACATGAAAGTAACAAGATTTCTATATCTCAATCTCATTATATTGAGAAGGTGTTAAAGAAATTTAATTACTTTGATTGTACTCCAGTGAGTACTCCCATGGATACAAGTGAGAAGCTAATGCCTAATACTGGCAAAGCTGTATCTCAACTTGAGTATTCTAGGGTGATTGGCTGCTTGATGTATGCCATGACTTGTACAAGACCTGATATTGCTTTTGCTGTGGGTAAACTGAGCAGGTATACTAGTAATCCTAGTTCTCATCATTGGCAAGCAATTCAGAGGATCTTTAAGTATTTGAAGAGAACTATGGATTATAGTCTCTCATATACTGGTTATCCTTCTGTATTAGAAGGATACACTGATGCAAGTTGGATCAGTAACACTGAAGACAATTCGTCTACTAGTGGCTGGGTATTCCTACTTGGTGGAGGTGCAATTTCTTGGGCATCCAAGAAACAAACTTGCATTACCAGTTCAACCATGGAATCTGAATTTGTGGCTTTAGCTGCTGCTGGCAAAGAAGCTGAATGGTTGAAAAACTTGCTTCTTGAGATTCCATTGTGGCCTAAACCTATAGCACCTATTTCTATCCGATGTGATAGTGCTGCTACATTGGCAAAGGCTTATAGCCAGATGTACAATGGGAAGTCTAGACACTTAGGTGTCAGGCATAGCATGATTCGTGAGCTTATCATGAATGGGGTGGTATCTATAGAGTTTGTTAGATCTCAACAAAACTTAGCTGATCACTTGACGAAGGGTTTGGCTAGAGACTTGGTTTTGAAGTCTGCTAAAGGGATGGGTTTAAGTCCTACTTAGTCACTGAATGCAAGGATACCCAACTCCCTTCTAAGGAAACTTGGAAGCTGAGTTCAATGTGGAAAGCTGATCATTTAGTGGACTGAAGCACATGTATCACAAACATCCCAAGGTTGTGCTTGTTACCTGCTAGAAAGGAGGATGAAGTTATAACTTCTTAATGGTTAATTTTCTTTGAAAAAGTGCTAAGCAGGAGCATGAATTAAAAATGAACCACCTATGTGAATGTTGAAGTTTTGCCGCTTCAGGAAGCTTTGGACTTTTAGCTTTTACAACATTTATGAATTGGATATGGACACATGGCTTGTATAGTGTCAGGAGTATTTTAGTGTTTGAAAACTTGTGTGTATTTATCATCAGGTATTCAAATGGGTTGAAGGGTTCAATTCTTAGAACACCCTGATTCTCGAATATTTGAAAGTATATGTACTAATGTGGAAATTCAATCCTCAGGATATTTTCATTTATGCACTTGTTTTGGTTTGTGTTTGAATTTTCATGCAAAGGTAGTGAACTAAATTTGGGGAGGATTGTTGGAAAATTTAGTGCACTTGAGGGATCAATTCACACCTGGTAATGGGTTTGGAGGTATGGAGTATACACCCATTTGGTCACTGAATCCCCTGACTCAATAGTGGTTATGTATTGATCAATGTACTACTTGATCAAGGTACTGCTAGTAGACTCTGCTGCTAGTATTGTGAATGTGCTGCTAGGATGCTGTTGATAGCATTCTGCTGATAGTGGGATTCTGCTGCTAGCGTTTCCACTGATGTGTTAACGTTACCACTGCAAGGGTTATTGTTACCACTGATAGTGTTAACATTACCACTGCTAGTGATAACGTTTCCACTGATAACCACTGTTCCCTATTATTATGGAAAGTATTATAATTAATGGGCCGTTAATTATACATAATTCCATGGGCTAGGGTTTTGAGTATTCTCTATTATAAATAGAGGTCACATCATTCTGCATGGATATACGTTTTACAATACAAAAACACAAAACCCTAAACACTTGAATACGCATCTGGTTCTTGGTTTGTGCCTAAAACAAGAACATCACTTGGTCTTATCCCATAGAGATATTCGTGTAAACCAGGCATAGGGTCGAATAGTTTCTATTGGAAAGTGATACCACGATTTCAAGTGAATATCCGATACCTTTATTGATTATCTTAACCCTAATCTGGGAACCTGTTTACTAATATCAACCAACAATTCTGGCTCACCAACGCCCCTTCTACATTCCAAGCTACAATGAACCGGTTGTTTTCACCCTACTTGCGTAAATTTGTAATCGTTTTCTTTGAGGATATCTTAATTTATAGCACGTCACTTACGGTTCATGTGGAGCATTTGGAATGTGTTTTTTCTTGCTTACAGGAGCACCAGTTTTATATAAAGAAATCTAAGTGTGCATTCGGGGCTTCATCGTTGGAATACCTTGGCCATATTATCTCAGGGATGGGCGTAGAAGTAGGTACGAAGAAGGTGGTTGATGTTCGTGATTGGCCTGTACCAAGGACTCAGTGCCAGGTGCGTAGGTTTCTTGGGTTAGTCGGGTATTATTGGCGCTTTATAAAGGGTTATGCAACTATGGCTGCCCCGTTGACTAATTTGTTGCGCAAAGATGGGTTTACATGGGGTGAAACGGAAAGGACAGCTTTTGAAACACTCAAACATCAATTATCTACAACTCCAGTGTTGAGTTTACCCGATTTCGCTCAAACTTTTGTTGTTGAGACGGATGCCGCTGATGAAGGTATCGGCGCGGTGTTATTACAAAATGGTCGACCCGTGTGTTATTTTAGCCGACGCTTAGGACCACGTATGAGGGCCGCGACCACTTACCAAAAGGAATTGGTTGCCATTGTGGAAGCGGTTTTTAAATGGCGTCATTATTTGCTTGGCCGTCGATTTGTTATCCGGACCGACCACCGAAGTATTAAGGAGCTTATGCAACAAGTAATGCTAACCCCGATTCAGCAAAAATATGTGCGTAAGTTGTTAGGGTTCGACTTAAGTATTGATTATAAACCAGGGGTACAAAATCAAGTGGCTGATGCATTGTCTCGTATACATGAAAATCACGAATCCTTGGCTGCCTCATTCATGTCAATGAGTCGGCCTCTGACCGACCTACTGGATGCACTTAAGTCGGAGAATGATGAATTGGAAGAATTACGCGATTTACATTAACAACTTGACCAAGGAATAACCCCGGTTGATTTTCGGCGACAAGAAGGGTTGTTAATTTTTCAATATCGATATTTTATTAGGGGGGGGGAATCAAAATTAAAAACATTGTTGTTGCGTGAGTACCATGACACACCTAGTTCAGGGCATGGCGGGGTTAAAAAAATGTTGGTCGGTTTGTCAGCTTTGTTCTTTTGGAAAGGAATGCGTAAATCGGTGGAGGAATATATTAAAAGTTGTCGCGTGTGTCAGCAAACCAAGTATTCTACTCAAGCGATCGGGGGCTACTTACAGCCCTTAGCTACGCCTACGGGGGTTTGGGAGGATATATCTATGGATTTCATCACAGGTATGCCGTTATCAAAAGGGTTTACTATTGTTCTCGTTGTGGTGGATCGATTTTCTAAGTATGAGCACTTTGCTCCTTTGCCGTCTAATTTTAACGCCCACAAGGTGGCAGAGGTCATTGTAGAAACTGTTATCAAACTCTATGGCCTACCAAAAACTATCGTATCGGACCGTGATCCTATTTTCGTTAGCAACTTTTGGACACAGCTGTTTAAACTTAGTGGAACACAACTCAACCACAGTACAGCTTATCATCCTCAAACGGATGGACAAACGGAGGTGGTAAACCGCGGGCTGGAACAATATTTGCGGGCCATGGTTGCCAACCGTCCTACTCAATGGGTTCGTCTTTTGCCATGGGCTGAGTATTGTTACAATTCCTCGTATCATAGCAGCATTAAAATGACGCCCTATCAAGCTTTATATGGTAAACTTCCATTGGCCATCATTCCATACCCATCCGGATCAGCAAAAGTCGCGGCTGTGGAAGATGTATTGACTGAACGAGATGCATTGTTGCAACAGTTAAGGCAAAATTTATTAGCAGCAAAAAATCGAATGGAGAAGAAAGTTAACCGCAAGCGCAGAGATGTTGAGTTTAATGTAGGGGATAAGGTGCTCGTCAAGCTACAGCCTTACCGACAACTCACCTTGGCCAGGCGGTTATCCAACAAATTAGCTAAGCGATACTATGGACCGTATGAGATTTTAGAGCGTATTGGGAAAGTAGCTTACCATTTAGCTTTACCGTCTAATAGTAAAATCCATCCAGTGTTTCATGTTTCTATTCTCAAACCATTTTTGGGTGAAGACACTGAGGAAGTAACGAGTTTGTCTGAGGAGGTTGAAGACGGGCGGCATATTGAACAACCTATAGCTGTTAATGGGTCGCGGGTTATATTGCGTAATGGGCAATTGGTTCAACAAATTTTGGTATAGTGGGCGGGGCGTGCGCCTGAGGAAGCAACCTGGGAGTCATTGGCTGAATTTCAAAATGCTTACCCAGCTTATGACCTTGGGGACAAGGTCATTTCTGAAGGAAGGGAGAATGATACACCAGGGGCTGGTCTTGAGCCAAGACGTAGTACAAGGGTATCTACAGCACCGGTGTGGCACAAGGACTTTGTGTTGCACTAGGATGACTACTCTCTTTATGTTTCTGTTATGTTAGGATATGTCATTGAGTCGACTTAGATAAGTTTCAATCTGAGTCTGTGTTAGGATAAGTGCCATGTTAGGTTGTGTCTGGTGATAAGTGCCACATTAGGATAAGTGCCAGTTGTGTTTGTGTTTGAGTAGGATTACCCTACGAGTCCTGTAGTCTATATAAGTCACGTCAATGAATGAAATTAGGCAGCTTTTTTGTGTCAATTAATTTGTTCTTCTTCTTCTTATTTCTTAGGAGCAAGCATCCGCTTGAAGTGGTGCTAATTACCGATACTACTCAATCCGGGTCGTATCAGTTTGCCTGATACCAATACCATTCAACTGTACGTAACATTGAGTGTTAAACAATTAGACGTAGATGGCCCGAGCCCGACTGTGGGCTATGGGTCCATTAGAGTTTTTAGGGTTTCTAGTAGGTTCTATGTAATTGCATTGTAAATATCGGATCTTTCTTTGTAAGTAGTCGTTAGGATACCATATTTTTTATTTATTATTAGTAACATGTGGTCACATTAGCAGTTTGTTGGTTCAACATGTCTCAAGAACATGCTTCTACGTGTCATTGCGTTTGTAAAACACTAAAACTTATTATCAAAAAACCACAAAATAATAAGATAATTATAAAAAGTTGAACTTTAAGAGAAAATCTGTGACTAACATTAATATTGTATCGTTGGCCGATTACATAACTCGTACTCGTACATAGTGAATTACAAAACTCGTACTCATACGTAGTGAATATTTATCTTATTGTTATACTTATATACATTATTGTAGTAAACAACGACACTCAGGTGACTTTATATACACGTTTTTAGTCAACATACCTTATATGCATCTTCATCAATGCTCAACATTCTGTGTATCCTGTTTTGTGAAACGTAGACTGAATCCAGGTGTAAGCAAGATGTCTTGAACAACAACGTCACCAAGTCTTTCACATACTTGTAGTTCTTATCTTGGGGATGAATTGTTGTGTGAGTGAACCCAGGTGTAAGCAGGTGAATATCCAACTCTAAGTGCATTGTCACTAAACAAACGTGCTTGAGTTTGGTATGGATTTGCAGAGCTTGAAAAGAATAAAACAATGTGTAAAAAGAGGAAGCATTTGATTACGGGCTACAAAGGTGTTATGTCTTTAGAACAAATATTTGTATTGGTCATTTTTCTTAAACTTGTTTCAAGTAGTCCCACATAGGTTGAAGGATAGAAATTGTGCTTATTAATATACTCGGGTGTGTATTGTTGGAAAATTTAGTGCACTTGTGGGATTAGTTCACACCTGGTAATGGGCTTGGAGGTACGGAATGTACCTGAACAACCTGACTCATATAGTGGTTGTGCACGATTCTGCTGAAAGCAGAATCCTGCTGATGGTTCCTACTGAGTACTGGTTCCTGCTGATGGTTCCTACTGAGTGCTGGTTCCTGCTGATGGTTCCTACTGAGTACTGGTTCCTGCTGTTGGTTCTTGCAACTAGTGTCTGGATCCTGCTGATGAGCATAGTTTCTGCTGATAGAGTGCTTTATGATTATGTAACTGATTTGACCTATTCAAATGGCAGTTACATATGCACTCATGACCTCGTTTAACTGGTCAAGTAACCACTATTTTAGGCTATAATGTGGATAATTATGTGGAGATTAATGAGCCGATTAATTCTCATAATTCCATTTGACTAGCCATGAGTATCTTCCTATAAATAGGAAATCAGATTATGCATGAAGGTACATAGAAAACATACAACACTAAAACGCAAAGGGTTATTGATTTGTGCCTAATTCAATAACAAATATTTGGTCTTATCCCAAGTAGATATTCGTGATACCTAGACATTAGGGTCGAATAGTTTACTTTGGAAAGTGATAACACGATTCCAAGTGATATCCGGTAACCATTCATTGGTACGTAGTTAGGTCATTGATTATCTTAACCCTGTTCTGGGCTCATAACCACCAACAATCAAAGTAAACTATTTGGTGATAATCAATGGCTGCTGCTATGAGGCATATGGCTGCTAGTTTTTCCAAATTGGAAAAGTTTGAAGGTATTGACTTCAGAAGGTGGCAAAAGAAGATGCACTTCTTGCTATCAAGCATGAATGTTGTGTATGTTCTGAGCACTCCCATTCCTGAAGATAATGGGGATGATGCTTGATGTGTGCTTATTCACACATCTTTTTAGACCTTAAATCAGACCAAATACACTAAATACTAACCAAAAATGCCAAGAGAATGCATGTTTTTGTATTTGTGTATGTGCAGGTACGGATATGTGAAAAATGAACGAAAACAAAGCAAAACCGACAAAAACGAGCACGAGATTGGAAAAAGGTCAAAAGTCGTAGCCGGGGAAGCAAAACGATCAAAGGAAGCCCCATTATGTCATTTGAAGTCCTTAGAGATTCAGAAAATATCAACATATGTCCTTGGAAGAAACTTTGGAAGATTTACAGTTTTAGTCCCTGCAGTTTCAGAATTTGGCAAATATGGTCCTTAAAGCAAAATTTGAAGAAAAGGCATATGTGGTCCTTCATTATTCAGAATATGTCAATTTATACCCTTGGAAGAATGTTTCAATGAATTACAGAATTAGTCCCTATGGTTTGCAATATTACAACATTGGTCCTTGAAATGAATTTATTACTACTACTAAATCCTATTTAAACCACAACTGGATCCACCAAACCAACACACCCCATCAGCCCAAACCATAACAAAGCCCAACACCACCCTTTTAATTTTTACCCGATCTAACACCCCTACCCGGCCCACCTACGTTATTAATTACTCTTCATATTTACCGCCCCCCAAATCCCTTCACCCTACCCAGAAATTACTATTCCTAGAACCCTAAAACCCCCAAACCTTAAATTACCTTAAATTACCTTGTATGGGTAACTAATATGGACCAATCACATGCTTTTGGAATCTCTTATACACGATGAAGAAGGACAGAAGGCAGGGTACGTGGACCAATGAGAGAGGCCAACTACCATCGTGCTCCATTACAAAGGATCAATGGACCACAGTTATGCTTAAGGACCAAGACAAGGATCAATGGCCAAGATTGAATCAGAGGAGCACTTCTAGAATCATCCCAAAACCCTAGTTGATAGCTTATAAACCCCCCCCCCCCCCCCTCCATTCATGTACCTGTGTAGAGTTTTAGCACTGTTACTCTGCCATTTTTATTTTGTAACTCAGTTTTATTAATGAAAGTTTAATTTCTTTTGTCTTATTTTCATTTTTATTTCAGCTTATTTACTTATTGTCTTTTCAGTTTATTGCTTATTTATAGCTTATTTCTATTTTATTTCTGTTTCAAGTTTCTTTTGTTATTTACATTGTTTTAACCTTCTGTCTTCACTAGTTCTCATCTTATTGTTGTTTGTTATTAAAAGAAAAACCAAAAAAAATATAAAAACTTTACAAAAACCAAAAAAAAGATATGTACTGTTTTCCTTTTTAAATCTTTTCATTGTTGTTTTATTGTATACATGATGAGTTCATAAAAACTCATCATTTTTGTCCTGTTTAAAATACAAAAACAGTTAAAAACACACAGAAATACCACATAATACTATAAATATCTTTAAAATGTGTTTTTATATGTTTCAGGTGCAAAAGGATTGAAAACAGATGAAAAACGTGCAAAGTTTGCACAATTGGCAAAATCAGTCCTTGAACTTTCAAGAAATGTCAGAAATGGTCCCTGGGAAAGTTATTTTGAAGAAATGTCAACAAAAGTCCCCCAGGAATCATAAAATTACAAATTTAACCCTTGAAAGTTCAAAATTGCACAAATGGCAAAACAGGTCCCCCAAGTTTCAAAACTTGTCAGTTTTAGTCCCTGGTAGTTTATTTTGGAAAGAAAAGTCAATTTTAGTCCTTGGGAATTCACAAAGTATCATAATTAATCCCTGGATAAAAAGTTTGAGGAAATTACAAAATTAGTCCCTGAAGTTTCAAAAATGGCAAAAATAGTCCCTGGGTATTTAAAAATAGAAAATTATCAAAATATACCCTTGTACTATTCATAATTAACAAATCAAGTCATTTTTGATATATTTTAGGAAAATTACACTTTTTACCCTTAACTTTATAAAATTGACAAAAATGGTCCCCGGTTATTTTTAATTTGGAAAAATATTAAAAAGATCCTTAAAATATTTAATCATGGCATGAAAGGCCCTTTTTAATTAACTTTGGAACAGGTGCAGGTTTAGTCCTTGGAAATTTATAATTTTCAAGTTTAGTCCTTGGGCTAACTATTTAAAAAACCAAACGGATCAAATAAATAAATCCAATTCCAAATCCAAAAAAAAAAATATAATCCAGTCCAATCCAAAAGCCCATACAAACACCCAAGCCCACTTCACCTTTTGTTAACCCTGGTCCTTTGACCCGCGTTGACCAGTCCACCTCCACCTTCTTCTTCCTCTTCCCCTCCTCACCTGCTGCATCACCATCCACCATACACCACCCCCCCATGTGCCTTAACTTCTACCCCAATTACACGTGTTAACCTCTCCAAGAAAGCCATAAGCTCAGCTTTGCTCCACAACTAAACACGTACCACTCCCACCATCAACACCACACCCCTACCCTGCAACCATCACCTCAACTCACCCCTACTCTCCCAATTGTCCCCTACATCCTCCATAGTCACATCAATAGCATTAAATGCTAGGAATTCGGCTGCAAGCAACCTTGGTGGTTTTTGGCGCCAAATTGCTTTTTGAACAGGTGTCCATCAATTAGACACGTATCAAGGCTAGAAAGAGGTGGGATTTGCCTGAGAAGACACCTGGAACACTTTGGAGTGCTATAAAAGAAGCAAGGGACTGAGGAAGAAGAGTTAGTTTTTAGTTTATAATTAATGTATGTCGTTTAATTGTAATTTATCCTTTCAGTTCAAATTCTAGTTTTTTAAATATTGTACTAATGTTTTAGAGTTGTAATAAAACTATTTACAAGCAATCAATTTCAGTTTTCAGTTGTTATCTCAATTTGTTCATTTTCATAGAATTTCAAAAATATCAATAGGTTCAACTGTTGTTGTTTATTGTTGTTGTTGGATTTCTTAGCTCAATAAAGCCTTGACAAAGCTTAATTAAGCTTTTGAAATAATTAAAACAGATATATGTATTAAAAAGAAAAAAATTCCAAAAGAAAACAAGAAAAATAAATAGAAAATAAAAAAAATAGAGTGAAGATAGAAAGGAAGCTGAAGAATGGTGTGATTTGGAATGTTTCTGGGTTAGAGGCTTGTGGAAGCCCATAGGATTGGTTCCATTGTTCTTGGTTACTAGTTCTCATTGATTTCCACTTTTGTAAGCTATTTTCTTAAGTTCTTATATTTTACTGTTTATATGGTTAATTGTTTTAATCTTTGTTGTTTCTTGATTGTTTTGAGTTGTTTAATGTTAGTATAATATAAAATTAATAGCTTGTTTATTGATTTTGAAAGTTGTTAAGTTTCATTAAAAACAGTTATATAGTATAATTTAGATTTATGTGTTCAATTTGTTGTTATTGTTGTTTATTATTGTTCATTAGATCTAATATTGTGATATATGTTCTTATGATTCAGTAGTTTAGGTTTTATTTAGGTTTTTATTTGTTATTCTCTTTAGTAAATCTGTTAAAGGGGTGTTTGGATTGAACTGTTTAAGTCATTGTGGTTGTTCTCAGTTGTTATTGATTGTTTACTCAGCTCACTTAAGGTCTAAATACACCAAGTCAAGTCCCTTTTTAGTGGCTACAAACACAAGAGTCAAAATCATAAGCAATATCATCCACACAGTTAACTGTGTGGAAATTTCAAGTCCAAAACCAATCACACCTATTCATAAGTTTGTGTTTTTGCTTAAATTGGTTATCTTTTAGCTTAATATAACATATACAAGTAATAATCAGTGATCAAAAGTCACATAAGTCAAAGTTCTAGGTTTTACCTAAAAAGTCAAAATTGCATACCCTGCAGTTTTTTGAATAAAAATAGAATTTTGTGTAGGGTTTATTAGTTAGTTTCTTGCTCAGTCCTTTTAGATTATTAAAATATAGTTGCTAATCTACTTGTCTGTATTTTTAATTATTTTTTATCTGCTTATTTAGACAGCTTAATTGTTGCTTATATTGTGCTACTTTTCTATAACTTGCCCTGTACCAAGGGAAGTTTGTATATCTGTCTGTTTTCTATTGCTTCTTACAAGCTCAATAGTGGACCCCAGCTTGTGAACTTTGGCTTCTCAATAAGCCTAGGTTCCATACTCTTGGTCCTGAGCTTTTGTTTCCAGTTAATAGCTTTTTAACTAGGGCTGCTTGCATCAGTAAGCTTGTCCCATTTTCACATAGTGTACTGAGTATTCATCACACTCAGTGTACTAACATATTTTCATAAGCTCATAATAAGCTAAGCAACCACCCTTGTCCCCTCAGTGCTTATTTTCCATTTCTCACCTTATTTGCTAGGGCTGCATCCATCTTCAACTTTGTCTCATTTCAAAAGCATATACTGAGTACCCATCATACTCAGTGTATTCAGCTTTTTCATAAGCTTGTGCAAAGTAGCTCAGTGGACCCCACCCTTAGCCTTTGGCTTATTGAGAGCTTATTAGCTCTAGTTTCATTACCTAGCTTTAGTTTGGACCCTAGCTTATTGAGTATAGCTTATTTGTACCCAATTTGTGACTTGACCTCAGGTTGCATACTCAGTCACTCAGTATTGATCACCAAACTTCACAAGCTCTCCAAAAGTTCAATAATAAGCCATAAGCACTGCTTATTGGCTTATTAGGAAGCTTTTTAGACCAGCTTTTAGGATCAATCTCAAAATTGGACCTTGGTGCTTATTGTGTGGACCCCACACAAGCTTGAAACTTGTCCAATTGACCCTTGTAACCTGAGCAACTCAGCTCTTGGAGCTTATTTCCAAAGCTCATACTGAGCTTATTGGTGAGCTTATTGGTCCAATTGATAGCTACCCAGTCCAACTTAAGGGTTCAACTCCAAGTTTTGATCCCTGAACCCCCTGGTGGGCCCCACTTAGGCCTGCAGTTAGTCTTGTGGATTGTTTAGTACTCAGTTTTGCTTAGTTGTGCTTATTATAGCTTATAGCTTATTTCTTATAGCTTATTAAGTTAATTTAGATTACTTTAGGCATAACTCAGTAGTTTGTAGCTTATTTGATAAATTGTAGCTTATTTGTAGCTTTTAGCTTGTTAAAAGTCCAACTTTGGCTTAATAAGCCATCTGCTGAGCTAATAAGCTCTTTCAGAGCTTATTTGTGTGAAATAAAAAAAAGTTGTTTTTTTAAAGTTACTTATTATTACTTATTAAGCAGTTGTATAAAAAGAAAATCAAAAAAATAAAAAGTTTAAAAAATTTGGGTGTGTGTGGGATTCGAACTCGGGACCTCTTGGCTAGTATACATGCATAAGTCACACACCCCTTCCATTAGCTCTGGGGCACCAGTTCCGTTAAGCTTTGCATAAACAATATACTTAACCCCATTTTTTGTCAAATAAGCTTAAATAAGCAGTTTAGCTTATAACTGCTTATTTAAATAAGCTGTTCACTCAAGCTTATTTTTCCTAGGCTTTTCATACTTAAATATACTATCTGTAAAAATTTTATAATTTTTACTTTTCAAATACTAATTATTTTAATTAATCCGTATTTAACTAGTAATTAGGTAATATTAAATAATTAAATAGTTTTAATAAATTTAATTAATAACAACATCTTTTTAATTTTTTTTAAAGTCTTATATACCATAGGGTATTTATAAAAAATAAATTTATAATTATTACTGTTCATTTCCTATTTTCTTAAATTAAATTTACTTAATTAGAATTTAAATAATAAATAAGTAATTAATTATAGAAATAGCTTTTTAATTAGTATTTAGGAAATTTATATTTTTATAAAGTTTCTCTTACTTTAACATAGTTGTACAAAAAGTTTTATAATTTTAACTTTCCATTTAGTATTTATTATAATTAAAATTAGTTTAATTAATAAGTAGTTAATAAATAAGAATTAAATAGTATAATTAGTTTTTATAAGGTAACACCTATATTTTATATTTTTCCTATATTGTATAAGTCATAAAATAATTTTAGAAATTTTCTTGTGATTTATACTGTTCATTTACTAGATTTCATAATTTAAATAGTTTAATTAGATATTAATTAATAAATAGAATAATAATTAGTTAACTAGTTTAAAAATATATAAAATAAAGTTTTTATAATTTTTTTAGGATTCCCATGATGGTTAATTAGATATATAAAAATTTTCATAATTTTCTAAGTTAGTTTAATATTATTTGTAATTTAAAATAGTTTAATTAGTTTAATTATTATAAATAGTTTTTAATTAATAGAAAATTCATAAAAAGACAAAAAGATTTATTTTTATTTCTTTATACTTTCTTCAAGTTCATTTTTAAGTTTAGAAAATATTTTTATAAATTTTTAGTTTAATTTGTAATGTTTATTATTATTAGTTTTAAATAAGTTAGTTTTTATTAAATAGTTAAATAGTTTTTAATTAAATAATTAATAATAAATAATATAATAATATAAAAAATAGTTTTATTTTTAGTTTAATTTTATTTTAAGTTTAAGTTTGTAGGAATTTCAATTTAACCCCCTGTAGTTTAAATTTGCATTAAAACTCACCTTTTTCCCTGTACGTAGACGTGAGTTTTAAAGTTGTATACATTTTTAAGTTCCCATAACTGTTTAAAGATTATTTTCTTATTTGTTTAAATTGTGTAAATCATTAGTATAAATCAAACTCACCTTTGCCCATTCATAATCACCCGATCCCAAATTTCGTTTTATTACAGATTTCACGCCTCGTTGGGAAATACGACCCGAGGATACATTGTACTCCACGGAGAATTAGTCTAAGCTGTTTTTGAGTTATTAACTTTGGTTAATAATAATCTGACGGTTCAGCACTGATCAATACACAAGCTCATTCAAGCTTATATAGCTTGTAGTGAACTTTGTGAGTTTTCCTGTTCCAAAAATCCAAAGATACTAAAAAGTCAACGAAAGTCAAACTCAGCTTACTTCAATAAGCTGAGCTTGTTGGTGGTAAAAGGCAGCCAAGAAGGTGTCCACTTGGCCTGTCAAAAGACAGGCAAGCATAGTGAACCCCCTCTGTTCAAGCTGAGGGGTTTTGGACTTGTGAGTTTCATTTTCATATTTCTCATCTCTTATAGCTTATTGATATAATAGTGTAGATATGATAATACTAGTATATTACTTTTGAATATTGTTTAATATAGCTTAAACATTGCTTCTTGATCACTGTTTCATCTTATTTGAGTACTTTGGTGTGATTTGCTATCTTACTGCCTTACATAAGCATACATCTGTGGTTCATTGATTTATTGGTACTTGATGTTATTGATCTTTGTTTCTGGTTTATATCATGTTTATGGATCATATTAAGTGTCTTTGAATTGGATTTGAAGTGATTATCTAAGTCTGAGGTGGTTTCTGAGTTTGTAAAAGACCCTAAAGGGGTGTTTGGTTGAAAGTGGTGTGCTGTGTTAAGACCTGATACAGAGGCTAATAGTGGTTCAAACATATCACTTAGGTTATATTAGAGTCAGTTAAAGCATAAAATAGTAGGTTATTTAGTTAAAAAGTCAAATCACTACTTTAAATAAGCATACAGTTAGCATAAGTAGGATTTAGGTTAGAAAAGCTTAAAGGTAGTTGCTATATAGGTAGTGATAGCTTATAGTAATCTTAAATTAGCTTATTAATCTCTTAGTAGTCATTTAGGAGTAATCAAATCTCAAAAAGGTCAAACTTCTATTTTATGTAAAAAGTCAAAAAGGTTTCTTACTCAGATTTTGGTAAAAAGTTTGGAGGGTTGTGTAGACTTCAAAATAGTTTGGAAATTGTTGAAAATTGTTGTTTTGAAAAGCTTGGTACCTCATTATCATATTTCAACAAGAAAATTTGGAGTTGAACATCATTTGCTTATTAAAACAGGCTTGTTAAGTTAGCTTATTGAACAAAAACTTGCCCTGCACCACTAGTTTTGACCCATGTTCTTGGGTTGTTTTAGCTGAGTAAATCTGTTCTAAGATCTTATTTTAAGGTATATTTGTGTTCTTGGGTTGGTAGTGAACAAGTTTCTCGCAAAAATTTGCATCTCAGAGCTTATCTTCACTGCTTATTGGGTCCATTTTGTTGAGCCATTCTGCATAAATCTGTTTTGATTATTAGGGCTGCATAAGCTTATTTGTGATCTTAAGTTGAACTTTTTGATTGTTCTGGGCTTAATATAGTATATTGCATCTGTTTCAAGTGATTATTTGTATCTGCTTATTCTTCTTGGCTTATTTCTCAATCTAAGTGTTTATTTGATCCTTATTTGATCACTGTCTGAGTTTCTGTGAATCTTTTGATCTGAGAATTGTTCTTATAAGCTTATTTGAGTATAAAAATCACTTGGAAAAGATTTGGTCAAGTTTTGGTCAACTGTGCTTATAAATAAGCACTAAATTAAGCTGTTTTTAAGCCATTAAGCACTTACAATGCTTATTTTTCACTTTTGATATTTTTCCTAGATTCATAATATTATTTTAGATTTTCCCTGAAATTTTCAGATTTTTCTGAGTTGATTTGCTATTTTTCTTATTTAATTTTCACTTTTCATCACTTTTTAATACTTTTTAATTACTAAAAAATCCAAAAAAATCAGAAAAAGCCAAGAAAAATCCAAAAAAATATTAGAAAATTATTTTTAGTTATTTTAGAATTTTAGAAAGTAATTTTGGATTTTTCTCACTTTATTTCCATTTTCTTTTAATTATTAAATAGTTTAATTAGTTTTTCTTTTTCTCAAAATTTTCTTTTATCATTTTTAATTTTTAAAAATTATTTCCGAGTCCCTAAGAGTAGTGTAGCTTAAAACTCGCGTTTTATTTCGTACGTTGACGTTTAATTTACGTTTTAACGTACGGTTTCGATTTCACGTGACGTTTTTAGTTACCTTATTTGAAATACTTGCTTAAGTGATTAATTGTGCCTTATTTTCTATATCATTAGTGTAATCTCATAAATATCACTTTGTATCACTTTTCACGACACGTTTTCCGAATCGGAAATTCGGAATTCCATTCACTCTTCACACAGAATACGACCTCGGGTTATCCGTATTTCTTTGCGGATTTCTTGAGCTTATATCTATACTACTATAATACTTTATTTTCTCACGAATCAAATTTTGGTGCCGTTGCCGGGGAAGGTTGAAGTGAATATTTGAATATTCGTTTTTGAAAAATTGTGTTTTGATAAGCCTTCCTCTATTTTGTATATATTATATATATATTGAAAAATCAAAAACACTTTTCCTAAAGTGTTTTCACAAAAAAATACCAAAAAAAATAATAAAGTTATTGCCTCGACTCGACCGAAAGGAGGAGCGTTGTAAACCAAATAAGCTTAACAATATAACAAAAGCGTGAAATTAGTTGTTAATCGAACTACTTTAATTCTACAACCGGATAAGCGGAAAATACGGATAGCTTTGACATTAAATTGCAAGCTGAAGAGAGATCCATTCTTCTCTCCCGTTCCGTCGCGAGTAGATTTAAGGGAAACGGTTTCAATTAACGTAACGTATAAAAGAAAAACAAAAGAAAAAAGTTTTTGAAAAAAAAAAAAAAATATATATATATATATATATATATATATATATATATATATATATATATATATATATATATATATATAGAAAAGGTTTTACAAGAAAATACAAAAAGATTTTCCTTTTCAAATTTGAAAACTTGATTTTTGTGGTGTATGAACACCCGCTCATCTTCTAAACGTCTTATTTCTCCATTATCGAACCCCGAGAGTTTGATACGTCACACACACAAAGTTCGTTTCCCTAACCTCACGGAAATGGAACACGAAAATAAATACCCTCCGGTGGGTGGTATTGAAAATGCACCAGCTCCCGATCTCCGAACGATGGAGGAGCTGTGTCAACCGACAATGCACGGTAGAGGCGGTCCGATTGCCCCTCTCAATATCGAGGCTACGGATTTTGGACTTAAGCACCACATGATTCAACAAGTCCAGAATTCATGCCAATTTCACGGTTTACCGAGTGACGATGCAAACAAGAATCTTGACAAATTTTTAACCGTCACCCAAAGTATGAAACAACACGGGGTCTCCGATGACGCCCTTCGTCTTTCTCTCTTCCCCTATTCTTTGACGCATCATGCCACCGCTTGGTTTGATCGTCTTCCCAAGAACTCGATTCATAACTTCGAAGAAATGGTATCGAAGTTCTTGGCGAAATATTTTCCACCATCGATGGTGACGAAGCTCCGAAACGATATTAGCAATTTCCGTCAGCTTCCCGACGAATCTTTATTCGAAGCTTGGGAACGATATAAGCTTGCTATTGATCGGTGTCCAAACCATAACATGCTTCTTGTTACAATAATCGATACGTTTTACAATGGTTTGACTTTGCGACATCGGGACACGATCAATGCAGCTGCGGGTGGCACTTTTATGAAACGACGCCCTGAAGATTGTTACGAACTCATCGAGAATATGACCGCTCATTACAATTACTGGGATTCCTCTGCCGAGAGGAATGAGTCAAGAGCAGCCGTTGCTCACAATTCTTGTACGTCTAATTCTGAAATAGCCGCCATTACTAAGAAACTCGATGATTTATCGACTGCTGTTTTACGAATGCACCAAACGTCTAATAGTCCAAATCAAGTCAAAAACCATCAAGTCAATATGGTTAATCATGTTTGTGAGACTTGTGGTGGTCCTCATTCGTATTTTGAGTGCCCAGCCACAGGTGGCTTCACTCACGAGAACGTGTATGTTACCTCGGGAACCTACAATATGGGCGGTAACGGATACCAACCACAGGGTGACCGAAATCTTCTTAGCTACCGTTCAAACCATTATGTTGGACCACCCGGTTTCAATCAACCGACACAAGTTAATCAAGTCAATCAAGTGAATCAAAACGTGCAAAACCGAAACCATCAATTTAATCAAAATGCTAATCAAAATCGGGTTAACAATGGATTTCAGAATCAAAGTCATGGTTTTCAAAATCAAAATCGGGGAAATTATAATCAAGGCCCGAATCAAGGGAATTTTCAAGGAAACTATGCTAATCATGGAAATTATTATCATGGAAACCAAAATTTTCAAAATCAAAATCAAGGTTTTAACAACAACAATCGTGGTCAAAACTTTCCAAATCCAGTACCAATTCAAAATCAAAATCAATCTTCTTCGGATGAGTTACTTAAGCAGTTTATGAAAAGTCAAGAGGAAACTAATAAAATGCTAATTAATCAAATGTTCGAATTGAAGAAGTCTTTAAATGATCGACCCTCGGGCTCGTGTACTCTTCCAAGCAACATGATCGCTAACCCGAGGGGCGATGCTAAGGCGATCACGACTAGGAGTGGTATTGTAATCAATGAACCGACGGCTCCGACTACCTCTTCTTCTCTTCCTCCCAAGGTAGTCGTCCGTGAAACCGAGGTGACAACGGATACAGGAATTCCTATTAATAATGGAAGGACCGAAAACATCCAACCTCTGGTAGTCCCAACGTCTAAAGGAAAAGATAAAATTGTTAACGAAACTGAAAATGTCATTCCTGTCAAAACAAATTTGCCTTATCCGACACGCTTAAATGAACAAAAGCACCGCGAGAAAGATAAAAACCAGATGGAAAAGTTTTATCAGATATTTCAAGAATTGCATTTTGATATAAATCTCGCGGATGCTATACTTTTGATGCCCAAATTTGCCTCAATGTTGAAAGGTCTTTTGAATAACAAAGAAAAATTGTTTGAGATATCACGAACCCAGATGAATGAGAATTGTTCGGCGGTTATACTTAAAAAGCTTCCCGAAAAGCTTGAAGACCCCGGTCGATTTCTCATTCCATGTAATTTTCCTGGGATGGTTCAATGCTTCGCCCTGGCCGATCTCGGTGCTAGCATTAACCTTATGCCGTTATCCATTTGGAAAAAGTTGTCTTTGCCCGATTTGACTCCGACTTGCATGACCCTCGAGCTAGCCGACCGAACTACTTCCCGCTCGATGGGAATAGCCGAGGATGTCTTTGTTAATGTGGGAAAATTCCATTTCCCGGCCGATTTTGTCGTGGTTGATTTTGATGCCGATCCAAGGGTTCCTCTCATTCTCGGAAGAGGTTTCCTAAGGACCGACCGTGCCTTAATTGATGTTTTTGATGAAAAGATTACCCTCCGCGTGGGTAACGAAGCCATAACTTTTAATTTGGATCAAACCGCGAGGTACTCCTCCGATTATGACAAATATTCTGTTAGCCGAGTCGACGTTATCGACGAAGTTACGGAGGAGTATGCTCAAGAATTACTTGGTTTCACCGAACATTCTTCGAGTGGCAATCCCACTCATTCTTCTGAACCTATTATTTCCGATCCTTCCCCTTCCCTCACTCCGTTTGAGGGGAGTTGTTGGGAATTATTCTATCAGTTACCACGGCTAGTGAAGATATTACAACTGCAGAAGATTGTACTTGCAGTGGAAACTTATTACCACTGCAAGAACAAAATATTACCACTGCTTGCATGACAACTGTTAGAGAAACGCACTTAGATAAACATAGAAAAGATATTGTGTATATCTTATTCTATTAGTATTATACTTATCTTGTACAAGAGGACTCCTTGTTGTATAAAAGGAGATCCTAGATCATAGTTAGAGAATAGCTTTCTAATACGTTTTCTTAGAGCTTCAAGGTGTAACCCTAGTGATATCATAGATCACTCGTATTATTATCATTAATAATATTGAAGCTATTTGTTTTGTTAACATACATTGTTCTTTCATTAAACTATTCCATTTACAATCAATCTTCTAAGTATCATTAAGTAGATTCCGCATACTTAGTGGTATCACTCAAAGTATCATTATTAACACAAGTTCAAGGTGTACACGATCCAACAAGTGGTATCAGAGACAGGCTTTGATATTTTGATTTAGAAGATCCTATGGCAGATTCAAAAGAAACAATGGAGACAGAAACAAGCCAATCAAACATTGCTGCAAAGCTTCCCAAGCTTAAAATTAATGACTTTGAGATGTGGAGGCTTATGATAGAACAATTCTTTATGGTGCAAGACTACACATTATGGGAGATCATAATGTGTGGAAATTCATTCAAACCTGGTACAACTGTAGAGCAGGTTGGTGACAAGACTGTAACAAAAGTTAACACTGGTCCTGTTACTAATGAAGAAAGAAACCAACTAAAGAATGATTTGAAGGCTAGAGGTTTGTTATTGATGGCTCTACCCAGAGAACAAGTTCTGGCTTTTACCAAATACAAGTCTGCTAAGACCCTCTTTGATGAGATCTGTGAAGTGTTTGGTGGTAATGTCTCTACCAAGAAGACACAAAAGACTTTACTAAAGCATACCTATGAGAATTTTTGTTCAACAAGCAATGAATCTCTTGATAGCATATTCACAAGGCTACAAAAGATTGTTACTCAGCTGACTGCTTTTGGAATTGAGGTGGAAAAGGAAGACCTCAATCTTAAATTTCTAAGAAGTTTACCTGCTGAGTTTGATACCAATGTTGCTGTATGGGAAGATAAGTCAGATCTTGAGACCATGAAGCTTAATGATGTGTACAATAACTTCAAAGTTATTGAACAAAGATTAAGGAAAGCTAGCAAGTTAAAAACAAGTTCTGCAAGTGTAGCACTCATATCATCATCAGGTAATGATAGTTCAGATGATGAAAGTGATTCTGATGATGACAGTGGTAACATGATTGTTTCCACTGGTAATGGAAATGTTTCCACTAGGAGCTCAAAGAAACAGATTGCAGGACTAAGTGATGCTACTTTATATGCCTTTATATCAAGCCATGTGGGTGGTTCAATCCTCAATCATGAGGACTTGGATCAAATTGATGAAGATGATATGGAGGAGATGGACATCAAATGGCAGGTAGCATTACTCAGCTTAAGATCAAAGAAGTTCTGGAAGAAGACAGGGAGAAAGATACATATAAGTGGTGATGAGACTGTAGGTTTTGATAAAAAGAAGGTGGAGTGCTATAATTGTCACAAGAAGGGGCACTTTGCTAGAGAATGTAGAAAACCAAGGAAATCTGACAACAAGTCAACTTGGTACAAGAAGGATAAGAACAAAGAACCTACAACAGAAGAGCCAAAGG
Organism: Artemisia argyi; assembly: GCA_030686995.1. Taxonomy (NCBI): domain Eukaryota; kingdom Viridiplantae; phylum Streptophyta; class Magnoliopsida; order Asterales; family Asteraceae; genus Artemisia; species Artemisia argyi. The sequence goes on from CM060701.1 coordinate 242,943,119, forward strand.
TGCTACTGGCTATTGATGGAGTGAGCTTTGATTGGAGCTTTATGACTCAGGATGGAGAAGATGATTCAGAATCTGCAATGCTTGCTACTGAGCATGCACTCATGGCTTTTTCAGACACTGAGGTACATACTGATAATGCTTGCTCTAAAAACTGTAAGGCTGTAAAAGAGTTAGAGATCTCTAAAACAAAATATGATGAACTGATGCTAGATTTACATCACACTAATTATAATTTATCAAATCATAAAAGAGGTCTAGGTGTTTTAGAGAAACAGATAGAGCATTATAGGGCTAATGAATCTAAATTCAGTGATGATATAGCTGTCTTAAAAAGAGACTTAGATTTTTATGTTGAAGTAAATAAAGCTCTTAGGGAAGAGATTGAAAAAGTTAAAAAGGCTAGTGAGAATACACAGATAACTAAGCAAACACTAGACCATCATGTAACAATTCGCAAATTCAGGTTAATTACTTTTCCCGAGAAATTTACTATTCATTTCTACTATTCATTTCTTTCTGAAATTTTCCCGAAAGTTGATTTTTATTTCATATTCTCGAGTGATAAATCATTTCCATGGCAAATTAAATGTTTGACATTCGTCAGATCAGTTTCGTGAAAGTTATTAAGGAATTACACAGAATTATCCGTTTTAGGGTAAAACGTCATTCAGAAATTCCACGCACAACGAAATTTGATCCCGTCAGGTGACCCCACATCAGAAAAATGTTTAACAGACTCATGATTTATTTGAGAATAAATCATGACTGAGAAAAATCATGGCCCAAATAAACTTCGGCCGTGAAAAACTGGAATTTTCAGTTTTAAGCGTTTTTACTCAGCCGTAACCCTAGCCTATACCTGCACCGCATTTCTAAGATGATTTGAGCTTTCAACTTATTAAAATAAGTCAACATATTTTTTCCCTCCTCCATTGACTAAAAATCATTCCTTGATTTTATAAGTCATTTCGTGATTTTTAGGCTTACGGTTTGATGTCTAAAAGACATTTAATACCAACCGACACCAGACTGAGCCCAGTCTAGACATTATAAATCATTTTAAATCATTTTTAGCATATTAGAAAAGTAACATTTTACTTTTCTCAATTTTACGCAATATTCGTACATTTTACGTATTACGCGTTTTAGACCCGTGTTTCCAGCTTTTAGCAGGTTTTACCACCCAAATGGAACTTATCCCCTATTTTATATTTTATTATGGGACATATGGACATTTCTAACAATACTTTAAAGTTTCATAATTTTACGACACCCGGTTTTACGTTTTGAGGCCTAATCATTTACGGTTGGCATTTCCCGGAGTCAAAATTCATCTAATATCTAGATATTATCATCAAGCCAAGCCAACTCACCCCTTATCCTCTTATGAACCGCCAAGGGGGGGGGGGGGGAAGTCACACCCTTGGGTGGCTTGATCTTGTGCCTTGTGATCTAGGATGCATACATGTGTAGTTTTTGGCAAAATATCCTAAGGAAACTAACCTCCTCATAAGAGTATAAATACCCCCTCCCCTCTCTTCCTTTGGCCGGCCATCACACACACCACAACACTTCACATTTAGCTTTAAGTCTTCTAATTTGTTGCAAGGTTCAAGAGTTAGTTCAAGATAGAAACCCTAGTTAACTTATTTTTCACCAAAACTCTTCCAAACCCTAACATACTTGGTGTTTTCTCTTGAGTTTAAATCCACTCAATACACCTCAACTTTCATTACATATCTTTCAAGAATACCAAGGGTAGAAAGGTTGCTTGAAGTGAAAAAGGGTTGAAGCAAGTCTATCAAAGTCCATTTCCTTACTTGTTACTCCTTTCTTTCTTAGAAAGCCAAAAGTTGTAAGCCTAAACCTAACATGCTTCTTGTTAATTTATCATGTTCATATCATTTACATGTTATTCTTGCTATATTATGTGTTGTAATTATGTCCATGATGTATAAAGATGAGTAAAAGATGTTGTAATGAATTATTGAAACAAGTTACTAAAACAAACAAACTAGTGAATATCTTGGTATAACCTGATCAAAATGGTAAAAATTTTATATTGGATTATTACATATTACAGTAGAGGACTTAACAAGTAAACCATAGCAATTTGAACCACCTAAAAAGTGTAAACGAGTCAAAAGTTATGGCGATTTGAAGTTACCAAAGATTTCCTGCAAAACTGCCTAAAAGTTTCTGTGACAGAACCTAAAACACGCAAAAAGAGGCCTTTCTGGTCCGATTCATGAAAAAGTTAAAACACGAAAGTTGTCCGGAATCACGTTTTCATGCAGGGGCAAAGAGGCTCAAGCCTTGAAAACGCCTTCTGAGTGAGATATTTCTCAGTTTCTTAACAGCTATTTACATATTTTAAGTCACTAAGTTATGGTTATACTTTAAAAGGAATAAAAGGTCTTATGACCTATAAACAAGACCACCACTATGGCTAGAGCCAAGGATGTGTCTCATGACCATGGAACAAGGACCAAAGGTCATGGCTAGGCCATGGCGAAATGACCAAGTAAACTTACAAAGGGGTAAACATGAAACAATGAATTAGGCGATAACATGAACAAGCAATTTGGATCTACTTCACTTAAAAGGAAACCATGAGATTTTACCAAGACAAATGGTCATACAAGACTTATAAAACTACCCCTAATAACAATCTTCATGTACAAATAAACTTTCCTAAGTTTATCCAAATATCGGACATGTAACTTTTCGAATCAAAACTTATATCTATATACTTTATCAACTACTACAATAGTAGGGAGCTTCATGTGAGGAGTTCATTATGTAAGCCGTCGAGATGAGTTGTGGATTTACGAATTAAAGTGTCCTGGCTCCTCGAACGCTTACTAACATGACTTCTGAAATATGTTAGCCCGAACGGTAGTAAACGATATACAAAACATACATGTTCATAAATCTTTTCTTTCAAAGACTTACAAATATACATCATACCTCATCATGGACTAAATGCAAGATATATATAGGCACTCCGTTATATTCTTTACACAAATCCTAAGTCGCAACATTCTATTCTAGGTTGCTCGTAGAAACCTACACGATCCAATCATCACCTTCATTATTTGCTATCGTACTTAAGGTGAGTTCATAGCCCCGCTTTACATTACTTCAATGTTTTACAAACCCTTGGGGGGAATACATGCTAATTTTAAACCGAACACAATGCTTTGAAACTGTATGCTGCTTGATTGTTTTATTATTACTAAGTACCTACCTTGCACATCCTAGGCCCCTATCATGAACCATTTAATCACTAGAATTAGTGAGCGCGAGTATTGTGAATAGGCCTATTGGGATTGACGAATCCCATTTGTTTGAGCAGATTAGCTCAAACGAATGCACTATATTTGAACATTAAGTATGACGGCAAAGTACTTACCGGGGCAACATAACCACCGATTGATATTGGTACCCGTTAACGTATTGGTTGCATGAGCTTAGTATATAATAATAACTGTTTTGTTTTCTAACATGAGTATGAGTCTAATTAACTCATTACTACCAACATATTGTGTTCAACCGTTAAACAAACTCTATGAATTTCACTCAACCTTTGTGTTGACCTCTTAAGCATGTATTTCAGGTCCATGATAATCAAGAATGGAGCGGGAAGGGCACGTACCGAAGGAAGAAGGCTATAAACTATTATGTCATTCGATAAAAACATCATAGACTTTATATTGATGTGTTTTGAAACAATGGAACATTTTGGGACCTTACTATGTAAACTCTGTTATATTTGAATAAATATGAATGAAAACTCTTTTTAATACGATTCGTTTAGAGATCGTTTTCTATTATTATGACTGTTGTGCCGTCGAGTAACACCCAAGTTGAATTCCGCTGCATCATGAATTGGGGGTGTTACAGATTGGTACCAGAGCCATAGTTATAGAGAAACGGGTCTAAGTGAGACCTAAACTATAACTACAATAACAAGCAAAAACATTTTTATAGCCTTCCGCTCTTCGTGCCTTCCATCCTCCAGAAGATTATGGACTTATTACACATGTTATGCTACATGAACATATTTGTATATTGTCATATGCACATTTCCATAGTTTGAGCATTTTCCATAAACATTTGATTTATTTTGACATCAAAATACTAATTGTAGACATCATGTCCGCACCTCCATCTCCCGATCATCTTCCTGCTATGCCTGAGTATTTACCAATTCTTCCCGGACCCGATGATCCTTATTTTGAACCAATTGATTACGACGACGAGGAAGAACCTTATGAGGATCTAGATGTAGATTCGGACGAAGATCCTGAAATGGATATGGACATAAACATCGATGATTACGAAGAGGATCATGAAATGGATGTTGAGATCGAAGGTATCGATGACATTGAGGAAGCGGAGGAACAAATAATAGTGCCACATCTATCACCATTGACATCTCCACCTCCGCTTTCACCAATTTCATCCGAATCTAACCGTACCACTCCAGCTCAAGTTCCGAAATCTACTTACCAAACCGGCGGAACATCTACATCTACACATATATTCGTAAACTCAGCTCAATACGAAATCTACTCTTTGAAACAAGCCCTCCACCTGACCCAACTCAAAGTTCAAAGTATGGCAAGGCAAATGCACGACTGTATATCCAAGGTAAATTCTGCCAGAATGGACGCCATGAATGCCCGAGATGACCTATATTGGTTTAAGCTTGACATGAGCTATATCAAGAGGGACTTGACTCATCTTGGGGAAATAGTCTTAAATCCTCTAACCGGCCTGGATAACGTCAAGGATAGACTCACTTTGGTTGAGAAAGCCCAAGAACAGGATGCGGTACAAATTCACAAACTACTTAACCGCCTAAATACCGCCGAAATCCGTTTAGATGTTGCAAACTTTGATAGGTATCAACTTAAGAATGATTTGTGTGGAATGCAAACTCAAATGAGTTCCATACAACAAAGGCTATACCAAAAGGATGTCAAAGAATACCGTCCGAATGAAAGTGTCGATGTGTTAGCAACACGCGGAATTAATAATCCGTCCGGACTACGACAACCTCCCAACCGACGTTAGACTAGTGTTATAATACTAGTTATCTTTAGTACAACGTTGTAATTACTAACTGAAAGTATCAGTTAGTAAGTTTTGAATGAACTTGTAATAAGTTCGATTTTGTAATCAACGTTATATAAATAAAACTCTTGTTTTATATACTATCATGTGTTATGTTTCTAAGTTTCAACATTATTACCCCATCATTCTTATCAAAATTTGTGCTCATCTCACAACTCTCTAATTACAACGTACCTTTTGAACAATAGAATCATGGCGCCCAAGAAAAAGACACCACCAACGATGACGCAAGCTGCCATCCGTAAACTGGTAAAGGACAGTGTCAATGCAGCACTTGTCACGGAACGAGCAGCCGTAGCTGCAGCAGCTGCCAATGCCGACCCAACTACTGGTGCTGCTGATGCTGCAGCAGCCGATGATGCTGCAGCAGCTGCTGATGCTGCAGCAGCCGCAGAAGCCGCCACTGCTGCGGAAGCTGCTATAGCTGCAGAGGCTGCCAGAATTGCCAGTCTTAACCTTGGAGGACCTACCCCTCCGGTGACCAATGTTACTACAGTACCAAAGGGTTGCTCGTTCATTTCCTACCTGAAATGTGAACCCATCAAATTCAAGGGTACTGAAGGGGCTGTGGGTTTGACCCGTTGGTTCGAAAAGGCGGAGTCGGTGTTCTTGGTTAGTAAATGTATCGAGGGGGATAAAGTTCAGTATGCCACAAGTACTCTGTTGAATGAGGCCTTGTCCTGGTGGAACTCAATTGCTCAACCCATGGGCATTGAGAATGCCTACAAAATTACTTGGGCTAATTTGAAACAAATGATGATCAAGGAATACTGTCCTCGGAGTGAGATACAAAAGTTGGAAGTTGAGTTCTGGGATCATACGGTTAAGGGAAATGATATCATGACCTACAACCGTAGATTCCAGGAACTGAGAATACTTTGTCCAACGATGGTTTCCACAAAGGAAAAATTGTTGGAAAGGTATATCTGGGGACTTCCCTCAAGCATACAGGGGAATGTGACCTCGGCAAATCCAAAGGAACTTGATGAGGCTATACGGATGTCCCGTAGCCTCATGGATCAAGTGGTACGTATGTTGGAAACCCGCAAACAAAACAACCTCAACACCAACAACAACACCAACAACGCCAACAACAGCAATGCCAACAACCCCAACAACTCCAACTACCGTAACAACAACAACAACAAGAACAACAACAATAAACGACCATGGGATGGTAACCGTGGGAATAACAACAACAACAACAACAACAACCAAACCCGAAACAACAACCATCACAATCAACAGAACAAGAGACAAGAAGCCGCGACGGCTTATGTTGCTGCACCAGCTGGTGGTAAGTACGTTGGTAATCTACCACAATGTACCAAGTGCAATTACCATCATGAAGGTCCTTTCCCGGCCAAATGCAACAAGTGTCAGAAGCCCGGACATCTTGCCAAAGATTATAGGGGCAAGGGTATAGCTACTGGGGCTAACACACAGCCCATAGTTACATGTTTCGGGTGTGGTGAAAGGGGACACTTCAAAAACAATTGTCCTCGAAACCAAGGACCCCAAGGCGGAGGTGCTCGTGGTAGGGCCTATGTCATGGGAAATGAAGAACCACACCAGGACCCGAACGTGGTTACCGGTATGTTCTTACTCAATAACATTCCTGTTAAAGTCTTATTCGATTCTGGTGCTGATATGAGGTTTATATCTACTAGAATTGCGCCTTTACTTGATATTCCATCAATTACTTTAACCACTAGTTATAGTATTGAACTTCCTACCGGTGACTTAGTAAATACCAATACCGTAATTCCAAACTGTACCCTTAATCTCTTAGACCACCCCTTTAACATCAATCTTATGCCAATCGAACTCAGAAGTTTCGATGTTGTTATTGGCATGGATTGGTTGTCAAAACATCAAGCTAACATTATTTGTGGTGAAATAGTTGTGCACATTCCATGTGACAATGAAACTTTGATCATTCGTGGTGATCAAAGTGGAACCCGAATAAACATCATCTCATGTATCAAAACCATGAAGTACATTGAGAAAGGATGTTATGCTTTCTTAGCCCACGTAACCGAAAAGAAATCCGATGAAAAACGTCTCGAAGATGTTCCTATTGCCCGTGAGTTTCCTGAAGTCTTTCCGGAAGATTTACCTGGACTACCACCAAATCGTCAAATAGAGTTCAGAATTGATTTAATACCAGGAGCGGCGCCAGTTGCCCGCGCACCATACCGGCTAGCACATTCAGAGATGCAAGAGCTATCAAATCAATTACAAGAACTTTCGGACAAGGGATTTATTCGACCCAGTTCCTCACCTTGGGGAGCTCCAGTTTTATTCGTGAAAAAGAAAGACGAGTCATTACGCATGTGTATTGACTATCGTGAACTAAACAAATTAACCATAAAGAACCGATACCCACTACCAAGAATTGATGATTTATTCGATCAATTGCAAGGCTCAACCTATTACTCAAAAATTGACCTACGTTCAGGTTACCACCAAGTTAGAGTTCGTGATGAAGACATTCCAAAAACAGCCTTTAGGACACGATATGGTCACCACGAATTCCAAGTGATGCCATTTGGGTTAACAAATGCACCGGCAGTATTCATGGATCTTATGAATCGGGTGTGTAAACCATATTTGGACAAATTCGTGATCGTATTCATAGACGACATTCTCATATATTCCAAAAACGAAGAAGAACACAAAGAACACCTGAGAACAATTTTAGGACTACTCAAGGAAGAGAAATTGTATGCAAAGTTTTCCAAATGCGAATTTTGGATTCAATCCGTTCAATTCCTTGGGCATGTGATTGACAAGACCGGTTTACATGTCGATCCCGCTAAAATTGAAGCTATCAAAAACTGGCCAACACCTACCACACCTACAGAAATTCGTCAATTTCTGGGTCTTGCTGGGTATTACCGAAGGTTTATTGAAGGATTTTCCTCAATAGCAAAATCTTTGACTAAGCTAACTCAGAAAGACAAGAAATATGTGTGGGATGAAAACGAAGAAAAAGCTTTCCAAACCCTCAAACAGAAACTTTGTAGTGCTCCTATCCTAGCATTGCCCGATGGGATAGAAGATTTTGTAGTCTATTGTGATGCATCGCACCAAGGGTTAGGTGCCGTGTTGATGCAACGCGATAAGGTCATGGCTTATGCATCAAGACAACTCAAGGTTCATGAGGAAAATTACACCACTCATGACTTAGAGTTAGGAGCTGTGGTTTTTGCACTAAAAATCTGGAGACACTATCTATACGGTACTAGATGTACTGTGTACACCGATCATAAAAGTCTACAACACATTTTGGACCAAAAAGAACTAAACATGAGACAACGTCGTTGGTTGGAATTACTTAGTGATTATGACTGCGACATTCGTTATCACCCAGGAAAGGCAAACGTAGTAGCCAACGCCCTGAGCCGAAAGGAACGGGTTAAACCACTACGAGTCCGAGCCTTAGTTTTAACCATAAATTCCAACTTTCCTACCCAAATCCTTCACGCTCAAGCTGAGGCGGTGAAACAAGAAGACATCCAAAAGGAAAGGTTGGATGGCATGATACAAAAGAAATTCGAAACCCGTTCAGATGGAACTCTATGCTTCCAAGGTCGAAGTTGGTTACCACTTTATGGTGGCCTACGAGACTTGATCATGCATGAATCACATAAGTCTAAATACTCCATACATCCAGGATCTGATAAAATGTATCATGATCTTAAGTAACTCTATTGGTGGCCGAACATGAAAGCCGACATTGCAACATACGTTAGCAAATGTCTTACCTGCTCCAAAGTAAAAGCCGAACACCAAAAACCATCCGGTCCATTGCAACAACCAGAAATTCCTACTTGGAAATGGGAAAGAATTACTATGGACTTCATTACCAAGCTCCCAAAGACATCAAGCGGTTATGACTCCATCTGGGTCATAGTTGATCGTCTCACAAAATCCGCACACTTTATACCAATCAAAGAGACTTACAAAATGGAACAACTAACCCGACTGTACGTCAAAGAAATAGTCTCAAGACATGGTGCACCAATATCCATCATATCTGACAGAGATGGTAGATTTACTTCCAATTTCTGGCAGTCACTCCAAGACGCCTTTGGAACAAATCTAGACATGAGTACCGCGTACCACCCTCAGACCGATGGTCAGAGTGAACGAACCATTCAAACACTTGAAGACATGCTTCGAGCTTGTATAATAGACTTTGGAAAAGGATGGGATACTCATTTACCATTAGTCGAATTTTCCTACAACAACAGCTATCATACAAGTATTCAAGCAGCTCCATTTGAAGCACTTTATGGTCGAAAGTGTCGTTCACCTGCTTGTTGGGCTGAAGTGGGAGAAGTTCAACTCAATGGACCAGAACTCATCCGTGAAACAACGGATAAGATTGTACAAATCAAAAATCGGCTACAAGCCGCAAGAGATCGACAGAAAAGTTATGCCGACACACGACGCAGACCCCTAGAATTCCAAGTCGGAGATAGGGTTATGCTAAAGGTATCGCCCTGGAAAGGCTTGATATGATTCAGTAAACGAGGAAAACTAAACCCAAGATACATCGGACCATTCAAAATCCTAGCCAGGGTTGGCCCTGTGGCGTACAGACTTGAGCTTCCATCAGAACTCAGTAGTGTACACCCCACTTTCCATGTATCTAACCTAAAGAAATGTTTATCGGATGAATCACTCGTGATTCCACTCGATGAAATTCAACTCAATGACGATCTTCAATTTATTGAGGAACCCGTAGAAATCATGGACCGAGAGGTCAAACAACTCAAGCAAAGCCGTATACCAATTGTCAAAGTTCGTTGGAACTTACGACGTGGTCCTGAATACACATGGGAACGAGAGGACCAGATACGAAAGAAATACCCACATCTTTTTACCAACGAAGCTTCTACTCCCAACGCAAATTGATCTTCGGGACGGAGCTCTCATATGGGGTGGAGACTGTAACAATTCGCAAATTCAGGTTAATTACTTTTCCCGGGAAATTTACTATTCATTTTTACTATTCATTTCTTTCTGAAATTTTCCCGAAAGTTGATTTTTATTTCATATTCTCGAGTGATAAATCATTTCCATGGCAAATTAAATGTTTGACATTCGTCAGATCAGTTTCGTGAAAGTTATTAAGGAATTACATAGAATTACCCGTTTTAGGGTAAAACGTCATTCAAAAATTCCACGCACAACGAAATTTGATCCTGTCAGGTGACCCCACATCAGAAAAATGTTTAACACACTCATGATTTATTTGAGAATAAATCATGACTGAGAAAAATCATGGCCCAAATAAACTTCGGCCGTGAAAAACTGGAATTTTCAGTTTTAAGCGTTTTTACTCAGCCGTAACCCTAGCCTATACCTGCACCGCATTTCTAAGATGATTTGAGCTTTCAACTTATTAAAATAAGTCAACATATTTTTTCCCTCCTCCATTGACTAAAAATCATTCCTTGATTTTATAAGTCATTTCGTGATTTTTAGGCTTACGGTTTGATGTCTAAAAGACATTTAATACCAACCGACACCAGACTGAGCCCAGTCTAGACATTATAAATCATTTTAAATCATTTTTAGCATATTAGAAAAGTAACATTTTACTTTTCTCAATTTTACGCAATATTCGTACATTTTACGTATTACGCGTTTTAGACCCGTGTTTCCAGCTTTTAGCAAGTTTTACCACCCAAATGGAACTTATCCCCCATTTTATATTTTATTATGGGACATATGGACATTTCTAACAATACTTTAAAGTTTCATAATTTTTCGACACCCGGTTTTACGTTTTGAGGCCTAATCATTTACGGTTGGCATTTCCCGGAGTCAAAATTCATCTAATATCTGGATATTATCATCAAGCCAAGCCAACTCACCCCTTATCCTCTTATGAACCGCCAAGGGGGGGGGGGGGGAGTCACACCCTTGGGTGGCTTGATCTTGTGCCTTGTGATCTAGGATGCATACATGTGTAGTTTTTGGCAAAATATCCTAAGGAAACTAACCTCCTCATAAGAGTATAAATACCCCCTCCCCTCTCTTCCTTTGGCCGGCCATCACACACACCACAACACTTCACATTTAGCTTTAAGTCTTCTAATTTGTTGCAAGGTTCAAGAGTTAGTTCAAGATAGAAACCCTAGTTAACTTATTTTTCACCAAAACTCTTCCAAACCCTAACATACTTGGTGTTTTCTCTTGAGTTTAAATCCACTCAATACACCTCAACTTTCATTACATATCTTTCAAGAATACCAAGGGTAGAAAGGTTGCTTGAAGTGAAAAAGGGTTGAAGCAAGTCTATCAAAGTCCATTTCCTTACTTGTTACTCCTTTCTTTCTTAGAAAGCCAAAAGTTGTAAGCCTAAACCTAACATGCTTCTTGTTAATTTATCATGTTCATATCATTTACATGTTATTCTTGCTATATTATGTGTTGTAATTATGTCCATGATGTATAAAGATGAGTAAAAGATGTTGTTGTAATGAATTATTGAAACAAGTTACTAAAACAAACAAACTAGTGAATATCTTGGTATAACCTGATCAAAATGGTAAAAATTTTATATTGGATTATTACATATTACAGTAGAGGACTTAACAAGTAAACCATAGCAATTTGAACCACCTAAAAAGAGTAAACGAGTCAAAAGTTATGGCGATTTGAAGTTACCAAAGATTTCCGGCAAAACTGCCTAAAAGTTTCTGTGACAGTGTCACAACTCACCATTTCACGTCATTTACCATTTCAGGTCATTTTCCCAAACTTCGACTTTTTACTATTCATCAAAACACTATTCATCGTTTTACTATTCATCGTTTTCGAGGTCAGTTTGATATTCTGAGAAACTTTTGGGAAATTTACTATTCACCGAACACTATTCATTTCCGGAAAAGTTTTCACCATTCACTTGCATTACTCATTTCATCGTAAATTTAGTTTACGGGTATTCAAATTCGCGTAACCGGATTGGTTTAGGTGCGAATTCATTTCATTAGTGTTAAGTACACTGCATACGGACTGGAGATAGTCTGCATATCATCATAACAGCATTTTCATGTTATACCACTCTCAGGATTTTCAAATTATTATATTTGATACATTTAACGTTTTTACATATAAGTATTTATAGTAAACGTTAACACCCGGTTTATACACGACGAATATATCTAAATATTCCCACAATGGTCCCGACATATTTTTATATCCATTTTAACATCATAAAAGTTATAACATTCAGTTACCCAGTATTTTGGAAATTTATTTTATTTATAACGTACGCGTATGAATATAACGACGGTTTTCGTGAAAACTAAACAATAATCACCCGATCACTCAGTAAATGTACCCAACATATTTTTAATATGTTTTTAACATTATTATAACTTTATTTCATCCCGGTAAACTTCGTGAACATTTATTTCTAATAAAACCGGTACCCGATTGTAACTAAAAACACAAACTAGCACAAATTCATGCAAGGTTTTCTAATTAAATCAAAGGCACCCTACCCCCCCCCCCCCCCCCTCACCCTTGAAAAACCGGCCATGAGACACCCCTTTTAACCTTGTGCATTGATTACCTTTATTTAACTAATAAACTCCTAAAAACATAACTTTACCAAAATACCTAAATCATAATTCAACATTTTAGAAAGTTCAAAAATTTGCTCATCTCTTCCTTTCCTTTCTTCAACCCACGACCCAACATAATCACCAAGATCAAGTGATCGTTTTTCATAAGTTAAAACACTAAACTTGTTCCTTTTACTTGCCTAATCAAGAATCAAGCAACAAAAACACAAGAACGTCAAGCATAATCATCATATAATCATCTCATTTTATCAAGTAAGTTATCAACTTTATTTTTTTCATGGATCATCTTATTTTTACATGTATTTCATGAGTATCATGCTAAAAACCATGTACAACTAGCTATACCACCCTTTTTTTTGTCTAAAATGAAACATACAAACCCTAACTTTTTATTTATGAATCCCCTTGCTATAATAACTTGGTTAGGAGTCCATGGCACCCTAAGAAGGTGTATAGTAAGATTAGATTAGCTATGTGGTGATTACAAGAGGTTTGGTGATGGTAGAAATTAGTTTTAAACCTTGAAAACTTGATTTGGAACCTATTTTAGACATGCTGTTCCGTTATGTAAAAATCTGGAAAATCAGTAAACACCAAGGGAACTTTGGCAAAATATTTAGAAAATAATTTCAAAAACGAATCCGTAGGCGAAAGAACTGATTAAAAAGAGTTTATAACGAAGAAGTTATGATTTTTGCAAGATTGTAGACGAAAAGTATTTTTTCTGAAAATGTTTGCTGTTGGACGTTTTTCATTGGACAAAAAGAGACATTAGACGTAACCCGGAGGAGCCGAGATTTCCAAAATATATTACTACATACTAAGACGTAACCGTGGATATAAAGAACAAGTAAAACGGACAAGTAACGACAAAGATATACACGTTTGAATATCGGCTAAAACCATTTTATATTTGACAGCTTTTAAATAAAAGTGACACTAAAACTACGAAGTACATTTTTGAGCTAGAAGTAATATTAAGTACCAAGCTTTATAACTAATGTAGTATTAGTTATTACGAGTATATTTTCATCATTTCAAGGATTACAACCCGAGTATTTCAACGCTAACATGGAAACATACGATATATATATATATAAGTATATATATATTACAACTAGCTTATTATATTTTCTAATAGCAATATTTTTCCAAATTCTTGGATTATATATTTTTGATAACACAAGTGTTTTTCCAAAGAGTAGAGTGGTATAGAAACATGAGCATGGACATTCATAACATCATTTGGTGATCTTAATGAGATCATTCATCATTCATTTTAGGTTGCGGCAGCTAACCGTGCATTGTTGTTCACTTCATATTATCATCAGTATCATCAGTTGAGGTGAGTTTTCATAGCCCCGTATACATTTTTATTGTTTTCAAATCCCACGGGGGAGAATACATTGCACCATTTCAGTACGAGCCCAAGTATCAAAACCTATGTACATAGCTTAAGTAGCTTGTCTGCCATGTGATAAGTCCCCTGTAACATCATGAACCGTTAATTTACCGTTAAGCGAGAGTGAGTGGATAGATCTATCGAGGGTGACGCCTCCATCCGTGGTAGTGATTACCAACAGTAAGCGGATGCATGTCATGTCTTTTACATATGAGTGTTTGGCAGAACATTCGGGAGGGGCATAGAATTTCATCAGTCATAGCTTCGGTGTCATGAGCTTAAGGTCTATTGTACTATTTTTACGTGACTTTTGTCATGCACTTATACTTGTGGTGGCCGTACAAACATTATATTTCATAAACCTATGATTATTCACCAACATTCGTGTTGACCGTTTTCGCAATATATTTTCAGGTAACTAAGGCATCATCATCATATTACATGCATGGAGTCATTAGGGTGTGCCAGGGATGACGCACTACATTTTGGATTTTCATGCACTTGTGTAAATTATCGTTTGACATTTCCTGAACTTGTTTTCTGTAAACGTTTCAACCTTTGGGGACCTATGTTTTGTAGCACTTGGTGCTTTTAAATAAATCAAATGATATGTATTTTCCAAACGACACTTTAGGTCGTTTAATATTTCCTTGTTATGGTGCTATGACAGTTACACCCCCAGGCATTCGATTCCGCTGCAAGTCAGGTAAATTGGGGGTGTGACAGATTGGTACCAGAGCTAAGGTTATAGAGAACTAGGATGTATCATTGACCCTAGACTATAACCACATTATCATAGCATCTCATCATTTCATCATAAGTGCATGTTCATTGCTTATAGTGATTTCATTACGAGTTATTCATTTTATTTCACCTTGATTATCACAGAACCATGTCTGCAAACCCAAATGTTGTTGTACTGTACACCATCACAGACTCCGATAGTGAAGACTATATGTCTTCTACAGTCCGTTCACCACCACCTAGCCCTATTGTACCTGAGTTGCCACTTTTGGCATCAGATGATGACACAGAGCCTTTTGAGGAGGAGGAGATGGCTCCTACTCCTCCTGTCCATCCTATTGTACCATTAGATGTCACCCGAGTGCCCACAGACACACCATCTCCTACCACCACTATCCAGTCTGAGCCGAGACTTATGTTTCGTAGGGAAAAGACTATCCAGGTTGCTAGTAAGAAGGTTCGTTATGCCACATCTACTTATAGGACCTTACCTAGTCCTACTGTGCCTACACCACCACCAGCCATACCCACTGCTACCCCTATATCCACCTCACTCTTGCCGCTCAGGAAGCGCGCAAGGTTTACCACTTCAGATTCACCTACCACTACAGAGTCAGAATCAGCAGAACCACCACCAGTATACCACATAGGTGAGAGTTCTAGGGCGGCTGCGGCTAGGAGCCCTACAGCTGTCACATTAGAGGATCAGTTGGGTGCTCAGCAGGAGCAAGTAGATAGGTTGGGGTATAGAGTTGATGAGATCATTACTACTCAACTTGAGACTGTCGAGGAGCAGGTTGAGGATTTGGTTCAGGGCAGGGTTGGTATTGATGTGACATACCATGGACTTGAGGCACGACAGTTGAGGCATCAGGAGGAGATTGAGCTGCTTAGGGATGAGTTACCTGAGATTAGAGATAGAGCTCAGGCGACACAGGAGACTCAGTGGGAGCAGGTAGATCAGTTGGCATTGCTTCGAGAGAGGTTAGTCATTTTGGAGGGCAGGGATGTTTCTTCTCAGTTACGAGTTCAGCATCTTGAGGAGATCATGGTTGTGATGGATCATGAGATTCGCCGCTTGAGGGGAGAGCCTGGAGCATCTGGAGCTCCTGGACCATCTAGAACACCTGGAGGAGCATAGACATAGACTAGTATTATATTAGCTTTTACTATTTCCTAGTCCCGAGGTGTGGGACGTAGTTCAAGAACTTGTAGTCTTTTGTTGTTGTACAAACAAATATATCAAGTGCGACTCTACTATGTTGGAAATGTTGTGCTATATATATATATATATATATATATATATATATATATATATATCGGTCTATGTAGGCTGAAATTTTCATGTATTATACTCATGTGTTGTGATTATATTTATGATGTTTCATGGTTGCTCTCTATGGTTAACGTATTTATACTTGTTGTGGTTGTATCTATACGTGTCGTGGTTGGATTATTACAGGTTGTGGTTGTACTCGTACATGTCGTGGTTGTATTTATACTTGTTGTGGTTGTATATATACATGTTGTGGGCGTATATTTTTGTACGATGACTATTTCTATTATAGTTTTCTCATGGTTGTTGTCGATTATTATTTATCAGAAGTATGGCGCCAAAGAAAGCAAAGGCTACACCAGGAACACCCGCTATGACACAAGCAGCTATCCGCAAGTTGGTCAGGGATAGTGTAGCAGAAGCTCTAGAGACTGAGAGAGCTGAAGTTGCTGCTAGGGCTGCTGAGGTTCCACCTGTTGTTGAAGTGGTTCAACCCACTATTAGGCGTGAATGTACTTGGCAGGATTTCAAGACTAGTGATCCTATCAAGTATAAGGGCAATGAGGGAGCGGTTGCTTTAATCTGCTGGTTTGAGAAGACTGAGAACGTTTTTCTCATGTGTGGTTGTCAGGAAGTTAACAAAGTAAAGTTTGCTACAGGTATGCTGCTGGATGAAGCCATGTCTTGGTGGAATTCGTATGCTCAGCCCATTGGCATGGAGAATGCTTACAAACTCACTTGGGCTGAATTCAAAAAGCTGATGACCAAGAAGTTTTGCCCTCGTACTGAGGTGCAAAAGCTAGAAACAGAGTTCTACCAGTTGGTAACTAAAGGAGATGATATTGAAACGTATATCAGGAAGTTTCAGGAGTTGGCTACACTGTGTCCAACTATGGTTCCGGACGATGAGAAAAAGATGGAGAACTTTACTGGGGGATTACCCGAAAGCATCCGAGGGGATGTGATGTCTTTCGACCCACAAACAATGGAGGAGGCCATTCGCATAACTCATAAACTTATGGTCCAAGTGTTGAAAGGAAAGTCTGCTGCAAGTAACAACAATCGAAACAACAACAACAACAACAACTATAACAATAACCGAAACCGCAACTACCCCAATAACCAAAACAACAATAACAACAAGAGGAAGTTTGATAATAACCAAGGTGGGAATGCTAACCAACCAGCACCTAAGAGGCAGGAAGCGGCAAAGGTCTATGCTGCAGGACCAACAGAGGGAAAAGGATATAATGGAAAACTACCCAAGTGTAACAAATGTCGAACTCACCATAACCCTGGGAATTGTCCAAGAGCTTGTCAGAACTGTGGAAAGGTCGGTCATTGGACTAAGGACTGCAAAGCACCACGAGGAATAATTAATCAGAACCAACCAGGAGCATGTTATGGTTGTGGAGAGTTGGGTCATTTCCAGTACAATTGCCCAAAGAGGAATGATCAAAGAGCTGGGAATCAGGGAGGAGTAGCTCGAGGAAGGGCTTATGTCATGGGAGGAGAAGATGCCCGTGAGGACCCGAATGTTGTTACGGGTACGTTCCTCGTTAATAATCGTTATGCATCCATTTTATTTGATTCAGGAGCGGATAGAAGTTTTGTTTCTATTACATTTGCACCTTTACTTAACATAGAACCAACTACCTTAGACATTCCCTACATTGTTGAATTAGCCGATGGGTCTTTAGTTAACACAAACACAGTTATCCGTGGTTGCACCATCAATTTCCTAAATCACCCATTCAATATAGACCTTATGCCCGTAGAACTTGGAAGTTTTGACATCGTTATCGGTATGGATTGGTTGTCTCGACATCGTGCAAGGATCATTTGTGATGAAAAAGTTGTTCATCTTTCTTATGGAGGTGAAACTTTGGTTGTTCGCGGGGAGCGAAGTGGAACTAGACTCAGTATCATATCATGCATTAAAACCGAGAAGTACATAAAGAAGGGTTGTTATGCATTCTTGGCACACATAACGGAGAAGAAGTCGGATGAGAAACGACTTGAAGATGTGTCAATTGTTAAGGAATTTCCAGAAGTTTTTCCGGAAGAATTACCAGGACTGCCACCTACACGTCAGGTTGAGTTTCAGATTGAGTTGGTGCCAGGAGCTGCACCAATTGCACGAGCACCATATAGACTTGCACCTTCTGAAATGCAAGAATTGTCTAACCAGTTGCAAGAGCTTTTAGACAAAGGATTCATTAGACCGAGTTCTTCGCCCTGGGGAGCACCGGTTTTGTTTGTGAAGAAGAAGGATGGATCATTCAGAATGTGCATAGACTATCGTGAGCTGAACAAGTTAACGGTGAAGAATCGTTATCCACTACCTAGGATTGATGACTTGTTTGATCAGCTACAAGGTTCCTGTTTTTATTCTAAGATTGATTTAAGATCAGGTTACCATCAACTCAGAGTTCGGGAAGAAGATATCCCGAAGACAGCATTCAGAACACGTTATGGTCATTATGAGTTTCAAGTGATGCCTTTTGGATTAACGAATGCACCTGCGGTATTCATGGATCTCATGAACAGAGTATGCAAACCATATCTTGATAAGTATGTGATTGTGTTCATTGACGATATCCTGATTTATTCCAAGAGCAAGGAAGAGCATGAAGCACACCTCAGAACAATATTGGAACTACTCAAGAAGGAGCAATTGTATGCCAAATTTTCAAAGTGTGACTTTTGGATACAAAGAGTTCAATTTCTTGGCCATGTCATTGATAGCCAAGGATTACAAGTCGACCCAGCAAAGATTGAGGCTCTCAAGGAGGAAAATCGGCCACAGGAGAAACTTTATGGTATGCCAGAAAGCAAGAATGGCTTTGTTAAGAGAGCAGATGGAGTGTTATGCTTCAAGGAGCGAAGTTGGATACCACTCTATGGTGGAGTACGAGATTTGATTCTGCATGAATCACATAAGTCAAAGTACTCTATTCACCCAGGTTCTGACAAGATGTATCAGGATCTCAAAAAGCTGTATTGGTGGCCGAACATGAAAGCAGAAATAGCTACGTACGTCAGCAAATGTCTTACTTGTGCTAAAGTGAAAGCCGAGTACCAGAAACCGTCAGGACTACTTCAACAACCAGAAATTCCACAATGGAAGTGGGAACGTATTACAATGGACTTTGTTACTAAACTACCCAAGACGTCAGGAGGTTTCGATGCTATATGGGTAATTGTTGATCGTCTTACTAAATCAGCACATTTCATACCCATTAGAGAGACTTATTCCATGGAACAGCTTGCCAGACTTTATGTCAAGGAAATAGTCTCGAGGCATGGGGCACCAGTTTCTATCATTTCAGACAGGGACAGTCGTTTTACTTCAAACTTTTGGAAGTCATTACAAGATTCCTTTGGATCCAAGTTAGACATGAGCACTGCTTACCATCCACAGACTGATGGTCAGAGTGAGAGAACTATTCAGACACTGGAGGACATGCTGCAAGCGTGTGTGATTGACTTTGGGAATGGTTGGGCTAACCATTTGCCATTAATCGAGTTCTCTTATAACAACAGTTACCATTCAAGTATTAAAGCAGCACCATTTGAGGCATTGTATGGTCGTAAGTGTCGTTCACCAGTTTGTTGGGCAGAAGTTGGAGAGGTACAATGCACAGGTCCAGAGATGGTTAGGGAAACAACAGAAAAGATAATACAGATTCGAGATAGGCTTGAAACAGCTAGAAGTCGACAGAAGAGTTACGCAGATGTTAGACGTAAACCATTGGAATTCCAGGTTGGAGACAAGGTCATGTTGAAAGTCTCGCCTTGGAAGGGCGTGATACGATTTGGAAAGCGTGGAAAGTTGAATCCGAGATACATTGGTCCATTTAAGATACTGGAAAGGATTGGTCCAGTAGCTTACAAGCTTGAACTACCATCAGAACTCAGCAACGTACATAATACATTTCATGTCTCAAACCTCAAGAAATGCCTTTCAGATGAGTCTTCAGTTATACCATTAGAAGAGATTCAGCTAGATGACAAGCTTAACTTTGTGGAGGAACCAGTTGAAATCATGGATCGAGAGGTCAAGCAGTTAAAGCAGAGTAGAATTCCGATCGTTAAGGTTCGCTGGAATTCTCGAAGAGGTCCTGAGTTTACATGCGAACGAGAGGACCAAATGCAACGCAAGTATCCACACCTTTTCACCAAACCTATTCCAGAGACCAACACTAGCTGAATTCAGGGACTGAATTCCTATTTGGGTGGGCGGATGTCACAACTCACCATTTCACGTCATTTACCATTTCAGGTCATTTTCCCAAACTTCGACTTTTTACTATTCATAAATCACTATTCATCAAAACACTATTCATCGTTTTACTATTCATCGTTTTCGAGGTTAGTTTGATATTCTGAGAAACTTTTGGGAAATTTACTATTCACCGAACACTATTCATTTCCGGAAAAGTTTTCACCATTCACTTGCATTACTCATTTCATCGTAAATTTAGTTTACGGGTATTCAAATTCGCGTAACCGGATTGGTTTAGGTGCGAATTCATTTCATTAGTGTTAAGTACACTGAATACGGACTGGAGATAGTCTGCATATCATCATAACAGCATTTTCATGTTATACCACTCTCAGGATTTTCAAATTATTATATTTGATACATTTAACGTTTTTACGTATAAGTATTTATAGTAAACGTTAACACCCGGTTTATACAAGACGAATATATCTAAATATTCCCACATTAGTCCCGACATATTTTTATATCCATTTTAACATCATAAAAGTTATAACATTCAGTTACCCAGTATTTTGGAAATTTATTTTATTTATAACGTACGCGTATGAATATAACGACGGTTTTCGTGAAAACTAAACAATAATCACCCGATCACTCAGTAAATGTACCCAACATATTTTTAATATGTTTTTAACATTATTATAACTTTATTTCATCCCGGTAAACTTCGTGAACATTTATTTCTAATAAAACCGGTACCCGATTGTAACTAAAAACACAAACTAGCACAAATTCATGCAAGGTTTTCTAATTAAATCAAAGGCACCCTACCCCCCCCCCCCCTTCACCCTTGAAAAACCGGCCATGAGACACCCCTTTTAACCTTGTGCATTGATTACCTTTATTTAACTAATAAACTCCTAAAAACATAACTTTACCAAAATACCTAAATCATAATTCAACATTTTAGAAAGATCAAAAATTTGCTCATCTCTTCCTTTCCTTTCTTCAACCCACGACCCAACATAATCACCAAGATCAAGTGATCATTTTTCATAAGTTAAAACACTAAACTTGTTCCTTTTACTTGCCTAATTAAGAATCAAGCAACAAAAACACAAGAACATCAAGCATAATCATCATATAATCATCTCATTTTATCAAGTAAGTTATCAACTTTATTTTTTTCATGGATCATCTTATTTTTACATGTATTTCATGAGTATCATGCTAAAAACCGTGTACAACTAGCTATACCACCCTTTTTTTTGTCTAAAATGAAACATACAAACCCTAACTTTTTATTTATGAATCCCCTTGCTATAATAACTTGGTTAGGAGTCCATGGCACCCTAAGAAGGTGTATGGTAAGATTAGATTAGCTATGTGGTGATTACAAGAGGATTGGTGATGGTAGAAATTAGTTTTAAACCTTGAAAACTTGATTTGGAACCTATTTTAGACATGCTGTTCCGTTTTGTAAAAATCTGGAAAATCAGTAAACACCAAGGGAACTTTGGCAACATTTTTAGAAAATACTTTCAAAAACGAATCCGTAGGCGAAAGAACGGATTAAAAAGAGTTTATAACGAAGAAGTTATGATTTTTGCAAGATTGTAGACGAAAAGTATTTTTTCTGAAAATGTTTGCTGTTGGACGTTTTTCATTGGACAAAAAGAGACTTTAGACGTAACCCGGAGGAGCCGAGATTTCCAAAATATATTACTACATACTAAGACGTAACCGTGGATATAAAGAACAAGTAAAACGGACAAGTAACGACAAAGATATACACGTTTGAATATCGGCTAAAACCATTTTATATTTGACAGCTTTTAAATAAAAGTGGCACTAAAACTACGAAGTACATTTTTGAGCTAGAAGTAATATTAAGTACCAAGCTTTATAACTAATGTAGTATTAGTTATTACGAGTATATTTTCATCATTTCAAGGATTACAACCCGAGTATTTCAACGCTAACATGGAAACATACGATATATATATAAGTATATATATATTACAACTAGCTTATTATATTTTCTAATAGCAATATTTTTCCAAATTCTTGGATTATATATTTTTGATAACACAAGTGTTTTTCCAAAGAGTAGAGTGGTATAGAAACATGAGCATGGACATTCATAACATCATTTGGTGATCTTAATGAGATCATTCATCATTCATTTTAGGTTGCGGCAGCTAACCGTGCATTGTTGTTCACTTCATATTATCATCAGTATCATCAGTTGAGGTGAGTTTTCATAGCCCCGTATACATTTTTATTGTTTTCAAATCCCACGGGGGAGAATACATTGCACCATTTCAGTACGAGCCCAAGTATCAAAACCTATGTACATAGCTTAAGTAGCTTGTCTGCCATGTGATAAGTCCCCTGTAACATCATGAACCGTTAATTTACCGTTAAGCGAGAGTGAGTGGATAGATCTATCGAGGGTGACGCCTCCATCCGTGGTAGTGATTACCAACAGTAAGCGGATGCATGTCATGTCTTTTACATATGAGTGTTTGGCAGAACATTCGGGAGGGGCATAGAATTTCATCAGTCATAGCTTCGGTGTCATGAGCTTAAGGTCTATTGTACTATTTTTACGTGACTTTTGTCATGCACTTATACTTGTGGTGGCCGTACAAACATTATATTTCATAAACCTATGATTATTCACCAACATTCGTGTTGACCGTTTTCGCAATGTATTTTCAGGTAACTAAGGCATCATCATCATATTACATGCATGGAGTCATTAGGGTGTGCCAGAGATGACGCACTACATTTTGGATTTTCATGCACTTGTGTAAATTATCGTTTGACATTTCCTGAACTTGTTTTCTGTAAACGTTTCAACCTTTGGGGACCTATGTTTTGTAGCACATGGTGCTTTTAAATAAATCAAACGATATGTATTTTTCAAACGACACTTTAGGTCGTTCAATATTTCCTTGTTATGGTGCTATGACAGTTACACCCCCAGGCATTCCATTCCGCTGCAAGTCAGGTAAATTGGGGGTGTGACAGACAGAACCTAAAACACGCAAAAAGAGGCCTTTCTGGTCCGATTCATGAAAAAGTTAAAACACGAAAGTTGTCCGGAATCACGTTTTCATTCAGGATTCAAGAGGCTCAAGCCTTGAAAACGCCTTCTGAGTGAGATATTTCTCAGTTTCTTAACAGCTATTTACATATTTTAAGTCACTAAGTTATGGTTATACTTTAAAAGGAATAAAAGGTCTTATGACCTATAAACAAGACCACCACTATGGCTAGAGCCAAGGATGTGTCTCATGACCATGGAACAAGGACCAAAGGTCATGGCTAGGCCATGGCGAAATGACCAAGTAAACTTACAAAGGCGTAAACATGAAACAATGAATTAGGCGATAACATGAACAAGCAATTTGGATCTACTTCACTTAAAAGGAAACCATGAGATTTTACCAAGACAAATGGTCATACAAGACTTATAAAACTACCCCTAATAACAATCTTCATGTACAAATAAACTTTCCTAAGTCTATCAACTACTACAATAGTAGGGAGCTTCATGTGAGGAGTTCATTATGTAAGCCGTCGAGATGAGTTGTGGATTTACGAATTAAAGTGTCCTGGCTCCTCGAACGCTTACTAACATGACTTCTGAAATATGTTAGCCCGAACGGTAGTAAACGATATACAAAACATACATGTTCATAAATCTTTTCTTTCAAAGACTTACAAATATACATCATACCTCATCATGGACTAAATGCAAGATATATATATAGGCACTCCGTTATATTCTTTACACAAATCCTAAGTCGCAACATTCTATTCTAGGTTGCTCGTAGAAACCTACACGATCCAATCATCACCTTCATTATTTGCTATCGTACTTAAGGTGAGTTCATAGCCCCGCTTTACATTACTTCAATGTTTTACAAACCCTTGGAGGGAATACATGCTACTTTTAAACCGAACACAATGCTTTGAAAATGTATGCTGCCTGATTGTTTTATTATTACTAAGTACCTACCTTGCCAATCCTAGGCCCTTATCATGAACCATTTAATCACTAGAATTAGTGAGCGCGAGTATTGTGAATAGGCCTATTGGGATTGACGAATCCCATTTGTTTGAGCAGATTAGCTCAAACGAATGCACTATATTTGAACATTAAGTATGACGGCAAAGTACTTACCGGGGCAACATAACCACCGATTGATATTGGTACCCGTTAACGTATTGGTTGCATGAGCTTAGTATATAATAATAACTGTTTTGTTTTCTAACATGAGTATGAGTCTAATTAACTCATTACTACCAACATATTGTGTTCAACCGTTAAACAAACTCTATGAATTTCACTCAACCTTTGTGTTGACCTCTTAAGCATGTATTTCAGGTCCATGATAATCAAGAATGGAGCGGGAAGGGCACGTACCGAAGGAAGAAGGCTATAAACTATTATGTCATTCGATAAAAACATCATAGACTTTATATTGATGTGTTTTGAAACAATGGAACATTTTGGGACCTTACTATGTAAACTCTGTTATATTTGAATAAATATGAATGACAACTCTTTTTAATACGATTCGTTTAGAGACCGTTTTCTAATATTATGACTGTTGTGCCGTCGAGTAACACCCAAGTTGAATTTCGCTGCATCATGAATTGGGGGTGTTACACATCAATCCAAGAGCATTGACAAAATTTGGGAAGCCCAAATTGTGAGCAAAGCTAAATCAGGTCTTGGATACAAATCTGTTCCACCACCTCTAAGAGGTGTTCCAGCACCTCCTGGTATTGACCTAGCTCACACAGGCTTAGAAGAGTTTCAGGATCCACCCATGACCTATGGACCAAAATTTGTTAAACCAGTTGAAACTGAAAAGGTTCAGGTTGAGGTTGAGACTTTTGATAGTGCTAGTGACTCATCTCTTAAAGAGGAATGTTTAAATGTTGAGTCTAAAACTAGTGTTCCTGAAAATGTTAAAGTAGAGGAAAGAAAAAGTATTCCTGAAGTTATCAAAGAGAAGCCTAGGACACAAACAAATCACACTAGGCCTACTACTAGGTATGCTGAGATGTACAGGGATAGGTCTACATCTCCAAGAGGGAACATGAGAAGTTGGAATCATGTTAAAACTAGGCAGTTTGGTAGTGACTTTGTGTTTAACAATAAGGCTTGTCATATATGTGGTAGCTTTGATCATTTAGCTAAAGACTGTACCTACCACATGGGAAGAAGGGAAGTATTTGGGAATACTAGGGTGAATGGATATAATTCTAATAAATTAACTCACCCAAATCCCCTAAGCAAGATGGTTCCCAGGTCTGTTATGCTTACCACTGGCATCAAACCAATTTCCACTGCTAGACCAGCAGTTACCACTGCCAGAAGTAATAACAGAGTTTATCCTAAGTCCCCTGTCACTTCTTTTGTTAAATCTTATCAAA
This sequence comes from Artemisia argyi, assembly GCA_030686995.1. Lineage (NCBI taxonomy): Eukaryota > Viridiplantae > Streptophyta > Magnoliopsida > Asterales > Asteraceae > Artemisia > Artemisia argyi. The sequence continues at coordinate 242,968,978 of CM060701.1, forward strand.
CAGGGAAAAAGACTTATTTTGAAAAGAATGATCACAAGAATCACATGTGGAGACCCAAGTTTTCTAAACCAGCAGTTTCCACTGCTAGGCATGCAGTTACCACTGCAAGACCAAATGTTTCCACTGATGTCTATGTGAATAAGAAAAGGGTAAACATGGGAAAAGCTGTTAAGGCCTCAGCTCGTTGGGAATGGAAACCAAAAGGAACAACAACCTCAAACAATCCCAATGGTGTATCAATGACCTTTGATAGATACAATTATATTGATACACGAGGCAGATCCAAGTCATTTGTGGCTTGGGTCCCCAAAAGGTACTAATTGTTTTATGTTGAGTGCAGGGACAGTCTGTAAGACCCCCAATTCATGAATGCAGCGGAATTCAAACTGGGTGTTACTCGACGGCACAATAGTCACAATGATAGAAAACGAACTCCAATTGAGTCGTTTTAAAAGATTTATCATTCAAATTATATAAATATCAGAGATTACAAAATGAGGTCCCAAATGGTTCCATGTTTACAATGTATAATAAATGAGTTTTTGAATGATAATAAAAATTTATAGCCCTCTTGAGTATCCGTGCCCTTCCGTGCCATCCTTGATCGTCATGAACCTGAAATACATGCTTGAGAGGTCAACACAAAGGTTGAGTGATATTCATAGAGTTTGTTTAATGTTTGAACACAATTTGTTGGTAGTAAATCGTTGAACACAATAATCGTAGTGTTTGTAGTTAAATCGTTTGAACACAATAATCGTAGTGTTTGTAGTTAAATCGTTTGAACACAATAATCGTAGTGTTTGTAGTTAAATCGTTTGAACACAATAATCGTAGTGTGAGCTATAGACTCACACCAATGTTTGGAAAACAAAATAGGTAGGCTACGTTATTATACGCCCATAAAATGTATTATACACTAAGCTTATGACACCAAAACGTTAACGTGTACCAATATCGATCGGCAGATTTATCCCGGTAGGTACTTTTCCGTCATACCTAATGTCTCAAATATTAATGCATTTGTTTGAACTTAGTCAAAACAAATGGGATTCGTCAATCCCATAGGCCTATTCACAATATTCGCGCTCACTTGCAAGTAACCCTCGCAAGTGATTAAATGGTTCATAATAAGGGATCTTGGTTTGGCAAGGATGTTACTTAGTGATAATAAAACATAGTCGAAAAGCATACAGTAGAAAGCATTGTGTTCGATTTAGAAATAGCATGTATTCCCCCAAGGGTTTGTAAAACATTGAAGTAATGTAAAGTGGGGCTATGAACTCACCCTGAGTTGGATGATGTATAATGAGAATGATGGATATGCCGTAAGAACTTCTACGAGCAACCTAGAATAATTGTTGTAAATTAGGTTTGGAATAATGTCTAAGGAAACATAAACACGCCAATAAATGTCTTGCACTTAGTCCATGATGTGGTATGATGTATAGTGTAAGTCTTTGAAAGAAAAGATTTATGAAACATGTATGTTTTGTATATCGTTTACTACCGTTCGGGCCGACATAATTCAGAAGTCATGTTAGTAAGCGTTCGAGGAGCCAGGACACTTTAATTCGTAAATCCACAATTTATCTCGACGGCTTACATCATGAACTCCTCACATGAGGCTCCCTACTATTGTAGTAGTTGATAAAGTATATAGATATAAGTTTTGATCCGAAAAGTTTACATGTCCGATATTTGAATAAACTTAGGAAAGTTTATTATTACATGAAGATTGTTATTAGGGTAAGTTTCATATAACTTGTATGACCATTTTTCTTTGTAATATCTCATGGTTCCTTTTTAAGTGAAGTAGATCCAAATTGCTTGTTCAAGTTCTTGCTAATTCCTTGTTTCATGTTTTCGCCTAAGTAAGCTTGTATGGTCATTTCGTCATGGCCTAGCCATGACCTTTGGTCCTTGTTCCAAGGTCATGAGACTCAACCTTGGCTCTAGCCATGGTGGTGGTCTTGATTATAGGTCATAAGACCTCTTGTTCCTTTTAAAGTATAACCATAATATAGTGACTTATATATATGTAAATAGCTGTTAAGAAACTGAGAAATATCTCACTCAGAAAGCGTTTTCAAGGCTCGAGATTCTTTACACCTGAACGAAAACGTGATTCCGGACAACTTTCGTGTTTTAACTTTTTCATGAATCGGACCAGAAATGCCTCTTTTTGCGTGTTTAATGTTTCTGTAACAGAAGGTATTTGGCAGCTTTGCCGCAAAGTTTTGGTAACTTCAAATCGTCATAACTTTTGACTCGTATACTCGTTTTAGGTGGTTCAAGTTGCTACGGTTTCCTTGTTAGGTCCTCTACTACAATATGTAATGATCCAATATCATATTTTTACCATTTTGATCAGGTCTTACCAAGAAATTCATTAGTTTACTTGTTTTAGTAACTTATCTTAACAATCAATTATAACAACATGTTTTACTCATTTTTATACATCATGGACATGCATACAAGACATAATATAGCAAGAATAGTATGTAAATAACATGAACATGATTATTTAACAAGAAGCAAGTTGGGGTTTGCTTACAACTTGTGAAGAAACTAACTAGAACCAAGATCAAGACCAAGAACCACTACTTAATCTTCCAAAAACCTTTCCAACCATAGCCATGCTTCCATACCAAAAACCCTATCTTATAATCCCTTGATAAACACTAATCTATCACAAAAACAAGCCTTAGTAAAAATCTTCACTAAGAACACTTGGAAATTTGATGAGTTTTTGTGGTGTTTTTATGGAGTTTTATGGTTGAAAGGTGTTAAGGATCAACTAGGAACTATGACTTGAACTTGTGATGGATTGAATGAGCAAGATCAATGATCAAAATGGTGCATTTATATGGTTTTGGGTCGTTGGTATTGCAAGAGAAAGGAAGAGAATGAGCCCTCTTTTATACCAAAAATGAGGAGGTTACAATGTTGACTTGTCAACACTTGGAGACCAAGTTGTAATTAAGTGATGATCTATGGGTAAATTCATGAGATGAAGCCACATGGGTGGTGAATCCCCCCTCCTAGGGCAGTTCACAAAGCTTGGGGAGGAAGGGTTAGCCTTTTGTTGATATTATCCAAGATACTTGGTTAGTTTTGACTCCGGGAAATGCCAATCGTAAATGATTAAGCCTCAAAACGTAAAACCGGGTATCGTAAAAATACGAAACTTGGGAGAATGGTTAAACTTGTCAAAATACTCCATAATAAAATATAAAATGAGTGGTAGATTCCATTGGGGTGGTAAAACCCTGCTAAAACTGGAAACACGGGTCTAAAACGCGTAATACGTGAAACGTACGAATATTGCGTAAAATTGAGAAAAGTAAAATGTTACTTTTCTAATAGGATAAAAATGATTTAAAAAGACTTATAATGTCTAGACTGGGCTCAGTCCAGTGTCGGTTGGTATTAAATGTCTTTTAGACATCAAACCGTAAGCCTAAAAATCAAGGAATGACTTATAATGTCAAGGAATGATTTTTGGTCAATGGAGGAGGGAAAAATATGTTGACTTTTTCTAATAAGTTGAAAACTTAAATCGTCTTAGAAATGCGGTGCAGGTATAGGCTAAGGTTACGGCTGAGTAAAAACGCTTAAAACTGAAAATTCCAGTTTTTCACGGCCGAGGTTTATTTTGGTCATGTTTTTCTCAGTCATGATTTATTCTCAAATAAATCATGAGTGTGTCAAACATTTTTCTGATACGGGGAAAATTAACGCGACCGAATTTCGTTGTGCGTAGAATTTCTGAATGACGTTTTACCCTAAAACGTGTAATTCCGTGTAACTCCTTAATAACTTTCATGAAAATGAGCTTATGAATGTCAAACTTTTAATTTGCCATGGAAATGATTTATCACTTTAGCCCAAGAAATAAAAATCAAATTTCGGGAAAATTTTCGGGAAAAATGAATAGTAAAAGTGAATAGTGAAATTTTCCGGGAAAAGTAATTAACCTGAAAATGCGAATTGTTACAGTCCCTACCCCTTACGGGGAACTTCGTCCCGAAGTTCTTTGTGTGTTATATGTTGGAGTGGTGTCAATGAAAAGGTGTGGTTACTTATGAGGACTAAAGTCTGGCATTACCGGTGATGTAGTTTGATTTGTCGTTTCAGTGTATGGTGTAGGATGAGGCTTACTTTTATGTAGGAAAGGTATGGTAATAGTCGAATATCAAAGGAAATTGATATAGCAGTCGAATATTAATAGGAATTGAGATTGTAATTGCAATCATAGCCTAGTAGGTAATCGGTTGTTGTACCTAGTGTTTATTGACTTCATACTTATGTTATTTCGGATACAAACAAGTCCACTTGTTTATAATTCTTTATTTACATAGAGAGGCATCCCAAACAATATAAATAGGGAAATATAAACTTATGGTTCGGTGATTTACAATTTCTTTATTTAATTGAAAAGGCATCCCAATCCATTCAAATAATTACAAATCATCCTACTTAAGAATTCCCAACACAACATTCATACTTAGCCGGTGAGTTACAAGGTAGTGTATTACGAGATGATACTGGTGTTCCAAAGGTACAAGATAAATATTCAATCTTGTAAAGCTGATGAGGGTACTTGTGATGTAACTAAGGATGATTTGAGCTTTAATAGTGCATCAAGATCTGTTAATGAGCTTGTGTTTGTAACGGTTGTGAAGATAATGATGTGATATGTTGATGAACAGAAGTGTGTAGTGTATGCTTAACATTAATACTCTTAGGTATAGATGTTGAGTTTGTTTTAAAAATCTTAAGAGATTTTAAAGGTTTATGATGGAATGGTATCCTTAGGATCTAAACAGGATAGTACTTCTACAGGATGAAGAGAATAATTGATAACTATCCCAAGATAGTAGTTCGGATTATCTCATAAATGAAAATTTTCAAGAATGAAATTAGATCATACAAATAAGGTGTTAAGATTTCGCTGAGTGGTAAGGCACTATCGTGTCTCTAGATCGTTTTAATGTATTATGGTGGTTTATCGAGTTCAAGTAGGAAATCAACCTAAACATAACCCTAGTACAACTACTCTCAGTATTTGAAAATTTTAAGTCGAATATAGTTAGTCAGACTATATTCCACTGTCCCTAGGTTAAATATAGGTGACTAGTCTATATTTAGCCAAGGTTCGATAAAATTTTCAAATACCTAAATTAGGTATACTTGTGATATGTCCGTTGCTTTCGGGAAACTGTCCACTAAACAAAGGCGATGTCAACCCTTAAGTTGCAAGTCCCGTCCATACAAGACTTGTAACGTATGTTTTCATATTCCATTGCATAGAAGATAGTAAGGGTAGGTACGTATGGAAAGGAAGTTTTAAGTAGTTCTAAAATAGAACATACTTGGCCAGGATCACGAACTTTTAATAATGAAGGTTTCATAAGAAAACTTTGATGAATGTAGAGAAAGTTCAGCTTTTGTCGATGATGGGTTAGTTTGTCCTTTAGAAATCTCATATTTCTTGTTTGGAAATCGATAAATTGTGATGGGTTTTTGATATCATATGAAATGATATTGATGAGGTGGTGGAATAATTCTAGAGACCATTGCACAAAACACAATGTCTCGGAAGTAGGTTAGACCATTGTGCAATTCACAATGTCTGGGAAGTAGGTTTGACCATTGTGTGACTCAAAACATTTGAGAAATGATTAAGACCATTGTATAATACAATGTCTTGGAAAATAGGAAAGACCATTGCAATCAGTTACAATGTCTTGGACATAAAATGTTGGAGTAGGAACATGATTGGGAGAATCTGGTTGTGTCGAAATGCCATAGAATAGGCATGTGCGGATATGTTTAGTCCATTGTTTAGATAAATGATTGAAAATAAACCGAGTTTATATATCAATATACTCATATGTTCATGTAGTATAAAATGCCTAGTGTGTATATATCAATATACTTATATGTGTTCATGTAGCATAAAATGCTTACGGGGAAATGCTCAATTATGTTAAGGGTACATATATTAATATGCAATTATCTTTGTGTAGCATAAAAATGTCTACGGGGAAATGCTCAAAATGGGTATATATGAAAATACCAATATGTTTGTGTATCATAACATGCTTACTAAGTCCATAATCGTCTGGAGGATGGAAGACACGGAGAGCGGAAGGCTATAAAATGTTTTTGTTTGTGATTGTAGTTATAGTTTAGGTCTCAATTAGACCCGTTTCTCTATAACCATGGCTCTGATACCAATCTGTAACACCCCCAATTCATGAATGCAGCGGAATTCAAACTGGGTGTTACTCGACGGCACAATAGTCACAATGATAGAAAACGAACTCCAATTTAGTCGTTTTAAAAGATTTATCATTCAAATTATATAAATATCAGAGATTACAAAATGAGGTCCCAAATGGTTCCATGTTTACAATGTATAATAAATGAGTTTTTGAATGATAATAAAAATTTATAGCCCTCTTGAGTATCCGTGCCCTTCCGTGCCATCCTTGATCGTCATGAACCTGAAATACATGCTTGAGAGGTCAACACAAAGGTTGAGTGATATTCATAGAGTTTGTTTAATGTTTGAACACAATGTGTTGGTAGTAAATCGTTGAACACAATAATCGTAGTGTTTGTAGTTAAATCGTTTGAACACAATAATCGTAGTGTTTGTAGTTAAATCGTTTGAACACAATAATCGTAGTGTTTGTAGTTAAATCGTTTGAACACAATAATCGTAGTGTTTGTAGTTAAATCGTTTGAACACAATAATCGTAGTGTGAGCTATAGACTCACACCAATGTTTGGAAAACAAAATAGGTAGGCTACGTTATTATACGCCCATAAAATGTATTATACACTAAGCTTATGACACCAAAACGTTAACGTGTACCAATATCGATCGGCAGATTTATCCCGGTAGGTACTTTGCCGTCATACCTAATGTCTCAAATATTAATGCATTTGTTTGAACTTAGTCAAAACAAATGGGATTCGTCAATCCCATAGGCCTATTCACAATATTCGCGCTCACTTGCAAGTAACCCTCGCAAGTGATTAAATGGTTCATAATAAGGGATCTTGGTTTGGCAAGGATGTTACTTAGTGATAATAAAACATAGTCGAAAAGCATACAGTAGAAAGCATTGTGTTCGATTTAGAAATAGCATGTATTCCCCCAAGGGTTTGTAAAACATTGAAGTAATGTAAAGTGGGGCTATGAACTCACCCTGAGTTGGATGATGTATAATGAGAATGATGGATATGCCGTAAGAACTTCTACGAGCAACCTAGAATAATTGTTGTAACTTAGGTTTGGAATAATGTCTAAGGAAACATAAACACGCCAATAAATGTCTTGCACTTAGTCCATGATGTGGTATGATGTATAGTGTAAGTCTTTGAAAGAAAAGATTTATGAAACATGTATGTTTTGTATATCGTTTACTACCGTTCGGGCCGACATAATTCAGAAGTCATGTTAGTAAGCGTTCGAGGAGCCAGGACACTTTAATTCGTAAATCCACAATTTATCTCGACGGCTTACATCATGAACTCCTCACATGAGGCTCCCTACTATTGTAGTAGTTGATAAAGTATATAGATATAAGTTTTGATCCGAAAAGTTTACATGTCCGATATTTGAATAAACTTAGGAAAGTTTATTATTACATGAAGATTGTTATTAGGGTAAGTTTCATATAACTTGTATGACCATTTTTCTTTGTAATATCTCATGGTTCCTTTTTAAGTGAAGTAGATCCAAATTGCTTGTTCAAGTTCTTGCTAATTCCTTGTTTCATGTTTTCGCCTAAGTAAGCTTGTATGGTCATTTCGTCATGGCCTAGCCATGACCTTTGGTCCTTGTTCCAAGGTCATGAGACTCAACCTTGGCTCTAGCCATGGTGGTGGTCTTGATTATAGGTCATAAGACCTCTTGTTCCTTTTAAAGTATAACCATAATATAGTGACTTATATATATGTAAATAGCTGTTAAGAAACTGAGAAATATCTCACTCAGAAAGCGTTTTCAAGGCTCGAGATTCTTTACACCTGAACGAAAACGTGATTCCGGACAACTTTCGTGTTTTAACTTTTTCATGAATCGGACCAGAAATGCCTCTTTTTGCGTGTTTAATGTTTCTGTAACAGAAGGTATTTGGCAGCTTTGCCGCAAAGTTTTGGTAACTTCAAATCGTCATAACTTTTGACTCGTATACTCGTTTTAGGTGGTTCAAGTTGCTACGGTTTCCTTGTTAGGTCCTCTACTACAATATGTAATGATCCAATATCATATTTTTACCATTTTGATCAGGTCTTACCAAGAAATTCATTAGTTTACTTGTTTTAGTAACTTATCTTAACAATCAATTATAACAACATGTTTTACTCATTTTTATACATCATGGACATGCATACAAGACATAATATAGCAAGAATAGTATGTAAATAACATGAACATGATTATTTAACAAGAAGCAAGTTAGGGTTTGCTTACAACTTGTGAAGAAACTAACTAGAACCAAGATCAAGACCAAGAACCACTACTTAATCTTCCAAAAACCTTTCCAACCATAGCCATGCTTCCATACCAAAAACCCTATCTTATAATCCCTTGATAAACACTAATCTATCACAAAAACAAGCCTTAGTAAAAATCTTCACTAAGAACACTTGGAAATTTGATGAGTTTTTGTGGTGTTTTTATGGAGTTTTATGGTTGAAAGGTGTTAAGGATCAACTAGGAACTATGACTTGAACTTGTGATGGATTGAATGAGCAAGATCAATGATCAAAATGGTGCATTTATATGGTTTTGGGTCGTTGGTATTGCAAGAGAAAGGAAGAGAATGAGCCCTCTTTTATACCAAAAATGAGGAGGTTACAATGTTGACTTGTCAACACTTGGAGACCAAGTTGTAATTAAGTGATGATCTATGGGTAAATTCATGAGATGAAGCCACATGGGTGGTGAATCCCCCCTCCTAGGGCAGTTCACAAAGCTTGGGGAGGAAGGGTTAGCCTTTTGTTGATATTATCCAAGATACTTGGTTAGTTTTGACTCTGGGAAATGCCAATCGTAAATGATTAAGCCTCAAAACGTAAAACCGGGTATCGTAAAAATACGAAACTTGGAAGAATGGTTAAACTTGTCAAAATACTCCATAATAAAATATAAAATGAGTGGTAGATTCCATTGGGGTGGTAAAACCCTGCTAAAACTGGAAACACGGGTCTAAAACGCGTAATACGTGAAACGTACGAATATTGCGTAAAATTGAGAAAAGTAAAATGTTACTTTTCTAATAGGATAAAAATGATTTAAAAAGACTTATAATGTCTAGACTGGGCTCAGTCCAGTGTCGGTTGGTATTAAATGTCTTTTAGACATCAAACCGTAAGCCTAAAAATCAAGGAATGACTTATAATGTCAAGGAATGATTTTTGGTCAATGGAGGAGGGAAAAATATGTTGACTTTTTCTAATAATTTGAAAACTTAAATCGTCTTAGAAATGCGGTGCAGGTATAGGCTAAGGTTACGGCTGAGTAAAAACGCTTAAAACTGAAAATTCCAGTTTTTCACGGCCGAGGTTTATTTTGGTCATGTTTTTCTCAGTCATGATTTATTCTCAAATAAATCATGAGTGTGTCAAACATTTTTCTGATACGGGGAAAATTAACGCGACCGAATTTCGTTGTGCATAGAATTTCTGAATGACGTTTTACCCTAAAACGTGTAATTCCGTGTAATTCCTTAATAACTTTCATGAAAATGAGCTTATGAATGTCAAACTTTTAATTTGCCATGGAAATGATTTATCACTTTAGCCCAAGAAATAAAAATCAAATTTTGGGAAAATTTTCGGGAAAAATGAATAGTAAAAGTGAATAGTGAAATTTTCCGGGAAAAGTAATTAACCTGAAAATGTGAATTGTTACACAGTCAAAGACTATTAATGGTTATGAATGACTTGATAATACTTTCTGAGTTTTCCAGTGACTCACCAATATGTTTGCAAGTTGTTTAGTATATGTCTGTTCTGCAAATGTTTAGAGATTATAAGTAATGTGTTTAAGTCACCAAGAGTGGTAGCCAAAGAAATGTGGTCAAATAAGCTGAAGGTCTTACAATATTGATTTATTAAAGAAGAACTTTTCATTCATTCAAAGACACAAGTTACAGCTTACATTCAAAGTTCCAACTGCATTACAATGACCATTCCTAAAACATTTGGCTAATGGAGAACTACTAGCTTCTATCAATTATTACATAATCCTTGAGGTTATGACAAGTACAATGAAGAAGCTGAAGATGAAAATGGAAAATGAAGAGTAGGAAGACTGTGAAGCTGCTCAAGTAACAAAGTAAAGAAAATACTCAAGAACTTTGTTCCTTGGCAACATTCTTCAGTCATCTATTTCTGTTTCTCCTTTCCCTTATGTGTGATCTGAGCTTTCTTGCTCTGTCCAATATGTTCTTGATGCAGAAGACCAGGTTCTGGAGCTGGAAGATCCAACACCAAGGTTGATGATGTTGGGAGAGATGGATCTCTCTTACCTAATCTTGGTTGGGATCTGTCTGGTGTGGAAGGAGGAAGAAAGGTTGGATCTTCATTCTCTTCCTCTGAAGATTCTTCATCAGATGTCCAGATGAAGAGAGAAACAAGCGCTCTCTCTCTGCAGGATTCGGATCATGGCTTGATTCACCCTTTATATGTGCATTCCAGTGTTTTTCTTACACATCCCATCGGTTCTTTATCTCTCTCTCAAAATCAGAACCTTCAAGTCCCCATGGATATGGTGGTACTTCTTCTGATGTTGGAACATAAGAGTGTTGATCAGAGGACTCAGGGTTTGATGACATGATTTTTGGAAGAAAATTGGGTTGATTGGGATATTAGGGTTTGAGAGATTATTGTTGACTGAGATGTGGTGTTTGGAGGAGGTTATATAAGCAATGATTTGGTTGATGCTGATTAATGTGTTTTGAGACCTCTATTTATAAGCAAAGTCAAGGCCAATGGATAATTAATGAAGAATATTTACTTCTATCTGTTTTGGTAGTTCGAAGAAGTAATTATGGAAGATATCGGGTTGACTTTGGAGCAATAAATGTATAAATAGTAACTTGGTTAAAAGTTACATAGGTTAACTAATATTGGTTAAGTTTGGATGTTTAATGTGAATGGAGTTATAAGATGTGTAACTTAAGACACATAACAAATGGTTATTGACTCACCATGTCTAATCCACATAAGAATCAACTAGTCCTGAGCAAACGGCTACAGGTAAAGACACATCAAATCCGTTCATGGTTGATAGTTTACCAAAAACTAGGTTATCAACTCACCATACATTCTTGTGATCAAGAGTTGGCTAGTCCATAGCAAACGGCTCATGTAAAGACATATCAAATCCGTTGATAGCTAATAGTTTGCTAAAAACTATGATCAGAGCAGAAATTTTTACATGTTTTACTTATCATTGCTCTTTGAAAATTCTATTGATTTTTACCACTGCAGGTTCACAGTTACCACTGACAGTGTAAAATTTTTTTTCTTAATATGTGTAGATGCAGGACATGACATTATCATTCAGAGCTCTACCATGGCAACACTTCATGTGTCTGATTCTCAAGGATTGGATACAGGTTGTGAAATCCCTAGCCAAAATTCCAACATATGGGTGGTTCAGTAGTACTATCTAGTTTTCCTAGGTATGAAATTGAATCTTTGTCTTATGATGCACCTCTCTCAGAAGGTAATACATCTGGAAGTGCTGAAGGCAGTATGTTACAAAAGGAATTGATGGAACTGTGTACCAAATTCTTATAACAGGTGGATATTTTATCTGATTTTGGTGGAGAGGGAGGTTTGAAAAATGATGATCAGATTCAGGGGAGGTTTGTTCTCAGAATTCAAAGTTAAGAATTTATGCAGATAATGAAAAGGTTAGAGCTTTGATTCAGAAGATTAAAGATCAATATGCAAGAGCTGATAAAGGATTAATTAGAATAAGATAAGTGTTTGGAAGAATTCCCATATTCTCAGGTTTATTGTATACTTGAAGAAACTTATTGATTTACAAAGAAATCATAAGTTTAGGGGAGGATTGTTGGGAATTATTCTATCAGTTACCACGGCTAGTGAAGATATTACAACTACAGAAGATTGTACTTTCAGTGGAAACTTATTACCACTGCAAGAACAAAATATTACCACTGCTTGCATGACAACTGTTAGAGAAACGCGCTTAGATAAACATAGAAAAGATATTGTGTATATCTTATTCTATTAGTATTATACTTATCTTGTACAAGAGGACTCCTTGTTGTATAAAAGGAGATCCTAGATCATAGTTAGAGAATAGCTTTCTAATACGTTTTCTTAGAGCTTCAAGGTGTAACCCTAGTGATATCATAGATCACTCGTATTATTATCATTAATAATATTGGAGCTATTTGTTTTGTTAACATACATTGTTCTTTCATTAAACTATTCCATTTACAATCAATCTTCTAAGTATCATTAAGTAGATTCCGCATACTTAGTGGTATCACTCAAAGTATCATTATTAACACAAGTTCAAGGTGTACACGATCCAACAGGAGTGATTTCATCTTGGAAGAGATCGAGGCCTTTCTTGCTAATGATTCGATTTCACCGGAAATTGATCATTCCGATTTTGACATGGAGGTAGATATTCGTTTGATTGAAAAATTATTAAATGAAGATCCCAACCCATCCCTCCCTCCGATAGACCTCAAAATGGCCGATGTTAAAGAAGTTAATCCGTCTATTGAGAATCCTCCGGAGCCCGAGCTCAAGGATTTACCTCCTCATCTTGAATACGCATTTTTGGAAGGAACCGATAAACTTCCCGTCATAATTTCAAAAGAACTAAAAGATGAGGAGAAGAACCGTCTCTTAGATGTGCTCAAGAAGCATAAAAATGCCATCGCTTGGCAAATTTCCGATATCAAGGGTATCGACCCTCGTTTTTGCACGCATAAAATCTTATTTGAAGATAATTACAAACCGTCCATTCAATAACAACGACGGGTTAACCCAAAAATTCATGAGGTTATCAAAAAGGAAGTTATCAAACTCCTCGATGCCGGAATGATTTATCTAATCTCGGATAGTTCCTGGGTTAGCCCGATCCACTGCGTTCCGAAAAAAGGTGGAATGACCGTCGTGACCAATGAAGATAATGAATTGATTCCGACACGTCTTGTTACCGGATGGAGAGTTTGTATTGATTATCAAAAATTAAATGATGCGACTCGTAAGGACCATTTCCCACTTCCATTTATGGATCAAATGCTAGAACGCCTAGCGGGAAATGAGTTCTATTGTTTTCTTGATGGATTTTCCGGGTATTTTCAAATACCAATTGACCCTCCAGACCAGGAAAAGACTACGTTTACTTGCCCTTATGGAACGTTTGCCTATCGTCGTATGCCTTTTGGCTTATGCAATGCTCCAGGCACGTTCCAAAGGTGCATGATGTCTATTTTCTCGGACATGATCGAGAAAACCATGGAAGTTTTCATGGACGATTTCTCGGTTTATGGAGATTCTTTCACTTCTTGCCTCTCCCATTTAGAAAGTATGCTAAAACGGTGTGAAGACACCAACTTGGTTCTAAATTGGGAGAAGTGCCATTTCATGGTCAAAGAGGGAATTGTCCTTGGCCATAAGATATCAAAATCTGGGATTGAGGTCGATAGAGCAAAAGTCGATGTGATTGCTAAATTACCTCATCCCACTACCGTTAAAGGAATTAGAAGTTTTCTGGGTCATGCCGGTTTTTACCGACATTTTATTCAAGATTTTTCTAAAATATCCCGGCCCCTGACCCACTTGCTTGAAAAATATGCTCCGTTTATCTTCTCTAATGAATGCATCGAAGCATTCAATATTCTCAAAAAGAAGTTAACGGAGGCTCCGATCTTAGTTGCCCCCGATTGGGACTTGCCCTTTGAGCTAATGTGCGATGCGAGCGATTATGCTATTGGTGCAGTCCTGGGGCAACGTAACTTAAAACATTTTCAGCCGATACACTATGCTAGCAAAACAATGACCGACGCTCAATATCATTATACGACTACTGAAAAAGAGATGTTAGCCGTCATTTACGCTTTTGAAAAGTTCCGACCTTATTTGCTCTTGAAGAAAAGCATAGTGTATACGGATCATTCGGCTCTTAAATACCTCATGGCAAAGAAAGATGCTAAGCCTCGCTTGATGCGGTGGGTTCTACTCCTTCAAGAATTCAATATTGAAATTCGAGACAAAAAGGGAGCTGAGAACCTTGCTGCCGATCATCTTTCACGTTTAGAAAATCCCCATCTAAGTGCTTTCGAGAAAAAGGAAATTAACGAATCATTTCCTCTCGAGACACTTGGGAGTTTATCACATAGTGATCCTAGTACCCCATGGTTCGCCGACTTTGCGAATTACCATGCGGGGAATTTTATCCAAAAAGGGATGTCGTTCCAACAAAAGAAGAAATTCTTTAAAGATGTTAAGCATTATTTTTGGGACGACCCCTACTTGTTCAAAATTTGTGCGGATCAAGTGATCCGGCGGTGTGTTCACGGCACGGAAGCCGATGAAATTCTCATGGCATGCCACAATGGACCCACCGGGGGACATCATGGTGCCAATTTCACCGCTAAGAAAGTCTTTGATTCCAGCTTCTATTGGCCGACAATTTACCGGGACGCCCATGAATTGGTGAAATCATGTGATTCTTGCTAGCGTCAAGGAAAAATTTCTCAGAAGGACGAGATGCCTCAAAACGCCAACCAAGTCTGTGAAATTTTTGACGTCTGGGGTATCAATTTCATGGGTCCATTCCCGTCTTCTCATGGAAACAAATATATACTCGTGGCCGTCGATTATTTGTCTAAATGGGTTGAAGCGAAGGCGCTCCCCACCAATGACGCCCGAGTTGTAGTGAAATTTCTCAAAAGGCTCTTCGCCCGATTTGGTGCACCTCGTGCTATTATAAGCGATCGTGGGACCCATTTTTGTAATGACCAATTCGCAAAGGTTATGCTCAAATATGGTGTCACACATCGTCTTTCTACGGCATATCATCCACAGACAAGTGGTCAAGTTGAGGTCTCCAATCGTGGCTTGAAACGTATCTTAGAAAGGACCGTAGGTGAAAATCATGCTTCATGGGCTGACAAGTTAGATGATGCACTTTGGGCTTTCCGTACAGCTTACAAAACACCCATCGGGTGCACTCCGTACAAGCTGGTTTACGGGAAGGCCTGCCATTTGCCCTTTGAACTTGAGCACAAGGCCTACTGGGCCTTAAAACGTGCTAATTTTGATTTACAAACCGCGGGTGATCACCGTAAAGTTCAATTGAATGAATTAGTCGAACTTCGTGATCAAGCCTATGAGAACTCTTTGATCTACAAAGAGAAGACAAAGAGGATTCATGATGCTAAGATTAAAGATCGTGTCTTTAATGTTGGTGATCGAGTCCTTCTTTTCAATTCTCGATTAAAGATTTTCTCGGGCAAGTTAAAAACCTGTTGGTCTGGACCATTCACCATTTCTCAAGTATTTTCTTATGGAACCATTGAGCTTGCTCAATCCAATGGTCCCAACTTCAAGGTGAATGGTCACCGTATCAAACATTATTTTGGAGGGGATATACCACCCACGGTTGTCCCGGATCTCCAAACTTTCCCCAAGTACGATTAAATTCGGGGATCGAGTCAAGCTCATGTGACTCGGTAATCAAAAACAAGCGCTTCGTGGGAGGCACCCCATGCTTATCCATTTCATCTTCTTAATTATCTATTATCTAAGAATAACGTGACGTGAGGGGGGCGACCCTTTCCAAACTCGTGTTTTTGTGGTTGTTTGTGAATGTTCAGGAATTTCCCCGAAGTTTGAGGACTCTCGTGCTCGTGGTTTGTCGTTCTCTCCACTCGAGTCTCATCCTTGGCATACTTAATAAACGGCCTTAGATTCCGTAGGATTACCTTTACCCTTAAAACATTGAGGACAATGTTTCACTTTAGTCTGGGGGGGGTGAATCTTCGATTCGATTTGACCTGTACCATCGTCTGAGCTGTTAACTTACGCAACTCCGTTTTCCACCAAAATTTAAATTTTTATCACCTTTTTATATGCAAAAAAAAATGATGAAAAATATATATGATATGAATAATAAGATTTGACACCTTGTTTTGACTTTCCTATCGGCGAGAGTAGAAATAAATGTTTCGACTTGACCGGGCGTGTTGAGCCCTAGCTCGTCTCCCTTAACCAATATAATCAAAAGATTATGGCTAAGCATCCGCGGATCTCATTACTTGGGATTTTAAATTTGCGGAGATCGAGGAATGATAGAGTTTATTTAGAAGTTTCGTTCTATACACGGATCTCATTTCTTGGGATTTAAAAAACCCACGAGAGGTACTTGTGGCCTCCTTGTTCCCACAAGCTTGCACACCCATATAAATAGATGTCTAAGATTAATTAAGTGTATACGGTTTGGGCAATACTTAGTTTTTTCTCGTTCCCAACAAAATTTCTGCATACGAGGGTTTGGTACACATAGGGGTACTGCCAGTGTTACGGTAAAATAGACTATTGCATCTTTCCGGTTCGCAGCCGATGTTGTGAACTTAGTAAAGGCCGTAGGACTTGGGGTTTGGCATATGATTATGAATATCAATAATAATAATCCAAAGCCAAATAAAAAGGCAGAGGAATCCAAAGCTATAAAAAGTAGCGGATATAATCCAAAAGTCATAATAAAGCTCTTGCATCTTGGCGGCTCAAAACCGTTGTTGTAATTGAAATAAAGGACTAAGGACCAAATATTATTAAAGTGATTATAGTTATGCAAAAATGCCAAGCTTCAACTCCGGGGGTTTCCCTAATAAAAAGCTTCCGTTTCGGGTATCAAACATGGTATGTCTCGGTCGTAAATAAAAAGGGAGCCCCTACAAATCGTGTTAAATCAGAGACCTTCATGTGGACCCGACTTTTGTATGCAGAGATTTTCGAGGGAAAGTTTGGAAACTACTTAGCGTTCAAATTTTGTGCTCTTATCGGACTAACAAATATCAAAACGAGAAAAATATGAAGCAATTCATTTCTCACAAATTAAAATCTTGAGATACAAAACATAGGACCTGGGAACAAGAGGTAATACACAAGTAACTTTTGTGGGCAGTGTTAGCATCTAACTTCTAGTTAAACAATGATTTCGATTTTACGCTTAGTTTAGGAGCTTGTGAAAAATCAAGGATGATGATTTTTATCCGTATGGTCTCTTCTCCTTGAAGTGTTTCTACTCGTTGACCCTGAAACATGCTTCTTGTTTTCGCTAACGAAAAGAGTGAAGTGCATTTGTGTTTGAGTTATATGCCATTTCTTGTTTCAGGTTATTTGGATCTACTGAACTTTTGTTCTCAGTTAACTTTTCAATAAGTTTAGTTTAGCTTGACTTTAACTTTATTACTCATTCGTCAAAAGTACAAGTACAAAACCTCAAATAAATTAACTAGAAAGTAACTGAAACTCAGTAATTTGATGTTCTTTTCTGTTACAGTATATTTTTACAACTCTTTCATTTATGGTTTACTACAAAACTTTTGACAATCTTGTAAAATAAAAACTGAAACTAGTCCATGGACCATGTTGGGTGTTATGGAAATATGATGACATTTTGTACTCCATATTTTTCACACACCAATTTAAGTGATATGAACTGATGTGTGAGTGAACCATGGTAAATATCCTACTCCATGTGCATTCTTACTTTTCTAAAAAAAACTACATGTAATCCCACATGCAAAGGATATAAATTTTGCTTATTTATATAATGCTCGACATCACCATCGCCAGCATCTTCATCAATGCTCAAACCAAGCTTTAACATTCTGTGAATCCTGTTTCCAAATGTGATCGGGTCATCCGAACTAATTAAAGATGTAAGGAATGTTGGTGGTTATTCGCCCAGAACAGGGTTAAGATAATCAAAGACCTAGCTACGTACCAATTAAGGTTACCGGATATCACTTGGAATCGTGTTATCACTTTCCAAAGTAAACTATTCGAGCCTAATGCCTGGGTATCACGAATATCTACTTGGGATAAGACCAAATGTTGTTAGTGATTTAGGCACAAATCAATAACCCTTTGTGTTTAAGTGTTGTGTGTTTTCTGTGTATTTCCTCATGCATAATATGATTTCCTATTTATAGGAAGATACTCATGGCTAGTCAAATGGAATTATGAGAATTAATCGGCCCATTAATCTCCACATAATTATCCCCATTATAGCCTAAAATAGTGGTTACTTGACCAGTTAAACGAGGTCATAAGTGTAGATGTAACTGCCATTTGAATAGGTCAAATCAGTTACAATACCCTTCAGCAGAATCCACTTATCACTAGCAGCAGAATCACTGCTCAGCAGCAGAGTCATACTGTTGGCAGCAGAATTGCTATCAGCAGGATCCTGACGATAGCAGCAGGATCCACTATCAGTGGAAACCAATACTAGCAGCATAATCCTACACAACCACTATTAGAGTCAGTGTGTTCAGGGACCTGATGGGTGTACACTCCGTACCTCCAAGCCCATTACCAGGTGTAAACAAATCCCACAAGTGCACTAAATTTTCCAACAATCCTCCCCAAATTTAGTATACTTCCCTTGCATGAAAAATAACCATTATACAAAACAAGTGCATAAACGAAAATATCCTGAGGATTGAATTTCCATATTAGTAAATTACACGTTCAAATATTCGAGAATCAGGGTGTTCTAAGAATTGAACCCTTCAACCCATTTGAATACTTGAAGATAAAATACACACAAGTTTTCCAACACTTAAACACTCCTGACACTATACAAGCCATGTGTCCATATCCAATTCATTAATGTTGTAAAAGCTAAAAGTCCATAGCTTCCTGAAGCGGAAAAACTTCAACATTCACATAGGTGGTTCCTCTTTATTCATGCTCCTGCCAAGCACTTTTTCAAAGAAAATTAACCATTAAGAAGTAGTGACTTCATCCTCCTTATCAGCAGGTTCCAAGCACAAATCTTGGGATGTATGTAAAACATGTGCTTCAGTATACTGAATGTTCAGCTTTCCACATTGAACTCAGCTCCCAAGTTTCCTCAGGAGGGAGTTGGGTGTCCTAGCATTCAGTAACCAAGTTGGACTTTAAACCCATCCCTTTAGCAGACTTTATAACCAAGTCTCTAGCCAAACCCTTCGTCAAGTGATCAGCTAAATTTTGTTGAGATCTAACAAACTCTATAGAAATCACCCCATTCATGATAAGCTCACGAATCATGCTATGCCTGACACCTAAGTGTCTAGACTTCCCATTGTACATCTGGCTATAAGCCTTTGCCAATGTAGCAGCACTATCACACCGGATAGAAATAGGTGCTATAGGTTTAGGCCACAATGGAATCTCAAGAAGCAAGTTTCTCAACCATTCAGCTTCTTTACCAGCAGCTGCTAGAGCCACAAATTCAGATTCCATTGTTGAACTGGTGATACAAGTTTGCTTCTTGGATGCCCAAGAAATTGCACCTCCACCAAGTAGGAATACCCAGCCACAGGTAGACGAATTGTCTTCAGTGTTACTGATCCAACTTGCATCAGTGTAACCTTCCAACACTGAAGGATAACCAGTATATGAGAGACTATAATCCATAGTTCTCTTCAAATACTTCAGTACCCTCTGAATTGCTTGCCAGTGCTGAGCACTAGGATTACTAGTATACCTGCTCAGTTTACCCACAGCAAAAGCAATGTCAGGCCTTGTATAAGTCATAGCATACATCAGGCAGCCAATCACCCTGGAATACTCAAGTTGAGATACAGCTTTGCCATTGTTCAGCATAAGCTTCTCAGTGGTATCCATGGGAGTACTCACTGGAGTACAATCAAAGCAATTAAATTTCTTCAGTACCTTCTCAATGTAGTGGGACTGAGAAATTGATATACCATTGCTTTCATGTTTAATCCTTATACCAAGGATAACATCTGCCTCCCCCAAGTCCTTCATGGAGAACCTTGATGACAAAAATTCCTTTGTCAGGTCAACTTGATTTTGGTCAGTGCCAAAGATCAACATGTCATCAACATACAGACAAATGATGACTCCTTTACCAGATTCATCAAATTTGCTATATACACATTTGTCAGCCTGGTTAAGAACATAACCATTAGACAAAACCACTTCATCAAATTTTTGATGCCATTGCTTAGGTGCCTGTTTCAGTCCATATAGAGACTTAATCAGTTTGCACACCTTGTTTTCATTGCCAGGCATGATGAAGCCCTTAGGTTGGTTCATATAAACCTCCTCATCCAATTCACCATTCAAGAAAGCTGTCTTCACATCCATCTGATGAATAATCAGATTGTGAATTGATGCCAAAGCAATCAGCAGCCTGATGGTACTGATACGTGCCACAGGTGCATAAGTATCAAAGTAGTCTATCCCTGACTTTTGTTTAAAGCCCTGAATGACTAATCTAGCCTTGAACTTTTCAATAGTTCCATCTACCTTCATTTTCCTTTTGAAAATCCATTTGCAACCAAGAGGTTTGCAACCTGGTGGTAGATCAACCAACACCCAAGTGTTGTTGCCCATGATGGAGTCAATCTCATCATTTATTGCTTCTTTCCAGAATGCAACATCCTGGGACTTCATTGCTTCTTCAAATGTTTTGGGATCATCCTCAACAATGAAGCAATAGGATTATTGGTCAGAGACCTCACTCCTTGTGCCTTCAATCAAGTATAATTGAAACTCAGGTCCAAATGACTTTGGAGTCCTGACCCTTTTGCTCTTCCTGAGCTCAAGTTCAGGTTGTTGAACCACAACCTCATCAGGGGTCTGAGATGATAAATCATCAGGGACCTCTGATACACCAATGTCATCAGTTCCATTTGGAATCCTCTGACTTGGTCTAGGGACTGATGAGAATCTATTCTCATCAAATAGTGCATCCCTTGATTCAATTATTGAGTTAATTGAAACATATTCATTAGGTTCAATAACATAGAACCTATAAGCCTTGGAATGCTCAGCATATCCAACAAAGATGCATTCAATGCCTCTTTCACCCAAAGTTTTTAACTTTGGATCAGGGAGTCTTACAACTGCCCTACAACCCCAAACCCTGAGATAATTCAGGTTGGGTTTCTTTTTAGTCCAGAGTTCATAAGGGGTAACCTTGTTCCTTTTGTTGGGAACCCTATTAAGTAAATAGCAAGCTGTTAACATAGCTTCACCCCAGAACCCTTGACTCAGTCCTGAGTAGGACAACATGGAATTAACCATCTCCTTCAGTACCCTGTTCTTCCTTTCAGAGATACCATTTTGTTGAGGAGTATAGGGAGCAGTCGTTTCATGGATTATACCAACAGACTGAAAATACAGAGTATCCATGTACTCACCTCCCCTATCAGTCCTGAATCTTTTGATCAAGGACCCAAGTTGCAACTCAACTTCTGTTTTAAATACCTTGAATTTATCTAATGCTTCATCCTTGGTATGTAATACATAGACATAACAAAACCTAGAAGCATCATCAATAAATGTCACAAAGTACTTCTTGTTCCCCAAAGAGGGAGTGGCATGCAAATCACACAGGTCACTGTGTATAAGCTCCAAGAGCTCAGTCTCACGTTTTACACCCTGAAAAGGTTTCTTAGTAATTTTGGTCAACATGCAAGTTTTACACTTTTCAGTGTCCATGTCAAATGCTGGGATTAACCCATCCTTAGACATATCTTGCATCCTTTTAAAATGTACATGGCCAAGTCTAGCATGCCACAGGGTAGAGTCATTCAGTTTAGAGGTTGACATAAAGGCTGAATTAACAATGTCAGTGACTATATTCAGCCTGAACATTTGATCACACAAATAGCCAAAACCAATAAACACACCATGTTTGGACAAAATAAATTTATCAGATTCAATAACTTGTTTATATCCATGATTATTCAAAACACTACTTGAAACCAAGTTCTTCCTTATATTAGGAACATGAATAACATTAAACAAAGTTACAATCTTTCCAGAACTAAAACTAAGATCTACACAACCACGACCATGCACCAAGGCTGTTGACTCATTTCCCATGTCAAGAATAGATCCATCATTCAGTGACTCATAAGTCTTGAACCAGCATCTATCTTTGCACACATGAACAGTTGCTCAAGAGTCAACCCACCACGCAACATCATCATCCTGCACAAAGTTAGATTCAGATACATATGTAACATAATAAACCTGAAGAGATTCATTAAACATATTCTGACCTTTCAGTGAGTTGGTTGGACCACCACTTCCTGAACCACTAGTGCCTGAACCATTGGATTTACCTCCAATCTTAACACCTTTGCAATCCCTTTTAATGTGACCAGATTTGTCACATTTCCAACAAGTAGGTGTTGCCTTCTTGTTAGGATCAGCCCTTGTGTTATCCTGATGTTTACGTTTGCCTTTGTTGTCATTGTACCTGGTGGAATTGTTATGTTCCACCATATTGACAACATGTGCACCAGTAGCATTGCTACTCTTTGGCTTGTCATTATTTTGCGCCCTGAGGGAATCCTCAATACGCAAATGACTACCCAACTGAACAAGTGTCAGTTCTTCCTTCTTATGTTTCAAGGCATGCTTGAAATCTTTCCAAGAAGGAGGGAGTTTGTCAATGATACAAGAGACTGAAATAGCCTCATCCATGTTCATTTTATGTTGTGTAAACCTTCCAAGTATTCCAAGAAGTTCATTGTATTGTTCCATGACTGGTCTTGAATCAGTCATTTTGTAATTTGTGAAATTACTTACAAGAAACTTCTTACTTGAAGCATCCTCAGCCATATATTTGGCATCCAAGGAATCCCAAAGTTCTTTGGAAGATTCAACATTCTGATAAATGTCAAAGAGAGAATCAGACTTACCATTTAGGATTAAACCTCTGCATACATAGTCATTATTCTCCCATTTGCTTCTTTTCCTTATCTGTTCCACAGTAGCATCATCCCCATGATCTTCAGGAATGGCAGTGCTAAGAACATACACCACATTCATGCTTGAAAGCAAGAAGTGCATCTTCTTCTGCCATCTTCTGAAATCAACACCTTCAAACTTATCCAATTTGGAAAAGTTAGCAGCCATATGCCTCATAGCAGCAGCCATTGATTATCACAAACTAGTTTACTTTGATTGTTGGTGGTTATTCGCCCAGAACAGGGTTAAGATAATCAAAGACCTAGCTACGTACCAATTAAGGTTACCGGATATCACTTGGAATCGTGTTATCACTTTCCAAAGTAAACTATTCGACCCTAATGCCTGGGTATCACGAATATCTACTTGGGATAAGACCAAATGTTGTTAGTGATTTAGGCACAAATCAATAACCCTTCGTGTTTAAGTGTTGTGTGTTTTCTGTGTATTTCCTCATGCATAATATGATTTCCTATTTATAGGAAGATACTCATGGCTAGTCAAATGGAATTATGAGAATTAATCGGCCCATTAATCTCCACATAATTATCCCCATTATAGCCTAAAATAGTGGTTACTTGACCAGTTAAACGAGGTCATAAGTGTAGATGTAACTGCCATTTGAATAGGTCAAATCAGTTACAATACCCTTCAGCAGAATCCACTTATCACTAGCAGCAGAATCACTGCTCAGCAGCAGAATCATACTGTTGGCAGCAGAATTGCTATCAGCAGGATCCTGACGATAGCAGCAGGATCCACTATCAGTGCAAACCAATACTAGCAGCAGAATCCTACACAACCACTATTAGAGTCAGTGTGTTCAGGGACCTGATGGGTGTACACTCCGTACCTCCAAGCCCATTACCAGGTGTGAACAAATCCCACAAGTGCACTAAATTTTCCAACAAGGAATGCAGTCTCGAACAACAGTATAACACCCTAAATAAATAAATAAATAAAAATGAATAATACACAAAAACCAGGTCCAATAAATTTGTAAGAAAATTATAAACGGGACACATAGCATATAGCAGGAACAAATATGGGAAGATTATGTAACATGAGATTCATAATGACCTGAAATTGAAATCGGCTGAATGTGTTTGTTAGGGTTCAAGATCAATAGTTTTTTGATCAACATCAATCTTTTAATTTGGGGGATTTATTTATTTATTTATATTATAATTTTTTCCGGATTGAGGACTTTTTGAGATCCGAACGGTTATTTGCGAGTTTTTTTCGGATTGAGGACTTTTTTAGGGTCTTTTTATTTTTTTTTATCTCGCTATAAACATACACAAAAACCTACATCTCACATTATTACTCTTTTCTAAACCAAAACCAAAGAGATCAACAATGGAGGTTCATGTTCCACATGACGTCGTATTCAACCACATACTACCAAGTATTCCAGCCAAATCTGCTTGTCGTTTCAGGTGTGTTTCAAAAGAATGGCACTCGTTCCTAATGTCAAAGATATTTGAAAACATGCACATCGACCACCATCAAAACAACATTAAACTTCTGGTCATATCTAAATCAGAAAGAACATTATTTGAGTTTATGTTTACCACCATCGACTGTGAAGCGCCACCGAGTCATGATAAGGGTTTAACTCCCACAAGCCGCCCTTTACCACAATTCGAAGACGCGAATCCTCATAGTATTCGTATTCTCGCATCTTTTCATGGATTGGTATGTCTTGGCATACTTGAGATCAAGAGTGTTCTTGTGTACTCCCATCTAATCTTATGGAATCCTTTGACGAATGAGTATAAGAGGTTATCGAAATTTAATTCTCACAAGAAATACAACAATATTATTTGGCACTCCGATTCAGATTTCGGATTGTATTACAGCTCTTGTGAAGATGACTACAAGCTTCTATTTGTAAATTATTATGACGATAATGTTTACATATACTCGTTGAAATCGGACTCATGGAGAAAAGTAAACATCTTTCAGCATACATGTATACTTTATCCTGGACGTTCCAGTCGAGGTACTTATTTGAATGAAAATCTCTACTTCTTACAACAACACTCGTGCCCGAACGGACCGTTAAGTTCCATTATGATGTTTAACACAAAAACTGAAAGGTTATCACAGATAGAAACTCCCTCTGTTGATGATCATCCAAATGCGTTTAATTATTTTGCCACTATGATGGTTAAAAGTGATTGCATTCATGTTTGTGTCAAATATGACATTGAAGACATGAGTTATGATGAATATGGGAATATGAAGGGTTTTGGAACGAGGATCTTTATTAAGTTGTGGAAGTTGGATGAAAATGGGAATATGAAAGAAGTGGTAAGTTATCAACTAATTACTAGGCCCTATGTTTATGATCATGCTATTATTAGCCATCTGATTCCATTCTACTTAATGAAGAACGGAAACTGGCTCATGAGGGATCGCTGTTACAAACAACCAATTTATGAAGTAGATCTCAAAAAGAAGAAGCACATCAAAGGCAAAGGCAAAGAAGAAGGCAACATCTCTGACGACTTTGAGTATGCGGAAGTTAGAGTGGATGACAAGAATAATGTAGTCGATGTAGAAGGTAGATACATCGAAACGTTTGTGTCACCCAATCGATATATGAAGTAGCCATCAGCATATCGTATTTTTATTTTAATATTGATTATTGTTCTTTTTGTTTCCATCTAGACAGAAATATAATAAATTTATCAGTAGGTAATTAACTGTGTTTACTTGGGTATGTAGCTAAACTTTTCATCCAATATATCTGTTTGTAATCTTTTGGTTCGCTAGCTTTAAATTCTTTGCTAATACTATATATTCATAGTCATTCCAATTGAGCCACAAGTTTCAAATCAAGATGTTTATGTATGGTTAACTTTTATTTATTATTTGGTACAATTTTATGTATGTATGCCTGATACATTACCAATACCATTCAAATGCCTGAGAGTTAAACTATTAGACGTAGATGGCCCGAGCGCGGTTGTGGGCTATGGCTCTGTTAGAGTTTTTAGGGTTTCTAGTAGGTTCTTTGTAATTGCATTGTAAACACCGTATCTTTCTTTGTAAGTAGTGGAAAGGATATACCATATTCTTGATTTATTATTAGTAACATGTGGTCACATTACTGGTTTGATGGTTCGACATTTCTCAAGAACATGATGGTGTACGTCATAAAGATCGTAGAACTTATCAAAACACCAAAAAATAATAAGATGATTATAAAAACTTAAACTTTAAAAGAGAAAATCTATAACTAAAATTGATATTGTATCATTGGTTACATAACTCATTGGTTTCAAGTAGTCCCACATGGGTCTAAGTATAGAAAATTTGCTTATTAATATACTGTGGTGTATATTTGTTTTTAGCCAAATTGAGGTTTGGTATTATAATGTCGGCTTGTAGTGTTTGATCATGTTTATTTAAAATATGACCATATAAGGAGACCATATAAGAGTACCATATAAGGAGACCATATAAGAGCACAGGGAATCATAACACCATTTTACCCGCTACGTCAGCGCCACATCATCCCAACACCAAATAACACCACTTTTTGTGACCCACTAAAAAGAAGAAGAAAAAAAAAAACACCAAAACTTGGCCTAACACCAAATAACACTGGGTGGGGGAGTGATAACACCACCATAACTCAAGTTACAACGCAAGTTAGTATGGCAACTCAAGTTACAATGTTGGTCCAACGCAAACCATCGGGAAATGGTGTTAACGGCATAACGCCGTTGATATTTGTACACATGGGACGATTTCACGTTATAGCGTTATTGTTCCCTGTGCTTTAAGTTCTTAACCTTGACTTTTTAGTTTTATGCGTAGTAGTACTTTTTTAAATATCGAAGAATCTCTTTTCTTGATGTAATGTGATGCCTTATTCTAAATTTCTTATTAGTAACATGGTCGCATTACTAGTTTGATGGTTCAACATGTCTCAAGAACATGGTTCTGCGTCATAGTTTTCTTACTTATTTTTCTTCTCATCTTCACTCTTATCGAGTTTCAGATCTTTAGTAGCAGAAACGAGCTTCTTGCCCTCGAATTACAATATATTTTTAATCAAAATTTTCTCAGCAATTTATATTGGGGATAAACTGTTGAACCATGGTGGATATCAAACTTCAAGTGCATTGCTTACAACCGTGTTTAAGTTTGGTATCTATTTATCTGTAGCATAAAAAGAATAAAACAATACAAAAAATATTTGGTTTCAGCAACAAAGGTGCTATGTCATTGAAACAATTTTTTGTATGAGGTCAATTTTATGAAAAATTGTTTCATTTAATCCTACATGGATCAAAGGATTGAAAATTTGCTCATTATTAAACTCTCGTGATTTATTTCTACACAAGATGAGTTTAGTATATTATACACAAAAGTTCAATATAGATCTCATATTTGTAATAGATCCAATGAACCAATCTTTGACATTCATTTTTTTGATCAAAATAAAGAAAAAAAAAATCATATTTTAAAAAAAAAATTAAATATCTCGCAAACCGTTAATAGCATCACTGCATCAGCAACTTAGAGATTACAATGTAGTTCTAAACTAATATTTTATCTTTTATAATAGTCACTTGAAGAGTTTGTCTTTCATTTGTAACTGATTTCTTACCAGTAACAAGGTTAACATTTTGTTTTTTAATAATTAGTAACATGGTTTCAAATCATTACCGGTTTGATGGTTGAACATGTCTCGATAACCAAATATTGTCATAACAAATGTATAACTTATTAAAAATATCAAAACATAAGAAAATAATAAGAAAGTTATATGCATTTATTTTATTTTAAGATATGCTTTTACACTACCTCGTTAGCTTACAATGAATTAACTCACAAGTGACGACAGACGAGGCTTTCTTGTTGTGTTTGTATTAGCTTTTGATAAAAAGGTAAAATGTGTTGGCTAGCTAACATTTCGATCATGACTATCACGATCATTGTTAAGGCTTAGGATCCGACTAACAAGTAGCCATTTTCTTAGTAGAATTAATATGGCAATATAAAAAACAAATAACAGTGATTCACATGTCAAGTTGATGACTTTTGTTCTGATTTTTTATTAAACACTTATTTTTAACCTTGGCAACACGAATTGGGGTTCGACTTATGAGTATGTCAATCGTCACATGCTCAATAGCTTTGGTTTTGATCAACAAATCCTGTTATTTATATGCCATTATGTTCGGAGTTTACACGTACGT
Source organism: Artemisia argyi (assembly GCA_030686995.1). NCBI lineage: Eukaryota > Viridiplantae > Streptophyta > Magnoliopsida > Asterales > Asteraceae > Artemisia > Artemisia argyi. The sequence goes on from CM060701.1 coordinate 242,997,231, forward strand.
GCTTGTCCCATTTGCTATTTAAATTCACTAACACTTGATAATTAGAAAACCATGGTAAACAAATATCTCCATGTGTGCATTGTTAATTTTCTAAAAATTTGTTTCAAGGAGTCCCACATGGATGAAAGGATGTAAAATTTGCTTATTTATATACTTTGATGTATGCTTTCTATACATCTTTAGTTTGGTGTCATAATGCCGGGTTGTCGTAATTGATGTTGTTCATTAAGAAATAACATCAAAATGTACAGCTAAGTCATATAAGCTCTGAGCTTAACTTTTTGTGACTTCTTAATTAATTTTCGATATATGGTCTTTTTTAATTTTCGATATATGGTCTTTTTTAATTTTCGAGCACTCTATCTTATACTGTAATTACAACAATGACTTATTTTCAATTCAATGCTCAACTTTTTAGTAGGAACTGTTGGTTTTATAGACAAAATAATAATAGTCGTGTGTTAGGATCGAACTTGAGATCACGGGATTGCACACAATACGTATGAAGAGGAAATGTAATAATTATTTATAAAATGTTATAATTAATTATTAAATACAAAACAAATAAATAATAATTAGTATTATTGATTAATGACTAATTAATTATTAAACGAAGATTAGGAAACTAATTGCTAGACTTTACATGGAAACAAAAGAAGGTTCCGGATTCCCTTGTGGGCTTCACAAACCGATCGGCCAAGGGAGGGATCCACCTCCTTTGTGCCTTGAGCTCCAAGTAATGTTTAGTATATAAGCAAACACAAGGTTAAGAGTTTTCTGATAACTTGTACACACACAAATTGGTGTTTTGCTCTCCTTCTCCTTCTTGGGTCGATTCAAAACCGAACACCCCTCAAGGGTTTCGATTTTTATTGTCTCAAAATTGTTTTGTGGTATTTACTTGCATAATCGTTTTCTTGAATTAGTACGTGTGTACAAGAACGTGAATCAAACACACTATTGTTTGATTCTTGTATTGAATTACAAAAAGGTAAGGGGTAATTCATATAATCCTTATAAACCCTAATAAGGGTTCATTGGTTCCGGAAGATTGCATTGATTCTTGTTCGGGCTAGAATCACTACGGTATGTTTACTATTTAAATTAAAGATTAATTAATTACATGTTATTTGATCCTTTATAATTGCTTCCGCTTATGCTCACTTTGATGTACTTGGTTTATATATATGATAGTCATGATATTATAATTCCAACAGTGGCATCTAGAGCCGTTATAATGTGTAATTAATTATCGCAACGCATAAAATTGGATTTGATTCGTATAGTTACATGTTTTTTTTTAGGGTTTATGTTTTTTCCCTAACCCTAATTTTTTTTTTGGTCGAATGACCTATTAGGGTTTTTAGGGTTTTGATTTTATTTTTTTTTAAAATTGACTAGAAACCCTAAGATGTCATGTAATTGTTTATGCGTTTTAGTAAACGATCTTGGTGCAATATGTTAATTGTTAAGCTAAATCCATGAAAAGTGCATGTTTGCATGGATTTTTATTGTGTTTATTTAAATGGTTTAAATTGTATATATATATTAATGGTTAAGTTATATTAAAACATGTAAATTTATTATAGATATCGAATTGGGGAAGACTCCAATATTATGTAATCAATTATGTGCTATGTGGTATTTATTTAATTTTGGCTTACGCAATCGATTTATCGATGTATGTGGCTCTTTTTCTAAGAAAAAGAAAGCCCTAATTAAATTAATACGTTATACGCCTAGATTTGGTTATTAATAGGATCTTTTAATAAGATTTGCATGTGGCTACATGTTTTATACATATTTAATTGTTATGTTTATGTATAAGTGTTTATTTAGTTGTTTTATTTTTTATTGCAAATTACTTGTTTTGTTTATTTATTGTGTTAGACATGTTTTAAACGAAAAGGGTAATTTTTTGAATGGAAAAATAATATGGACTAAATAATGGCGAAATTGTTTTGGTTTTTAAGAGTTAAAATTTCAAAGAATTGGTTGATTGATGTTTTTGTACGTAATGGTTAAATAGGCTCGACCGAAGTTTACACACTAAAGTGATGGGTATAAGGATGGCATCGCATTAAATTGTGGCCTTAGATAGACAACATTCATGTCTTAACGCTCGTTTGTGTGTAAATTAGACTTACCGAACAACCATTACATGTACATTGTCATCTTAAGGGTGAATAATCCACAATTCCACAATGATTATCCGAAACACTATGCCTTCGGGCGTAAGCAAAAGTACGATATAGTGGACGATAATTGATGGTTATTCTTTAATTGGTGAACCCGATACCTCAATCAAAACTTTGTTATTTTACTCTTAGCGAATTGGTAATAAAAATGTTTTGTAAAACCAATGTTATGAAGTTGTATGCATGCTTCTTCATACATTATTTTGATCACATCAAAATAGTTATACCCTTATAAATTAAGTTGAATGCCATCTAATTAAGAACACTTGAAGTTGTAATTTACATCATAGTGAGACTTGGCGAGATTGCAATGGAGAGGTAAATTTCATAAATTCATTGCTAGCAGATCAACTGATGTAATGGATTTGTGAGTTTACAGTTTTTAAGTTAGACGACTTAAATTGAGTAGGAAGTGAGACTTGACTCAAGGCATTAAGATGGGGACTAAACATGCTTACAATACAAATGTTTTGTGATTGTAAATCCCATAGATCTAGGAATTGGACAAATGTTATGCCAATTACTTGTACGACAAGTTACCTCATATTATACTTTCATTACTAGCAGATCAACTGAATGTAATGAAACTATGTTTATGGAGGATCCTAGTTTTTCAAGATTATTCTATGGATTTATTTTCCTTGGGTATTTTAATTTTCTTGAAAAATTGTATTATCGAAAATACTAATGTTTTGAACTTTCTTTATCTGTAGAAATGGCTCAAACTGATAACACCAACTTACGTTCTGTGTTCAAAACTTATTTTGAACGAGAAAAATTGACTGGCTCGGAAAATTTCAATGATTGGTACCGTTCACTAAGGATTGTCCTGCGAGTGACTGGTCAACTCGAAATCTTGAAAACGCCTTGTCCTGCTGAACCTGAAGGCCCGGCAGCTACTGAAGCTGCTAAAGCCAAATGGAATCTTGATAGTAAGGAACATATTGATGTGGCCGCAATGATGTTAGGGGGAATGTCCACAGCTCTTCAAAGACAGTTTGAGGAGTATTTTCCCAAGGACATGATTGATGAACTCAAGAAACTTTATGAGAAACCATCAAATGTAGAGATTTACGATTTGATGGAAGCTCTACATGGTTGTAAGCAAGGTCCTGGTGAACCTGTGAGTGCTCATGTGTTGAAAATGAAAAGTTACATGGATCAACTACAAACACTTGGGAAACCCTATGACAATGATATGGCTGTGAACTTAATCAATAGATCCCTTGATAAGGAATTTAGTGGTTTTGTGAGGAACTTCAATATGCATTGCGTGGGGAAGACTGTAAGTGAATTGCACGCACTGCTCATTGATTATGAGAAAGGTACACCACAAAAGGCTCCTACGCCCCAAGTACTAGCAATACAAGGGGGTAGAATTAACAAGCCAAATGCGAACAAGAAGAAGGGTAAAGGAAAAAAGAAGGATGATAAGAATAAGCAGGTTATGGCTTATCAACCACCTCAACCTAAGAAGAACCCTCCTATCAAGAATAATCCAAAGAAGGATCAAGGATGCCATTACTGCAAGGTGATGGGCCATTGGAAGAGGAATTGTCCTCTTTATCTCGATGACTTGCGAAACAATAAGGTTAAGAAGACTGGGCACATGGGCGCCAGCACTTCAGGTAACTTATTTGTCATTGAATTATTTACTTTATCTCGTGAAATAAATTCCTAGGTATATGATACTGGATGTGGTATTAATATTTGTAATACACTGCAGGGGTTTAGAGAGGAAAGGAGACTAGCTTATGGGGAGCAATTTCTGCATGTGGGAAATGGAGCACAAGCAGCAGTTGAAGCCATAGGAATGTTTAATTTAGTTTTACCTTCGGGTTTAGTACTTTGTTTAAACAATTGTCATTATGCACCTTCTATAATTAGAGGTGTTGTTTCCTTTTCATGTTTGTTGGATCTTGGTTTTTCTCATACTATTGATGGCAATAAAATTTCTGTTTCTTTAAATGGTGTATTTTATTTTAATGCTGTTGCTGTGAATGGTGTGTTTGAAATTGATATGAATAATTGTATGACTTCCAACAATAATAATAATTCGATGTACAGCATAAGTAAGAGAATCAAGTATGACTTGAATTCGTCTTACCTTTGGCACTGTAGACTTGCCCATATAGGCAAGACTCGCATGCAAAAGCTGCAACGTGAAGGGTTTTTGAATAATATCAATGATGAGTCATTTGATAAATGCGAATCTTGTATTTCTGGGAAGATGACGAAGAAACCTTTTCATAGTAATATGGAAAGAGCTTCAGATCTACTTGGTTTAATACACACGGATGTATGTGGACCACTTAGACATGTGTCAAGGAGAGGTGCTGTCTACTTCTTAACTTTTACGGATGATTTCAGCCGTTATGGTTATGTTTATTTACTTAAGCATAAACATGAGGTGTTTGAAACATTTAAAGTTTTCAAAGCAGAAGTAGAATTGCAATTGGGAAAGAAGATTAAAGCTCTTCGTTCTGATCAAGGTGGTGAATACCTTAGTCAAGATTTTAAAGATTTCTTAACTGAGAATGGAATTGTCCAGAATCTCACATCTCCATATACTCCACAACAAAATGGTGTATCTGAGAGAAGGAATCGTACATTGTTGGACATGGTTCGATCAATGTATAATCTTACTAACCTTCCTTTGTCTTTTTGGGATTATGCTCTTGAAACAGCTGTTCGTATTTTGAATATGGTTCCCACCAAGAAGGTTGATAAGACACCATATGAGATATGGACTGGAAAAGCTCCGAACTTGTCTTATTTAAAGGTATGGGGTTGTGAGGCGTATGTTAAACGTGACTCACAAGATAAACTCCAACAAAGATCTGTTAAGTGCATTTTTGTAGGATACCCTAAGGAAACTATGGGTTACTACTTTTACTACCCACATGAGAACAAAGTGTTTGTTGCAAGATATGGTGATTTTCTTGAAAGTGAATTTGTGGTTCAAGAAATCAGTGGGAGGGTATATGATCTAGAAGATGATCTAAATAATGCATTGCCTTCAGAAAACACTAGCACACTTCCTGTAGAACCGGAAAGTCTGGGTCCTCCACCGGAAGTTGAAGTAATTCCCATTCGCAGATCTGCGAGATCTGTGAAAGCTCCTGACCGTCTATGTCTTAATGTAGAGGTCGATCAGCATACACTAGGGGATCTTGATGAACCTACTAGTTATAGAGCTGCCATTAAAAGCCCTCAAAAAGCTAAATGGAAAGCTGCTATGGATGGGGAAATACAATCCATGCATGACAATGAAGTCTGGGAAGAAGTTGACTTACCTCCTGGTGCCAAGGTAGTTGGGAGTAAGTGGCTTTACAAAATCAAGACTGACATGAATGGATATGCACACATTTATAAGGCTCGTCTAGTTGCTAAAGGTTTTACTCAAACTTTTGGTATAGATTATGAGGAGACGTTTTCTCCTGTAGCAGACATAAGAGCTATAAGAATTCTAATAGCTATAGCAGCGTACTATGACTATGAGATTTGGCAAATGGATGTGAAAACCGCTTTCTTAAATGGTTATCTAGATGAAGACATCTATATGGAACAACCAGAAGGGTTTGAAAATCCAAAATTTCCAAAGCGTGTTTGCAAGCTTAAGAGATCCATTTATGGATTAAAGCAAGCATCACGACAATGGAACAAGAGGTTTGATGCTGAAATTAAAAAGTTTGGATTCACTCAAAATCTTGATGAGCCATGTGTGTATCACAAAGCTAGTGGGAGTGATAATGTAACTTTCCTAATTCTATATGTTGATGACATATTGATCATGGGAAAAGACATTCCAAGTTTACAAGCTGTCAAGGCATATCTTGGAAAGTGCTTTTCTATGAAAGATTTAGGAGAAGCTGCATATATTCTGGGAATCAAAATCTATAGAGATAGATCAAGGCGGTTAATTGGATTAAGTCAAAGTGCTTACATTGACAAAATATTGAAAAGATTCAATATGCAAAATTCCAAGAAAGGATATTTGCCGATGGAAGTAAAACATGGCTTATGTAATGAGTATTGTGCTTCAACACCTGAAGAGGTGGATTGCATGAATAAAGTTCCTTATGCTTCGGCTGTAGGATCTATTATGTATGCGGTTAAGTGCACAAGGCCAAATGTGGCGTTTGCTCAAAATATTACCAGTCAATTTCAACAGAATCCAGGTGAAAAACATTGGATTGCTGTTAAACATATTCTTAAGTATTTGAGGAATACAAAAGATATGTTTTTGGTATATGGTGGAAATCCATCTACAGAACTTTGTGTTACAGGTTTCTGTGATGCATCCTTTCAAAGTAATAAAGATGATTCGAAGTCTCAGACGGGTTATGTCTTTGTTATCAATGGAGGAGCTGTAGATTGGAGGAGCAAGAAGCAGAGTACAATTGCGATGTCTGCAACAGAAGCTGAATACATTGCTGCTTCGGAAGCTGCTATGGAGGCTGTTGGGTTATTAGACAAAAATGTTACTAAAGTTTGCCAAAAAGTGCGATTTGGTTACTAAAGTTTTTTTGGTTACAAAGAGGTTACTCAAGTTTGGTCACCTGTTATATAAGTTACTCTGTATGTTTTAACCTTCTACTACAGGGTTTTTTTTCGTTAATTTCAAAAATGGTCCCTTAGACTAACTGTCGTTAGTTTTTTTCGTTAGCTAACGGCCGTTTGCAACAAACATTTCCACTGTTAGTCCTTTATCCTAACGACCATTTATACTTAACTCAAAATTTGGTTTTCATATATTTTTGTCCGTTTTTCTTACGTTTTTTGACCATTTTTTTACGGGTTTTCCGTTTTCATACATTTTTATACGTTTTCGTTCGTTTTTATACGTTTTCGTTCATTTTTATACGTTTTCGCTCATTTTCTTACACTTTCATCCGTTTTTCTTACGTTTTGCCCGTTTTTCTAATGTTTTTTCCGTTTTCATACGTTTTGTCCATTTTTCTTACGTTTTTTCCGTTTTTATATGTTTTTGTCCGTTTTTATACCTTTTCGCCCAATTTATTACGTTTTCGTATGTTTTTCTTACGTTTTTATCTGCTTTTCTTACTTTTTTTCGTTTTCAGACAATTTTTTCTGTTTTTCTTACGTTTTTCCCGTTTTTATACGTTTTTGTTTGTTTTTACACGTTTTCACACATTTTTTTTCACTTTTTATACACATTTTTACATACGCATAAAACATAATAAGTACAAAACATACAAACATATAAAACATACAAAGGTGTAGAAAAACGTAAAACTAGTATGAAAAACGTAAAAAGACGTATAAAACGTGCACAAGCGTATAAATGCGCACACAAATGTAATAAAAAAATTATGAAAACCTATGAAAACGTATGAAAATATACGAAAAATAGATGACAACGTACAAAAATGTACAAAAACGTACGAAACTGGAGAAAAACGTACATAAACGTAAAATAATGTAAAGAAAGTACGACAAGAGAGAAAAACATACATAAACGTATAAAAATTGATAGAAATGTACGAAAATATACAAAGATATGCAAAGGAGAAAAATGTAAAGATAAAAAAATTATAATAAAAAAAAATAAAAAACAAAAAATACAAAAAAAATAAAAAAAAAAACGCATGATAACTTTTTGTTAAGGTTTAGTAACCTATTTAATAAACCCGTAAACTATAGTAACTTCTTTGTAACATTTTAAACTATGGTGCTGACGTGGACAAGGGGAACCGGTAATCAGCCGGTTGCCCACCCTTGCAGTAACATTTATGTAACATTTTTAATCTTTGAGTAACCCAAATGACAAACCCGTTTACTTAAGTTACCTCTTTGTAACCAAAAAAACTTTAGTAATCAAATCGCACTTTTTGGCAAACTTTAGTAACTTTTGTGTCTAATAACCCGAGGCTGTTTGGATTAGGAAATTCGTTTCTGGGCTTGGTGTTATGCCTTCAATTGAATTACCTATTAATATGTATTGTGACAATTCTGCTGCAATCATATTTGCCAATGAACCTGGAGTCATGAGGGGCACCAGACATTTTCTACGGAAGTATCACTTTGTTCGTGAAAAGGTTGACGAAGGTGAAATAAATCTGTTGAAGGTTCACACAGATGATAACTTAGCTGATCCATTCACTAAGGCTTTGGCGAAAGAAAAGCTTAATGAATTGGCCAATGGAATTGGACTTAAATTAGCTAGTAGTTTCATGCATAACTGTGATTAGTATTTGGATAAAGGATATTGTAAACAATTATTATTTTAATGAAATAAAGTATGTTGGTATGTTTATTTCTGTTATTAATTATTGTTGTCCTATTTTTGCATGTTTAAATCCATGAATAAGAGTTATTCTAAATGTCCGTTGTCAGTTAATAATATGGGAATATTATTAAATTAAGACAAATCTGAAGTTGATATAATATACTTAAGTATATTGATGCGTAGTCATGTCATTTCAGATGATATTCGATGATACTGAATATAGGACTTATCCCAACTGTATGATGTTACTTTATGGATCTTGTCATTAAGTAAATCATAAGAAGTTATCCTTAGACTTGAGATGCAAGATAACGGTCATGAATGTAGTACATTTTTGTGAAACAACTTAACGCTATACGTAAATGTTAGTAATAAGGGTTGTTTTCGGAAGTGTTACAAAGTTTGTGTGTTTTGCTTGTAGTCAATAAAGAATTTGTTCCTTCAAATTAATTTTTGGAGTTTAATACTGCTGGGCCCCTCGTAGGGTTGTCAAGGTGTTTGCGTGGCCACGCCCAAGGTCTTTTATGAAAGGTTCAAAAGATTTGGTAATCTTGTCAATTTCAAAGAACGAGAAACAGAATGGTTAATTAAGGAATGACCTAGATCCATATCCTTATTAACGTAGTATTAGAAGCAAAGGGATAATAATAATGAGAAATCATTAAAAGGTTTTCCAGGAGCCTTACTCAAGTTGTACTAGAGGCATCGACGTGTTGCAAGACGCTAATCGATGTGATCACACTATTATGATATGTCTAAGTGGGAGCTGTTGGTTTTATAGACAAAATAATAATAGTCGTGTGTTAGGATCGAACTTGAGATCACGGGATTGCACACAATACGTATGAAGAGGAAATGTAATAATTATTTATAAAATGTTATAATTAATTATTAAATACAAAACAAATAAATAATAATTAGTATTATTGATTAATGACTAATTAATTATTAAACGAAGATTAGGAAACTAATTGCTAGACTTTACATGGAAACAAAAGAAGGTTCCGGATTCCCTTGTGGGCTTCACAAACCGATCGGCCAAGGGAGGGATCCACCTCCTTTGTGCCTTGAGCTCCAAGTAATGTTTAGTATATAAGCAAACACAAGGTTAAGAGTTTTCTGATAACTTGTACACACACAAATTGGTGTTTTGCTCTCCTTCTCCTTCTTGGGTCGATTCAAAACCGAACACCCCTCAAGGGTTTCGATTTTTATTGTCTCAAAATTGTTTTGTGGTATTTACTTGCATAATCGTTTTCTTGAATTAGTACGTGTGTACAAGAACGTGAATCAAACACACTATTGTTTGATTCTTGGATTGAATTACAAAAAGGTAAGGGGTAATTCATATAATCCTTATAAACCCTAATAAGGGTTCATTGGTTCCGGAAGATTGCATTGATTCTTGTTCGGGCTAGAATCACTACGGTATGTTTACTATTTAAATTAAAGATTAATTAATTACATGTTATTTGATCCTTTATAATTGCTTCCGCTTATGCTCACTTTGATGTACTTGGTTTATATATATGATAGTCATGATATTATAATTCCAACAGGAACATGGTTGCATTACCAGTTCAATGCAATTAGTACGATACCAGCTTATTCTTAATTTCTTGTTAGGAATATATAGTTATAATCCCGTGAACGCACGGGGTTTTTAAAAGCTTTTTTTTAGTTATATATTATTATTAAGTGAACAACTTAATGTGTCTTGTTAGGAACATGGTTGCATTAGTGGTTCGATGGTTCAACCTGTCTTAATTAAGAATCCGATGATTTCATAACAAATATAAAACTTTTATACAAGTTAGAGATTAGTATTATATTATTGGTTTGTAGTATTATTAATTCGATACTACTATCCTACCATATAAGTCCTCAACTTAATTAATGTTTCATCTCTTTAACGAACGAAATGTCTTTCTTTGTAAGTAGTCGATGCCATATTCTTGATTGCTTATTAGTAATATGGTGGCATTAACGGTTCATAATCAATTTAAGACAAACCATCTCCGCACATTTGTTAAGCGATGCAGATTACATTGCAATATCTAAACTGATTGTAGGCATATAATTTCTGTTGTTCCACATGTTATAGCAATTCTCAGCATACAAAATCAACAAAAGAGATTAGGCACCAAATAGTAATATAGACCTTTAGAGAGAGAAAATAAATAAATAAATAAATAATATAGACCTTACTTCAGAAATTCCAAATCCAACTACACCGGAAGTGATTCAACATAGTCTTCTTGCTAGACATATAGCTAGCCATGTTTGAGTCTCTTAAAGCTTGTGCCTTCATAGTTCTTTCCATGTTGGCAGTCCACCCGTATTCACCTGTAACCAAACAGCAGGGGGAATGTTGGATATATGAGACGTTACTCTCACAAAAATTTGCTCACAAAAATTATTACGACAAAATATTAAATAACTCTTGGTTATTCGAAGAACAATGGCACTCAAAAATTCTTTATTTAAAAACTTGTTTTTCTTTTGGTAGTTCACTGCACAAATTCTCTACTAGTTTGCTATTTAGACTTCATGTAGTATACTATTACAATATGAAAACAATGACAAGTACACCATATGCATAGTAGTGTATACTGTATAGTATTCAACTATGGTAGGTGATCTTCTTGTCGTAAATACATTTCACAATCTTCAAATGTGTAGTTGACTTGATTTCGAGGAAACAAAGAAACAATTTTCTTCATCAATCAAACATGTTTAAAAATTTGCCATACTATTCTTTTCTCAACTCTTAATAGTAAGGCTTGTCCCCAAAACTATTTTCCTTTTCTTTGGTGGTCGGCAAAACACATTAGTTTGCATTCTCCCCCTAATGTGTTTTGGTTGAACTCCCAACTTTCGTCTGAGCTCTTGAAACTTTCTCATGGAAGTGCTTTTGTGAAAATGAAAATGATAATGTGAAAATATATTACCATGAAAGAATCGAATACAAACAAAGAGCATTCCACCTCTCCAAACAAGATGATTAAAGATAAAGGAACCCAGACAAGAACAATACAAAAGAAGCTAGAACAGAAACAAGATGATTAGATAGTAACATATGCCTAAATTATCTGCATAAAACCCGTTTGTTGATAATTTAAACAAAAAAATTGTTTAAAATTGTGGTCTTGGTGGGGCTTGAACCCACGACCTTCGGTTAATTAGACCGACGCTCTAACCAATTGAGCTACAAGACCGTTACATCAGCTAATTGTAAATTAATCGTAATAAAATATCATTATAATCAAAATATGAAACAAGACTTTTTATTATAAATATAACATAGTTAATAAACCATCAAATATATTATATTAACACGAGTCTTCAATCTCTTATTGAGTAAGAGGCAGTAAGACAAATCCCCCACCTCTTATTGAGGAAGATGTTATATGTCTAACTGTGTCTGACTCAAAAGCAAAAACAAACAAGCAAAACGTCTTACCACCTCTTACTGGTAAGAGTAAGAGGGCTAGTAAGATTTTAAAAAAAAAAAAAAAAAAAAAAAAAAAAAAAAAAAAATACAAATACACCCTAAGACATGCCTAAATTATCTGCATAAAACCCATTTGTTGATAATTTAAACAAGAAAATTGTGGTCCTGGTGGGGCTCAAACCCACGACCTTCGGCTAATTAGACTGACGCTTTAACCAATTGAGCTACAAGACCATGACATCAACTAATTGTAAATTAATCGTAATAAAATATCATTATAATCAAAATACAGACACCTATAAATCAGAACCGAGACAAGCATGTGTAAACTCCAAAATAATAATAATAATACATTTTGATTCTGATTTATTATCATTCTTATGTTTTGAAACAATAATAATAAAGGAAAAAGGATAAGAATGAGAAGTCGAAAGTTTCGGTTTCGAATCTGAAAGGGGCCACATGAGATTACTTGAAACAATTTTATAGAAAAGTTAGTAACAATGCACATGGAGTAGGAGATTTACCATGGTTCACTCACACATCAATTCTTATCATCTGCAAGATAAAATGCTAAGAAAAATTTGATTAAAAATATATCGTAATTTGAGGGCAAGAAACTAGGTCAACAATGTTGACCAGAAGCTGATCGATGGATGAAAAACATGCTCCGGTGTTTTGGAGCTTTTGAAATAAAAATGATATTGTTGTTATTACAAATGAAAATGATAATGTAAAAGTATATGAGCACAAAAGAATTGAATACAAACAAACGGCATTCCACCTCTCCAAGCAAGATAATTAAAGAGAAAGGAAACCGGACAAGAACAACACAAAAGAAACTACAACATAAACAAGATGATTAGAAAAATTATCTGCATAAAACCCATTTGTTGATAATTAAAAAAAAAAATTGTGGTCCTAGTGGGGCTCGAACCCACGACCTTTGGTTAATAAGACCGACGTTCTAACCAACTGAGCTACAAGACCATTACATCAATTGATTGTTAATTAATCATAATAAAATATCATTATAATCAAAATAATAATAATACACATGTAATGTTTTGATTCTGATTTATTATCAACTTATCCAAACTGAATCAAAATGTCCAGTCTTGCAAAATGCAAAGTCATTTTGTGGGCTTATGCTAAAATAGCATCATCTATTGATGGACCTTTTTAGTCTATCATTTAGGTACATGAAATTTCACTTTTGTTAGGCCACAGTAAATAAATTATGGTGCCCAAATGTTATGATAAGAAACACGTTCCGGAAGTCGAGGTTGATCGAAATACATGATTATTCTAGAGAGAGAAAGTAGAGAGAATGTGAGGTGAAACAAAGATATTTTATTAAGAAAGATAAGCTTACACACCCACACCCCTCAAGTGAAGCCTTGAGGGGTTTATATAGGGCTAACATAAGACAACTATTATAATATTACAATAGTAGTCCCTGCATTATATGCATACTAGTTGTCTACTCCAATTCACGTAAATATCGCTCAGCTTCATTTCTAACAATCTCCCTCCAACTGAAGATATACGTGAATTAGTTACAATGATTCCTAACAAGTAAAATAAAACAATCAAAGTAAGCGCAGCAATGTTGAGGAAGACTTCATAGCTTTTTTCTTATTCATAAATATCCTCAGCAATCTTTCTTTTCTTGTAGATGAATCATGTACTGATCTAATTGGGTTATTACTCCCTCCCAATTAGTAAGCCCTTTTCTTTAACATGCTCCCTCCCAAATTGACAACCCGTTTGATATAACCTTGATTCTTGTAGAAGAAGTGTCTCTGAATTCTGTTCAAATTGTCTTCGGTCTCTTATCTTGTCATGCACAGCGGAAAATGGATCATAGACTGATAATCTGTAACTTCTTCAAAGGTTTGCTTGGGGAGCATCATATCGACATCTTCAACTCACTTAGAATGCTTCAAGTTCTTCAATAAAGGTCCCGATGTACATATTTCTCCCTCAAGGATGATGACGATCTCTCGGAATCATCATAAATATGTGTACATAAACATATCAACCGGAAGCAACATAAAAATCAATACCCCATGAGTGAATGTCAATAACTATTCTCTCTACAATTCGTCTCAGATCAACCTCTTATCAAACCTCTTTTCACTTCCACTGGCTAATAGTAAATGACTACGTATGGAGACAACCTGATATGACAAACTTGAGAATGAAGTAAAATCCCCAGACTTGTGACTTATACTTGTGCTATCCTTGATTAAGAACCTATATTGAGCACAACAACATCACTCTTAAAATATAGGTAGTGGCATATACCCATCCTTCCATCCTTTATTGTATATCCGCCTCTTGAACAATCCACAACCTTTTGTGACACTGAGCACTACAACGTAACTCCTTAAAGTGATAGCTATTGTGAGCATTAAGAACCAACTTATGCGTTTATAGATCTTACACATAGCTAGATGTCCAAGTCTTAATCACTATTCCATAAATGCTCAAACAAGGATCTCTACAAGTCTTGCAACCAACCAACCCCTAGACTTTGAGATACTAAGTACACGAACCTGTGAAATGTCAGTTCAAGCTCAATAATTAATAAACAAATTATCCCCGTAGTCACCTTTTGATAACGTTCAAAATCTAGCCATTGACCTTTGGTGAATTTTGATCAGAATCTTTTAAGCTATAAGTGGTGTGTTTTAAAGTGTGATATATTGGTATTATATTTAGGAAATGATGAAACAAAACATCTTCTACTAAGACAGACCAATGATATCATGTGTTTTTGGTGTGAAGGTTGAGTTTGTGATATTCCCTAATTCTTTAGATACCCCCTGTTCCGCGGATCAAACTATCACTCCTTACTCGGAAAAATCCCTTACTCGATAAGTGTTGCTTACTCGGTAATCACCTTTACTCAATAAACATCCTTACTCGATAATTGCTTACTCGATAAGGTTTCGTTACTTGATAAAGTTTTGTTACTTGATACTGGTTGCTAACTCGATCAACTTTACCTTACTCGATGCTGCTTTCCTTACTCCATAAACAATGTTCAACGAAGTATAGTTCCCCTTACTCGATAGAAGTAAGAAAAACCTTACTCGATAAACGATAAGGATTGTTAACTAACTCGCCAAATAAAGAAAACCTTACTCGATATTCCTTAGTCGATACCTTGCTCGATATACCTTACTCGATATAGCTTCTAACTCAATACCCTTACTCGATACAGCAGTAGCTTACTCGATAATAGCTCATCCTTACTCGATAAAACCTCATCCTTACTCGATAAACCCAATCCTTACTCTATAAAACCGTACTTTTTTCCGAGAAAAAACACCAAAAAAACACATTTTACACCACAAAACACCACGATTCGCCCTGGTTAGCTCTGATGCCACTTGTTATGATAAGAAACACGTTCCGGAGGTCGAGGTTGATCGAAATACATGATTATTCTAGAGAGAGAAAGTAGAGAGAATGTGAGGTGAAACAAAGATATTTTATTAAGAAAGATACGCTCATACACCCACACCCCTCAAGTGAAGCCTTGAGGGGTTTATATAGGGCTAACATAAGACAACTATTACAATATTACAATAGTAGTTCCTGCATTATATGCATATTAGTTGTCTACTCCAATTCACGTAAATATCGCTCGGCTTCATTTCTAACACCAAATTTTATCATGATATTATTATTTGGGAAAGTTACAAAAATAGATCAGTTGCAACAATATTGTTTAATCATTTTTAGACCACCTTTGAGTTTATTTAAAAATAGACCGGGGCGATCGGGCAACTTGTACAACCACCAACTATAAGCCGTCACTTAGCAAGTACTTAAGACACTTGTCGGATGCGTGGGTGGGTTGCTCAGTTGCCCTTTCTATTTTTGAATAAACGAAATTCAAGGACCAAATAGTGAATTATCAAATGGTCGACGGTCTATTTTTGCAATTTTCATTTATTATTTTCGTTTGTCGGCTATGATACTTTTTATCCTAGGGATACCTTATCCCAGCGGTAATATTAGCCATTATATTAATTATACAAATTAAACATGAACGGATATTATTTTTTATTCTTCTTAATGAAATATGGGTATGAAATTTTATTTTCTGTTTTTTTATGAACTCATCTCATACACATCAACTATTAGACGTTCTATAGGTCTAATTCTTATATCGTATTTTTCTTCATACTTTCACATAATTACTTGGTCAACTAATTTATGGAAACAACTAGCGTAAAACATGTTAGATCTACAACCTATGCAAATTGCTCTTCTTATACCATAACAAGAAAAGACCAAAAAAAACAAGAATATTAATCAACATACACATATTTCTTGTAAAACAATTCATGAAATGAAAGAAAGCGAAACATTGCCCAAATTCGGAGACTGGGATCTCAAGAACCCGTCATCCGCAACTGAATTCTCATTCATTTTTGACAAGGCTCGCCAAGCGAGAAAGGCAAGGTATGATCATCGAGACGGGAATGCACATTATAAGGATGACGAAAGCGACTCATTAAACACTACACACAAGAGAAGACACCATCATCACAGCTGCCACGAACAATCTTCGATGGTCAAGAGTAATTCATTTTTGTGTTGTTTCTTCCCGTCAAACAAATCCTGATTACATAATCGGGTATTGTGAAAAAAAATAAACATTGATGAAGAACAAGCATCTATAAGATCAATTAAATATAGAACATATGTTATAATCTATGGCTTTGTTTGTGTTTTTTACATCCATGACAATAACAAGTCAAATGATATAATGAAAACTATTTAACCATGTTTTTCATTAATCTTTACTTTTGTTCCCGTTACTCATATCAATTATAAATAGTTGAGTAATCAAGTCAAGCGTCGTATATATTGTCCAACAAGCCTGACTATTGTTTACTCTAAAATGTTCATTTTAAGCTGTTAAACAAGATGCAACAATGCCAACAATTTATTTATTTCTTTTATAGGTTAACTTCAATTCTATTTGATGACATTTACTAGTAAGTTACTTAATGTACGTAATTTGTTAAGAAAATAAACTCTGTTAGAGTTTAACAATTAAATAGCATGTATTGCGGAGGCTAGGATCAAGTATAACACATAAATATTAACTAAAACATAAATAGTAAATGTACCCGATGCACTTCAAATTAACCTTGATTCTTGTACAAATAGATCAATGATAAACCCCTTACCGTTTTGTTTATCGATCTCTTGATAATTACTAAAGTAAGTAATTACCTCGTTCTTGTACACACAAACTACCAACGAATAAAGGTTTGATGCAAGTAAACAAAACACTTAATATTTGCTTTGGAAAAATCGACCCAAGAACCCTTGGAGGGGAGTTGGACGATCGGCCAAGAAAGAAAAGACAAAGAAAAGATTTTAGGGTTTAGTATGTGTGCACAAAAGATGTGAAACCCTAATCCTTGGCCTTGTATATATACTAGATGAATCTTGGAGCACAAGACAAGCATGGATCGACCCTAATGGGTTGGGTCGACCGGCCATGGGCACCCAAGGGGTGTTCTAGATCTTTCTTGACTCCCAAATTACATTCTAGTCCTTATCTTTCGTTACTAACGATAGTTAGTCCACACGGTTAATAACTAACGACCATTTAGTCCATTAAGTGTTTATAAATATACATATACGATACATTTAACATATATATATATATATATTTATTTTACATTATTCTTGTTTGTAAAGTGTGCAATCCCGAGGTCTCGGGTTCGATACTAGACATTTACTTATTGATGTTTATACGTAACATTTAACAGCTCCCACTCGTATATCCATTAATAGTAAAATGACATTGGTTAGCGTCTTGCAACACTCCAATGCCCCTAGTTCAATCCGAGCTAGGTTTCCTGGAAAAACCTTTAATGATTCATCATTATAATTATCCTTTCATTATAATACCACATTAATAAAGATGTGAGGTTCTTTATTAAATTTTTGTTTCTCGTTTCTTAATGATTGAACAAAATTACCAAAACATCTGAACGTATTCCAGATAGACTTTGGGCATGGCCATGCAAACATTTTGTCAACCCTACGAGGGGCCCAGCAGTATTAAACTTCTAAACAAATCAGAAGGAATAAATTCTTTCTTGACTACAAGAATAACCCATGAACTTTGCAACACTTCTGAAAACAACCCTTATAACTCCCTGTTACGGTGAGCGGTAGATTGCTTCACAAAAATGCACTACATTCATGACACTTATCTGGTATCTCAAGTCTGAGGATAACTTTAAATATGATTCTCACATTAAATTATTAAATCATATTATTGGGATAAGTCCAATATCCAATTCATTGAATATCATGTGAAATTGGTATGACTACGCATCAATATACTTTCAAGTATATCCTAAACCAATACTCAAATATGTCTTAGTTTAATGATATTCCCATATCATTAATTGACAATGGACAATTTAGAATAATAACTTATTCATGGATCTTAAACATGCAAATATAGGATATATTATTAAGACAATGAATAAATAAACATAAAGCATATTTTATTTCATTAAAATAATAATTGTACATTACATCCTTTATCCAAACACTAATCACAAATGGGCATGAAACTTTCAGCTAATCTAAGTCCTACAGTTTCAGCATGCTTGTAAAGCTTGGTGCCAGGTAGAGGCTTTGTTAATTGATCTGCCAAGTTATCATCTGTGTGAACTTTGAGCATTTCGATTTCGCCTATTTCGACTTGTTCTCGAACATAGTGATGCTTAATTGGGAAATGTCTGGTGCCTTTCATGATTCCAGGCTCATTGGCAAATGTAATTGCAGCTGAGTTGTCACAATACATTTTAATAGGTCTTTAAATCGAAGGCATAACTCCTAGCCCTGAAAAAAACTTCCTAATCCAAACAGCTTCCATTGCAGCTTCTGAAGCAGCTATATACTCACTTTCTGTAGCAGACATCGCTAGTACACTCTGCTTTCTGCTCCTCCAATCCACAGCTCCTCCATTAATGACAAAGACATAACCGGTTTGAGACTTCGTATCATCCTTATCACCTTTCCAAGAAGCATCGCAGTAACCTGTAACATCAAGTTCTGCTGATGGATTTCCCCCATAAACCAAGAACATATCTATAGTAGCCCTAAGGTACTTAAGAATATTCTTAACAGCAGTCCAGTGAGCTTCACCTGGATTTTGCTGATATCGACTGGTTAAATTCTGAGCAAACGCCACATCAGGTCTTGTACTTTTCACCGCATACATTATAGATCCCACAGCCGAAGCATAAGGGACTCTCTTCATGCGTTGCACCTCTGCAGGTGTTGAAGCACAAACCTTGTTGCTCAAGCCATGTTGTTCTTGCATCGGCAAATATCCTTTCTTGGAATCTTGCATATTGAATCTCTTCAATATTTTATCAATGTAAGCACTTTGGCTTAATCCAATTAATCGCTGAGATCTATCTCTATATATCTTGATTCCCCGAATAAATGCAGCTTCCCCTAAATCTTTCATAGAAAAACACTTTCCAAGATATGCCTTAACCTTTTGCAAACTTGGAATGTCGTTTCCCATGATCAATATGTCATCAACATATAATATAAGGAAAATTACATTACTCCCTGATTGGCTCCAAACGGTCAACCTAAACTGACCAGGTGATGGTCAACAAGGTCAAAGGCCTAGAGTCAATGCTCCGCGGAAGTATAAGGTTTCCCCGGGTCGTTATGTCCCGACGAGGTGTGAATGGTTAACAAACGGTTTCGTGATCGGGTGAATTTGGATGAAAAGGGGTTTGTGTGTGATTAAGCTAAGGAATATACGAAGAAAATAGCTTAAACAAGCTATTTGAATAAGACAAGAAAGTGGGAAAAACCAGAAACGTTTAAAACTTAAAACGCGTACGTTACGTTTAAATAAAACGTAAACGTACAAAATAAAAAGTGAAAACGAAAATCTGAAAACACCCAGGGGGTGAAAATGAACTTTTTACAAATCTAAAGTTAAAAGAAAATTTAAAATGAAAATAAAGTTTTTAAAATGATTATTTTAATATTTAAACACTAATTAATTACTTAAAACTATTTTAAATCTAATTTTAAATAAACTAAAATTAATAAAGGTTACAAAATAAACTAAGAATTTACAAAAATATTTTCTAAACTTCTAATAGAACTAGAAGAAAGTATAAAAAATAAAAATAAATATTTTTGTCTTTTTATGAGTTTTCTATTAATTAATTACTAATTACTTACTAATTATCTAATTAACTATTTTAAATTAAGAAAAAATGGCAAATGAACAGTAAAAATTCTAATAAAATTTCTAAAATTATTTTACAACATATAAAAGCTATAAAAAATATAAAAACTAGGTTTCACTTAATAAAAACTAATAATGCTATTTTAAACTTAATATTAATTAATAATTAATAAAACTAATATTAATTCTAATAAATACTAAATGATGAAATAAAATTCTGAGAAAATTACTATAAATACTTTAATATAATAGGTAATTGATAAAAATATAAAAATGACAAGCACTTAATAAAAATTAAAATTAAATTACATTAAATAGAAACTATCACTTATTTTAAATTGGTTTTTTCTTGGTTTTTCTTTTACAAACTTATTTAATACTTAAAAACAAACACTTTTTGTAAAAACAACTTTTTTTATAAACTTAAAATAAGCTGAAATGAAAGCGAAAAGCCCAACAGTTGACTTTGTTTGACTTTGGAAGAAAATAAGCTTGAACCAGCTCATGTGGGACCCACAATGGGTAAAACTGATCCAAATAACTTAGGTAAGCATGTTTAAGTAGAAAGAAACCAAAAATACCCACAAAATAAGCAATAAGCTAACATTAAGCACTTTGAAACCTATGTTGAAGACTGAAAAGTGGGACAGATTATGTGGGCAAATTCAGGTGGGGCCCAGTGGGTATGAGGTCAAAGTAAGGGTCAATAGTTGATCCCTACTAGGAGGGGGAAAGAAAGGAACAAGTTTCATGGCCTGGGGCCCACTGGATTGCTCAGAAAACCACCACCAAGTGGTGGTGGTGGTGGTGCTGCTGCTGCTGAGACAGAGCAGTGGTGCAGCCCTGCAAGTCACTTTGGTGCCTTGTGGGGCCCACAAGAAAAATCATAAAAATTAAATGACCATGGATTCTTGTAGCCTAACTGGTATACTTCACCCTCAAGAATTTTCAAAGCCTGAATTTGAATACACAATTCATGAAAAATCTTGGAAGATTTTGGATTTCCTGAAACTAAGTCATTTTGACTTTTTCCATTTCATGCTCAGTTGACTTTTCTGAGATTTGGGCACTTCTAATCTACTGAACAAGTTGTATTAAGCTACCACAAAGCTAACTTAAGCTAGAAATATACTTTATAAGTTGAAGGGGGGTTTGAGGTCTCAACTGTCCAACAGTGGACAGTTAAGGGGCAAGTGGTGTGATTTTGACTAATGGGCTAATAAGGTACCAGGTTTATGACTTAAAAGACCTAATAAGACCTACTACAGGTTGTCTAAAACAAAACAACAACTCAACAACAACAAAAGAGCAGCAATGAAGCTATAACCAAACACCCCTATATAAACAGATTATGAAAATTTGTTAAGCAACATGCAAATTTAAACCATGAATTCTCATTCTCAACTCCATTTAACATCTGATAAGTCTAAATGAACTGAATCAAACAGAAATTTAATCATATAAACATTAAATACCAAAGTATAAAAAGATTGCTTACAATATCTTCCAACTGAGATATGTGACTAGGGAACCAAATCTGTCACCTAAAGCTTCCAAACAAGCTTACTAAACCATAAGAAACCATAATCCACCATGCTCCTTGATTCAATCTTCCTTGAACACTGATTTCTTATTTTATAGCTATTTAACTTTATTTTTCTAGTATTTTTAGTTTTGAATCCTAAACTAGATTTTATACCTTCTAAGCTTTAGGAAGCTTATAAGTAACTGAAAAAAGCTTAAATCACCAGACAAGAACAACTTTTAACAATATAAAAGTCAAAATGGAATTTTCACTTAAAATGTTAGAAACTGAATTAATACTTTATATAGATTCAAATTACACTAATGAAGCTTAATACAATAACTGAAACCAGAAATTACACTTGAAATTGGACAATTCATAAAAACGACATGACTAAATTAAAACTAAACTACTTTACTCTAACTACTACTGGTTCTTCTCTTTTTTCTTTTCTTTTATAGTCCCTGGATGGTCCCACACAAATCCCAGCTCATTGATAGACTTTTTGATAACTTTTGCTCCTTTTCCACTTTTGGCGGGAAACTTGGTTTTGGCAGATGGGGATTGCTTGTGAGGTTTTGGGATTAAATAAATGCACTTTGGATGTTTGTGTTTGGAGGGGGAACAAGATATGGGGAAGGTGAATTGGAGTGATGGGGGGGAAGAGTGTTGGCAGGGTGTTGCAGGTTCAAGTGGGGGGCTGAGGTGTAGGTTGGGGAAGGGTCAAACCTTGGTTTGACCGAGGTTTAAAATAAAAAACGGGGTTTAATATTTTTAAGTGGTGGGCTGGATTTTGGTGTTGGGCTAGGGGTGTTCATGGATCAGGGGGGATTGGGTTGTGTTTGTGGACCAGGCCAAGGGTGGGGTGGTATTGGATTTGGTTTTGTAAAATAAGGGTCCAATTGGTTAAGTTACTAAATCACAAGAACCAAAAGTGTAAACTCTGAAATTCGAGGGCTGCAAATGAAACTTTTCAAAATTTATTATGAGGACCAAATTTGCCACATGTGAATATTACCAAGACCAAATTTGCAATTTTCCAAAATAAAACACCCCGGGGACCAAACTTGACATTTTTGAAAGTTGAGGGGTGATTTTTGCCAAACTGTGAAAAACTTTTATCCAAGGATTAAAAATGATTTTTTGTGAATTCCCAAGGACTAAAATTGATTTTTCATTCAAAATTATCCCACCAGGGACCTTTTCTGCCAATATTTGAAACTCCAGGGACTAATTTCGTAAATTTCCAAAACTTTCCAATTTTTCACCAAAGGACTAAATATGACCACTCGTGATTTCAAAATGACCTTTGGTGATAATTTTCCATATTTTGAATATCCAGGGACTAGATTTTTAATTTTATGAAAGTTGGGGGACTGAAACTGCCAATTTTGCAAACTTTGTACGTTTTTCATTTGTTTTTACTCGTTTTGCATCTAAAACATATAAAACACAATTTTGAAATATTTTAAGTATTTTGATGCATTACTGAGTGTTTTTGTATGTTTTGCGGTTCAGATTAGACCAAAAATGATGAGTGTTTGAGCACTCATCACTCCCACTAACTTTGGGAGTAAATGTCTTCCATGGATTGCGTTTCCCCATCCATAGCAACTTTCCATTTGGCCTTTTCAGGACCATTCATGGCTGCTTTATAACTTGTAGGCTCATCAAGATCACCCAGTAAATTCTCATCACTCTCTACATTAAGACATAGACGAGTAGGAGCTTTTACTAGTCTTGTTGACCTACGAATGGGAATCACTTCAACTTCAGGTGGAGGACCTAAACTTTCAGGTTCTACCGGTAGTTGGTTAGAGTTTTCAGAAGGTGCTACATCTTCTTGACCGTCTTCCAAATCATATACTCTCCCACTAAATTCTTGAGATATGAGCTCCTTTTCAAGGAAGTCTCCATACCTTGCAACAAATACTTTGTTTTCAGGTGGGTAATAAAAGTAGTATCCCATAGTTTCCTTAGGGTATCCTACGAAGATGCACTTCACAGATCTTTGTTGGAGTTTGTCTGCTGAGTCACGTTTAACATATGCTTCACAACCCCAGACCTTAAGATAAGACAAGTTAGGAGCTTTTCCAGTCCATAACTCATATGGTGTCTTATCAACCTTCTTTGTTGGAACCATATTTAGAATGCGAACCGCAGATTCTAAGGCATAATCCCAAAACAAGAAAGGAAGAGTTGTTAGATTATACATAGATCGTATCATGTCTTTCAATGTACGATTCCTTCTTTCAGATACACCATTTTGTTGTGGAGTATATGGAGAAGTAAGGTGTTGGACAATTCCCTCCTTAGCTAAATAATCTATGAACTCCTGACTCAGGTATTCACCACCTCTATCGGATCGAAGAGCTTTAATCTTCTTTCCAAGTTGCAACTCTACTTCTACTTTAAACACCTTGAATGTTTCAAATACCTCATGTTTATGTTTAAGTAAATAAACATAACCATAATGGCTGTAATCATCCGTAAATGTTAAGAAGTAGCTAGCACCTCTCCTTAACACATGTCTAAGTGGTCCACACACATCTGTGTGAATAAGACCAAGTAGATCATTAGCCCTTTCAATCCTATTTTTAAAGGGTTTCTTAGTCATCTTCCCAGCAATGCAAGATTCGCATTTATCATATGATTCATCATTGATATTTTATAAAAGCCCATCATGTTGCCGCTTTTTCATGCGATCTTTGCCAATGTGAGCAAGTCGACAATGCCAAAGATAAGACGAATCCAGACCTTTCTTGATTCTCTTATTGTTGATACTATACATTGAATTATTTGTAACAAAAGCATTATCATTATTATTCATATCAATTTCAAAGACACCATTCACAACAATAGCATTAAAATAAAAAACATCATTTAAAGAAACTGAAATTCCATTGCTAGAAATAGTATGATGAAAACCAAGGTTTAACAAACATGAAAATGAAATTACTTATTTAAAGATAGTACTAAGCCCGAAGGCAACACTAAATTAAAAACTCCTATAGCTTCAACTCCTGCATGCGCTCCGTTACCAACGTGTAAGAATTGTTGTCCATAGGCCAGCTTTCTCTCAACTCTAAACCCCTGCAAAGTATTGCAAATATGAATGCCACATCCCGTATCATATACCCATGAATTCAATTTAGGAGTAAGAGTGAATAATTCAATCATAAAGAACGCACCTGAAGTACTGGGTTTACCAGCTTCACTACCCTGCTTCTTCTGTCGCAAGTCATGAATGTAGAGAGGACAATTGCGCTTCCAATGGCCCTTTTCATGACAGTGGTGACAAGCCTGATCCTTCTTGTTTGGAGGATTTGTCTTGTTCTGGTTAGGCTGATGCTGTTTCATCTTGGGTTGTGGTTGATAGGCCATGACCTGCTTGCCTTTATCACCTTTACCTTTGCCTTTGTTCATATGCGATTTCTTCTGGATTCTCCCCCCATGAATTGCCAACACTTGTGGGGTAGGAGCCTTGACCTTGGCTGGTAGACTTTTCTCATAATCAACAAGCAATGCGAGTAATTCTGAGACTGTCTTCCCCGAGCAGTGCATGTTGTAATTCTGCATAAAACCAGCAAAATCCCTATTAAGGGACCTGTTGATCAAGTGCACTTGCACATTGTCGGGGTAACCAAAACCAATTCTGTGAAGTTGATCAAACGAATCTTTCATCTCATCCACATAATCAGCTACTGGTTTACCATCACCATGCTTGCAGTTGTGTAGCTTGTCGAGTTCATCATACAATTCAACTGCAGGTGGCTTCTCATAAGACTGCCTGAGTGTTTCAAGCATAGCTTTAGGAGAAGAGTACTCATACTTCTTTTGTAACTGAGCACTCATGCTAGTGAGCATTAAACAAGCAACCTCATTATACTTAGCATTAGTCACCTTCCAAGCTGCCTTTGCTTCTGGTGTTGCAGTAGCAGCAGGTTCGGCTGGGCATTCCTCGGTCACATAGTCTAGCTTTCCGGACGCCCTCAAGACAATTCTGAGCGAACGGTTCCAGTCATTGAAATTTTTTCCAGTCAGTTTGTCTCTCTCAAGATGACTCTTGAAAGCAGAAATCACAGTTTGGTTATCGGGTTGAGCCATATCTACAGATAAAGTTCAAATATTAGTATTTTTGATAATCAATATCTTCAAGAAAAATAAAATACCCAAGGCTATATTCATATAACCAACTAATTTTCTTGAAAATCTAGGATCCAACTTTACATAGATTCCACCACATCAGTTGATCTGTTAGTGGTGAAAGTATAAAAGTTGGTAATCTGTCGAACAATAATTGGCAAACAAGATTTCCAATTCCTAGATCATTATGGGATTTACATCAAATTGATTCATCAATTTGCCTTGTAAGCATGTTTCATCCCATCTCATGCCTTAAGTTCTAGGTCTCACGCACAACTTAATTAAGTCGTCTACCTTAGAAACTGTAAAATTACAATTATGGTCTCACGCGTTAAAAGAATTTTACCTTGTTATAGTAATTTAGCCTAGGTCTCACGTTTACTAAATTAAAATTCCAAGTGTTCCTTATAGATAGATGGCACGTAACTTAAATTATTAAGGGTATTATTTTTGATATGTCAATCAAAATATGTACAAAGATGCATGCACTCATCTTTATAGCATAAGTTTTCATAAAAACTTTTTATATCTAATTTGTGAAATTAATACACAAAGTTTTACTTGAGGTTTATACCAAAACCCTAAGATGACTTTCTACAATTATGATTTTAAAAGTAATTCGTTTAAGACATATTCAAGATTGTGATAACCAAGGCAGACTCTAAGGCTCTTTTCTAAGCCTTCAAATCACGGTTATGAATATCATCTTAAAGGACTTAATTTTAAAAAACATATTTGTACAAAACATCAATCAAGCAAAAGTTTATGGATTCAATCTCAAAATTATGTAATAAAGTATGAATTTTGCTAGTCTCGCCTGGGAGCTGATTACCGTGCGAATCAGACCACTATCGGCACTTAAGACCTTGCAAGATTCTTACTTTACCACTTAGGGTTTCACCATTATTAGTCCGTATTATTTTCTTTATAAAAACCGACCCTTTTATTGCTTACAACAAGTCAAACTAAAACAATAAAACAAGTATCAAAGAAAATCAAAACAACCAATAATAAATAAGTGAAACAATTAGCCACATGCAATCCGTATTAGAAAAGATCCTAATAAAATCAATTCTAGGTATAATAATACATGTAATCAACTAAGGCCTTCTCTTTTTAATGGAAGAGAGTCACATACATTGACGAATCAATTGCGTAGGCCAAAGCTAATAAACACACCACATAGCATATAAATCGATTTTAATATGTATTGGAGTCTTCCCCAATTTTAGATCTATCTAAAACATGTGATAAAAAAACAAGATCCATGACTAACATGCATGTAAGTCACGGATTAAAACCTAACAATTAGCACATAGGTCACAAGATACGTTCAATTAACCGGTTAAAGACCTAGGGTTTCTAGTGATTACAAATAATCCAAGAAAACCACAAAACCCTAATTAGGGTTTCATGGAAAAATTGAACCCCCCCCCCCAAAATTAGGGTTAGGGTTTCGAATTTAATTAGAAAAAAATATGAAAAACCCTAGATCAAAAACATGTATCTAAAACAATTAAAGATCCGATTTTTATTACGTTTTAGTAATCAATTACATGTTATACATGACTCGTGATGCCACTGTTAGAGTTTAATAATTAAATAGCACGTATTGTGGAAGCTAGGATCAAGTATAACACATAAATATTAACTAAAACATAAATAGTAAACGTACCCGATGCACTTCAAATTAACCTTGATTCTTGTACAAATAGATCAATGATAAACCCCTTACCGTTTTGTTTATCGATCTCTTGATAATTACTAAAGTAAGTAATTACCTCGTTCTTGTACACACAAACTACCAACGAATAAAGGTTTGATGCAAGTAAACAAAACACTTAATATTTGCTTTGGAAAAATCGACCCAAGAACCCTTGGAGGGGGGTTGGACGATCGGCCAAGAAAGAAAAGACAAAGAAAAGATTTTAGGGTTTAGTGTGTGTGCACAAAAGATGTGAAACCCTAATCCTTGGCCTTGTATATATACTAGATGAATCTTGGAGCACAAGACAAGCATGGATCGACCCTAATGGGTTGGGTCGACCGGCCATGGGCACCCAAGGGGTGTTCTAGATCTTTCTTGACTCCCAAATTACATTCTAGTCCTTATCTTTCGTTACTAACGATAGTTAGTCCATACGGTTAATAACTAACGACCATTTAGTCCATTAAGTGTTTATAAATATACATATACGATACATTTAACATATATATATTTATTTTACATTATTCTTGTTTGTAAAGTGTGCAATCCCGAGGTCTCGGGTTCGATACTAGACATTTACATATTAATGTTTATACGTAACATTTAACAAACTCAACAAAAGATTTCATTCATGACACCATAGACTACAATTCATTGTATTTGTAGTTGAAGTGTTATAACATGCATGTATCCATCAATTAGAGCACCAGAATGGTGAGATATATATCTCATGAGCTCAACCAATATGAAGAATCAAACACCACGGCAAACCACTCCTTCCCAACCCCTTCGACACCATGTGAGTGATCATTCCCGAGCTATCGTTCTCTGGACTACACATATGCACCCAAGAAGTGAAATAAAAGAAACGACTGTTAATGTGAAAAAAGAACTAATGTAATGGTAGTGTAATATAACGTGAACAACATCACACGCTTTATAAGTGTGTTTGATAATTATTACAGACCATTTTCTTTCTCAAGTTATAATTCTTTTACGTTGAATATTATCATAAGTTATTATGTATGTTTACTTGATACCAGAATTTTAAAGTTTGGTAGAATTCATGTAAGAACTTTAAATCACATTAAATTTTAGGTCTTAAGTTTTTGTTTAAGTTCAAATTAATGACCTCATTATTCTTATAGTTTTAAGTTGTATAATTGAAAACTACATGTTTCATCTAAATACGTAAACTAGTTACAAACTTTTGAGAACTTTTCTGATGTGCACATCGGTAGCGTGTCACCAAAACTAAATAATACATATCATATTTTAAAATATGTAATAGTAATTGTTTACGCAAGGTATGTATTGAGGGGTGGAGGTAGCTAACCGGGTTGGTTTCTTACGTTCTGTAAGGACTCCAAGGTGTGATCAGAGTCACGAGTTGGGGTAACACGCACAGTGTAGCTACTATGTGAATGTGAGAATTCACTATGTGTAAAAGGTTGGTTCATCCGTTAGAATGAGCTTACTATTTATATGGATGGACCTAGGGTTTCGCGTCGCCCTAGGAGCAGAGCCGTATTCAAGGGTGTACGATGTGTGCTACCGCATAGGGTCTCAAAATTTTAAGGGCCTCAAAATATGTATCTCTTTATATATTTTATGGCCTCAAAATTTACTTCCAACTTCAATATGTTAACGATAGATGAAATTATGTTCTAAATATTTGTTAAACTCATCTTAAAGTGGTCGAGAGTGGCAAAACACTCATTAGAATTTAAATTTAGATGGTTACAATAAATGTTAACGACATGTTTCCCTTGGTCCCGTTAGATGCATCAAATCATCCATGCACGATTACAGTACTACCTTTAAGCAAATGAGATAGTGTCACGTGTCTGCCTACTCCAACGGTCCAGGGAAAAGCTTCGAGTTTGTTACCCAGGCGTATTATAATGAGTTATAGTCGTTGTTGGGCCTGGGTGAAGTGAATGGACCTTAAGTGAGAGCTGAAGCCTGAAGGTCATACGCTATCCAGTTATGGCAACCCAATACTTGACTAGTCCATTCTGCAATTTCAACGTCACATCATCTTCTCTCTAAGAACAAACACATGATCAAACACTCATAATGGTAACCTTACAGGTGATGCAACACCTTTTTTTTCAATTAAAATTTCATTAATAGTTAAAAAACACATTAAATAAAAATTAAAACCTTAAACTAATAGTCTAAACTGTATTTCTGAGCTATTTTCCGCTTAATCGACAACACCGCCTATAGTTGTTTTCGAGTTAAATGGTCATGAGATTCATTGTAGTACATGAGTTTTTGTCCTTTTTTTTCTTATTTAAATAGAAACATTTGTAATTGAAGCTCAAGTTCTTCTTGCATTTGTGCAAGCCAATTGTTGTTCAAATTCTTTCTCATGTGAATTTTGTCTCTCTTATTCAACTTGATCATGATGCATATGCTCTTCATGTTCCATTTTCCGCTCCTTTATTCTCAAATACTCAACCGATGCTTCCGCCCTTCGGGAAAACATACCCGATGCTACGTTTGCCTATCTATCGACCAACAGGTCAACAAGACCGGATGCACCAACAGCTGAAGATTCCGATTTTATCAATCGGCTCAAAGAGAAGAGAGGGAGAGGAGAGTTTAGTTTGTATGTCAACTTATG
Source organism: Artemisia argyi (assembly GCA_030686995.1). Lineage (NCBI taxonomy): Eukaryota > Viridiplantae > Streptophyta > Magnoliopsida > Asterales > Asteraceae > Artemisia > Artemisia argyi. Next base: position 243,027,425 of record CM060701.1, read on the forward strand.
AGGGTTTCAGATCTAGGGCCTTGTATTTATACTAAACACAAGGTATCTAGATTCTTCTAAATTTGATCACCAAGTTTAATCCTACCTCCTCTTTTTCTCTAGTCTTGGCCGATGCCCTAGGGGTATAATTAGGAATTTCCTAATTTTTACTTAGCTAGTTTATTAGTACTCATGATATTTAGGATTGTCACCAACTATGTTGCACGGGGACGGATACGGAAACGGGGACGGGGACGGAAACGGGGTACTTAGAAATGCCAATATCCCAAATTCAAAAAACGGGTACGGCTAGAAACATTTGTGTATTTTATATAATTTAATATATTTTATTAATAAAATCAATAAACATCAAATATCCAACAACTTTTAATAAACCTAAAATTCGGATTATACAATAAAGCTCATTTCACAGCCCAAATTCTTTTAACCCTAAGTGTTATATAAGGACACTTTACCCTAATTTATAGCAACTCTAATCACACAAACGCAGCCACTGAACTCCAGCCTTATATCTCCGTAACAACACTTTTTATAAAGTGCCTCTATCTCTTAAATCACAACAAAACAAACACATCAACCTTTCTTAGTTACATCTCAAACTTAAAACACAGTTATGACAATCTCTTCACCTTATACCATTTTAGTTCTTACTCCCAAAACCGAATCACACAAACTGATAATCCTTTATATCTCAATAACCTTACCGAAACAGAAACAACTCCTTCCTTAAACACTTTTAAATGGCCCAGAAACGTTTCCAATTCGTTTCCTACCCAACACCTTTTCCAAGTGACGTGAAACGTTTCCTATTTTCCAAAAACGTTTCTGCCGCGTTTCCGGGCGTTTCCCGTTTCCGAAATGTTTCGGGTACAGGAGACGGCACCCCGATGGCGTTTCCGTGCAACATAGGTCACCAAAATAGTCGAATAACAAACATGATTTCAACAATATCACGTTTACGGTATATCGGATTTCGCAGACGTGAAAAGTTTGAGCTTGTTATTATTGCAACAGCTGGTGACACAGATAAGCTTTCGTCAAAAAAGAAAACGTCACTTCTATCATCGACATCAGAATAATTAAAATCATCATTCAGATTCAATTTTGGTAGAAAAAAAATATTTTTTGATAAAAATAATTAAAAAGTGCTTAAAAAAAATAAATAAATAAAAAATAAAAAAATCACGCACGCGCCAATAAAAGAGCGTGCGGGACAGGGTAATTGTGGCCAATATTAGTGGGATAACCTACAATCGATTTTCTTTTTCGGGCTTACAATAATTAATGTGTCTCAATGCATGTAGAAATATCACAGTGAATTTTGATGAAAACCAAAAGAGCAAAGAGATGTAGACAAGTACGAGGAAGAATAGTTCCCGTTCAGACACCTAGATGCACATAGCCCTAAAAAGCTCATCCGTGCCTTGGTTACACCTACGCTTCTCAATCGGTATTCACCTATTTTTATTTTATTTTAGTTCAAACAACCTGTGTGAGGGACTACTGCAGCAGCCGATTCAACTATTGCTGACGTTATGCCTTTGTGTTTAAATTTTTTGCAGGCCGTTAGGTAGCATAAATCCTAAAGAGGATGCCCCTTTGGCCGCTGAAATGCCTTTGTTAACGTGCCCCGTTACATGTGAACAGTGGGATGCGAATATTTTCTTCCTGGTCCCTTTAGGGTCTCCTATCCAATATGTATTCAGAAATAACCAATGTTTTCATCTACCTTTATCATCATGCACTGATTTCTAATATTTGTTTGTATCGTTGTAGAGTCCTGTGATATGATGGCGAACATAATTAGTGTTGTCATTTGGTTGACCATTTGTTTTCTCGATATAAATTTCTGGGTTTATATTCTTCTATTGAGAGAATCAACGAAAGAGTGTCTACAATTGTTAAATATATTATTGTATTTAGATAGCTGCATTTAGCTTTTAAAATATGCGTTGAACTTAAGATAAGAATAAGCAATAATAGCAACACGTACATAATTATTCCCGGTAAAAGCATCTCCAATTAGGAGTTATCAGGGATAATAACAAAACAATATATCTAACTTGTCTATTTTTGTTATTCTTTGTAGCTTTTTGTTAGGCTTTTAGCTATTAAAACACAAACCTTTTCAATTTCGAATTTTGTGACCGTTCTACAATTACGTTTTTAACCACCATGTTAATATCGAAAGGTAAAATAGTTATTGTACATGAACAAAATACATACAAAGATCGAAATTTGAAAGATTTGTCTTTTAATAGCAAAATAAATAAATAAATAAATAAATAATATTACATAAAACAACAAAAATAAACAAATTAAATACAGTTTTTTGTTATTATCCCAAGTTAGTATGCTTAAGTAGTTTCAAACTTTCTCATAATGTTACAAGGTTTCACAATGGGAGTTGATATGCACATCACCAAAAGTGATTTGCACAACATAATCATGAATATGTTACAAGGTTTCTCATAAAAACTATGTTACAAATTTTAATGCACGTGAGGAGTATGTAGCGTGCTCGAGACATAAGAATGCATTTGGAGGGGCTATTGAAAAAGACAAAGACAGCAAGATAGGTCTAAAAGTGTTGCGTAACTCTACAACCAACGTTGTATATAGAGACGTTCTTCATAGATTACAACCAAATAATTAAGTTTAGGAAAAAATTTAAATACTCCTGTGATGCAAAATAAAATATTTGGCTAGTAAAAAGGTTTGGAAAATTACCGGGTGCTACACCTTTTCCTCCATACTTTTCTTCAAGTAGTTGACATCATCAGAGCTTCCCTTTTGTACGTCTCCAGATCCATAACATCATTAAGGCTATAAGGATGACAATATGGCTCAGTGTGTAATACACATTCAATATGTTCTAATCTTTTTCCAACATCTCCCTTTAGATCAATACTTGAGCACAATCTCAGGTCTAGTACTTGAAGGCAATGACATCCATCAAGAATAGCCTGCAACCCGGTATTAGATAACACGTAGTTCTTGATTATTTTGAGATGCCTAAGCTCCGGTAGGTTTTCACCAATAGCCTTGACCTCCTCATCATGAGTATAATCACTCATGTCAATAAGTTCAAGCGTTCTTAGCATAGGGCAATATTTACCCAATGCTTCAATATCTAGTTGTAAATATCCTGCACCAAGATAAATACTGAGTTCCTCCAAAAATGGAAGTTTCTTTAATGCTTTACTCAAGCTTCCATCGTGCAATTTGGGATATGCAATTCTGAGACTTCTAAGCTGACTTGATCTGTTAAAGGGAACAGAAACGTTTAGAAAACAAGTATTAGTTGTATATGTCCCCTTATTTAGAGTGCTAAAAGACCCAGACCAAACCAAAGAATAATGCAGCAGCAAGGAGCAGAGATGCAATATATATTGCAGACAACCTTAAAACTTCAGATTCTCAGCTTGCCAATCCGAACCAAATTACTTAACTGTATAATTATAAACTCGAGAGAATGATCAAAAGCGTGTTTCTGAAAAAATAAAATCTTGATTGTAGCTAAATACAAAATTCAAACAAAATATTTTTACTGTTTCTCACAAGCTATAACTTCCACACAAAATTAATAACGTATAACATAGTTGCTTTCACAACAAATTATATATTCTCCTTGAGGTTTAATGAAAATTAAGGATTGTATGCTGCCGCTTTACCTATACTTGAGGGACCACATGCGAAAGCAAACAGTGTTTCAAGGACCATTATAAGTTACAAGCACAAGTCACAAAAAAATCGATTATAATAAGCTACATACCTATCAGCAACATACTCAAGTAGCTCATCATCACATATGCCTGCCATAGTGATATCAACCAATTGTCCCTGGCTTCTATCCACAGCATTCCTACACATCTCCCAGGCTCCTCTACTTTGGAACCGAGAAATAGGCAAACCAGAAGGCACATCATAAGGCCAACAACATACGACTAACTCATTGTCTATCTTAATGGCCCTCCACATAGACGGATCCTTGCACATTTCATGCCAGTCAGTGGACACTTTCGGGACAGTCCATAATTGTTCAACCACACCAACTCTAGAGAGTATATTCTTCTTTACATCTAATGGGAGATCAAACCAGTTTGTTGTTGATTGCATCATCTCGTGTTTCTTCTTATGTTTTGGTCTGGATGTCCTTTCTACTTTAGCATGTACACATAAATTCAATATTATTGGTATTCTATGCAAAAATCCTTCCGGAATTTTCAGTTTCCCTTTTCCTACACATGTAAATTCAATATTATTGAGAACAGGAAAACCATTCACCTTTTGCCGTATCCTATTTTGAGGTAATTAGATGTTTCATGTGGTTATCTGGCATATGTGAATGGGATTGCCTAATATGTTCTGCTAAGACAAGTTGGTATATATGGTATATTTTTTTAGAAAAAGATATATAAAATTTCAACATTAAATGGTTTCTAGCACAAATTGTAAGTTTTACAGAAAAATGTATAAGGGTGTAAAATGGCTCACTTTTTGGAACGGGTGGTTTCTTTGGATGTGGTGGCATTTTGGGAACCCGTGGTTTCTTTGGATGTGTATCTGGTGGAGTCTGCCCTGTTTTTTGTTTCCCTTTACCTAAACATGTAAATTCAAACCAAGTCTAATAGTTAAGGTGAAAAAACAAAGTGGTTTGCGCAAGTGTCAATACAAAACAAAAGTCGGGCCTGAAAGCGGGTCGAGTGAGGATGACCAAAAACACTTTTTGTCTATTAAATAATTAGTGCATTATTCGTATAACATTCTAAAAACTTGATTTCAGATATTTCACCTTCAAATATACACTTTTAGTGACTTTGATCCATTTGACCCGTTTTCTAACTCTTTTTTACCCGTTTGACCTTTTATAATTCAGCTTGTCCCGATTCGACCCATTCATAGGTAAATGGGTTAGAAAGGGTGACATCTAGTTGAAACATAATTAGCCACTCACACACCGGCAACATAATCAATTCCTGGCATTCGTGCAAGCTCTGACTTCCCGTAGCTGGTACTTTGCGCTTTTTCACAATAGCCCGTTCAGATGATCCCCTCCTATTGAACAAAAAGATAAATTATCAGTGTCACTATCGAGAACAAAACACGCTATATTACTTGCCAAAATGACTTTCTGCAACAAATAAGAAATTGGAAAGTTGACAGTGAAACTAACTTATTAGTGTCTGCAAAAAATAAGACACTGTTTGGGTAATGGAGAATCAACAAACATGTGGCATGATAATTGGTGTGAAATTGGTCCTATAGATAAAACAGTGACTAGAAAACAAGTTTTTGGTGCTGGCTTCCATAAAAATGCTTCTACAAGTATTTTACCATGAAGACAAGTTTTCGGGTCGGGTTATCCCGTCCATAACTAAATTCGGGTCAACTGGGTCGACCCGACCTAAATGACCCAAGTTCTAAACAAGGTTGAGTTTGGGAACTGTTTTGAGCCTCGACCCAAATTAACTCAAACCCGACCAGGTCAACCCGAATAAACCCCGGGAATTGATTTGCACACTATCAAAATTGATTGGGACACTCTATTTGTGCATTAAATACTTGTACATTATTAATATTTGTTCATCTGAGTGTCCGAATAACATTTTGAAGTATGCAAATCACGTCACTACTCATATGGATGTTAAAAAAATAAAAAAGGAATTCACAAAAAGATGTAACATTCACATAGAAAGATTAAGATGATTTTTATTAAGGAAATATCATTTTTGTGAAAGGATTCATCGCAAAAATTTTATGGATGTACAATTTCTCTTAATAATTTTGCCGATTTGACCGTGGCGAATCTGAAACCTAAAATCTTTCTTTATCACGGTTCGGTTTTGATTTTTATTTTCAAATAAGCTCGGTAATTTAAACAAAATTTATGGATGTACAATTTCTCTTGTTGAAGTTGCCATTGTTCAAATACGAGTTGTTGTTCGGGAGTAATATATGGATTATAGTTGCCAAAGTGAGTAGGCATTTACGTGCTGGGATTAGCCGAAGAAGACTGCGTCGAAATTTGGTTTTGTGGGTCGTCGAGCATACCGGTTATCCATTGGTTGTTAGGATTCATATTGGTGAAGAGAAATTGAGTGAAGTAGAAAATATTGTGTTTTGAATAATATTAGAAGAGTGCGTAAAATATGGTAGAAAAAAGATATATTTATAAGATTTTTAAAGGGTATAAAATTAGAAATAATGGGAGTAAAAAAAAAACAAAATTGAAAAATCCACCTCGTGAGCTGGAGGGCTCGGGTCCTGATGCTATGGCGCAAGCTGGGTACTGTTGGCCATTTTCTTGTTAGCTATTTATTATTGTTATTTTTAACATGATTTACTGGTTTGTGTTTGCATCTAAAAGGACAACAGTGTTAACATCTGTATATTACAATATAACTTTTGACAGGTTATTCCTGCATGGTTAAACTGTTTGCCGATAAAAGGAGATGTTATCGAGGCTAAAGCTGTTCATGAGTTGCTTTCTGTAATGGTTGAAAGGTAAGTAAAATTACAAGCAACCATCATTAGTTATTGAGTCTCCTATTTACTTTCATTGGACATCATTAACCTGTCTCGTTTTACAGGTCAGACGTGGAACTCTTAGTGTTGATACAAAAGTTGGGCGTACCTGGTTGTTGGGCTTTTGCTCTTATATCAATCGGATTCTCAGCACTTGTTACCTGCGTACTAAGAAAAGAGAATAACACCGTTAGGCTTATCGAGGGATTGTCTCCCCCGATTAGACTCCGGCGTGAGAGTAAGTAATCGAATTTAGGTTATGGTTGAAGAGTTTAGGGATTCTGTGAATCGTACCTTTGAATGAGAATGTATTATTCTATATATAGGGCATAGAAACCGTGTAGGTTTCTTGCTCCTCACTCTTCGCACGCGTAGTGCTTATCCGAGGTAAGGATATCTATTCCTTGAATAGATAATCCTTATCGGGTATGTGGTTTAGTTAAATTGGGCCTTTGGGCTTTGTGAGCCCAAGCAGTAATACCGCGGCCCATACCATTTGTCATGGTAGCCCATTCGTGATGGGCTTAAGTGTGAGTAAAGTCTATCATTTGGGCTTGTGGCCCAAATATAGGATATACGTCATCATGTCCCCCCAGTCTAGTATGCGCGGCTCGTAGTCGCGGGTACTAGACTTAATGTTATCAGCGGTAAGCGTGGCGGGATAATAAACAAAATGTTACCGCCTTTTTGGAGGTGCAATGCACCTAACACAGTTCAAATAGTTACCTCGGTAATCGGGGGTGGTGTCCACGTTTCCCTTGGGATTCGGGAAAAAGTGCATGTACTTTTCACCTTCTAGCCACACATTTCATTGTGAGTGGGTTCCACGTGTGCAAGAATTAGGGTTTTTACTACCCCTATATAAAGGTCACCGCCCCCCACTTTTTTACACACAGTTAAAAAACACACAAAGCAACTATTCATCTCCTTCTTCATTTCTATAGCGTATTTTTGCAGAAAAACCTTTTATCCCTTTTAGGTAACTGTTGCGTCTGCTTAGGTTAAGATGAAAACTGTCGCCCAATTAGATGACTTTCGCTCTGCGATGTCCGTCGAGGATGTCCTGCACTTCTCTTCCGACTTTTTCGTGCCTTTGGATGTACATCCAGAGGCGCCCGATGTCGATGCGTGTATATCTGACTTCCCCGAAGGGAAGATAGGTTTGTATACGAAATTTTTTGAGTACGCCAATTACCGCGTACCTATTTCTATATTCCTGAGCGACTTGCTCAATCATTATCGCCTGCACATCTCGCAGCTGCACTGTATAGGTGCGGCGAAGGTGTCAAATTTTGAAATAAACTGTCGTTTATTGGCGATAGAACCCACAGTGGACTTGTTCCGCTCCTTTTACCACTCAACGTGGTCAAACGGTTGGGTTTCCTTTGCGAAGCGCCCGGGGGCGTTGCAGTGCTACACGGAGAAAGTGGACGCGTTGAAGCATTGGAGAGAGTATTTCTTTTGGGTAGACGATGTAGTCTTTCCCTTCGACTTTGAGTTTTATACTCAGGCGTCCTTACCAAAGGATGGGCGCCCCTCACCCGGTTCCTATAGGATCGCTGACGCGCAGACGTTAGATGCCAATCGATTGGCCATTAACCCTTATCCGGAGGAGTTTTTGGTTCATGTAGGATTGAGTCGCGCGTACTTTGGCGCAGCAGATGAGGTTCCCACTTTCCTAAGTGAGGATGGCCGGGGTGGGTGTTCATCCTTTGTAATTTGGTTGTAAGTATTTCTCGCATTTATCTCTGCGCATTTGCCAACTGATATGTTTGTCTGTTTGTTTTGTTATGCAGAGATGGACTTGTTCGCGGTCGTGAAGCTTGACAAGCCAAAACAGGTTACGATAGGGGTGCGTCCGTTGAAGGATGGGGAGACGCCCCTACTTGATGCGACTGCGGGGCACTTGACTACGCTGCCCGTAACTACCCCTGAGAGTACGCCTCCACTCGTGGTGGAGCCCGTACAGACTGTGGCTCCCGAGGTAGTGGCGGAGCCAACTGAGAGGGTAGTGCCTGCCTTGGAGGTGGCGCATGAAGAGGCGCAGTCGTCAGATAGTATTCAGATTTTGAAACCTGAGGAGGTGTTGAGGGAAGAGGTTGCGCAGAGCTCAAAGCGCAAGGCTCAGGCGGGTGGTAGCGAGAAGAGGAATAGGCGTCGCCACGTTATAGGAGACGCGGAGTCTAACGCGGAGGAGACCTCGACTTCTGGTGCTCGGGCGAAGGCCGCTGAGGCTTCCCCATTTTTGTAAGTGTAGCGCTGTCGTCCTTTCTCTTTTTCCATTTATATTTTTGTTACTTATTGTAACCCTTGGTTATTGTTTGCGCAGTGATGATGGCGCCAAGGATGATGAAATATCCTCTCCACAGAATGAAAACAAGGAGGAGGATACCTTGGCTGCTGATGGTGATGAGGCGCAGCGTCTGCTGGATGAGCTGACTGCGACGACTGCCCGTCAGGCTGAGCTGGTGGCGCAGCTGAAGGGAAAGCGCGCTGGGGAGAGTCGTGCTCTGGCCCAGAAGGAGGAGGAGTTAGAGGGGCTGCGCGCGCAACTGGCAGGCGTGCAGGCTGAGCTTGGGGAGTCCAAAGCTTATGGGGAGAAGATCGCTCAGGATAAGATGAGCATCCTGGCTGATCTTCTGTATGCGAGGAAGAAGTTCGAGCTGGTAAAGGCCAAGGCGAAGTGGTCTGTGTCCTTCCTTGAAGAGCAGAAATCTGAGTACTACGCCAAGCTTCAAGAGTTCAAGGAGAACATGGAGAAGACGCTTGTGGCGTATGAGGAGAAGCTGCGTGCCCTTAGCATTGAGTACGATGAGGAGCTGTATCCGCACCTCATGTCTGTGATAGCAGAGCGCAGGTATTCTTACTCTTTATCTAAGAAATTTCTTTTCTTCACTCTATTGTTATCTTATCTTGTTAATAACTTGTGAATGCAGGTGGTTGATCAGCCACGGGCTGCGTTTGGCCGCTCTAAGTACTTTAGAGTCGGTGGAGGTAGTGGAGGCTTTCGGGAAAGTCGTCCACTGTGCGATGGCGCGTGGCCGTTCGCAGGCTCTGGAGGAACTCCGCGAAGCCAAGCTGCTGGAGAAAGAGCTGACGGAGATTCCTGGCTATAGCGCCACGACGTACGATGAGCTGGTGCAGGCGATGGCGGGGCTGAAGGTTCTGGAGTTGCCCCATATTGGGAAATTGGAGCGTGACCAGGACGAGCCCATTGATGTGCTTATGGCGGGTCTGACATTGCAGCGTCACCTTGAAGGGAATGCCGCCGAGGAGTTAGATTATTATCTAAAGCCTGACCCATCGCAGCTGCAAGTTCCAGTTTTTGCGCGACCTCGTGATATTCTCAATCCTTTTGCTTTGGAGAAGGAAGTTCCTCTGAAGGAAGTGTTGGAGTGTCACGAGCAAAGGGTCGCTGTAAAGAAGGGTATCAAGGGGAAGGCTGTGATGTGCGGCATCGGTGCTGCGCACCTTCCTCGATCCGATGGTGTGGCTGTCAGTGTTCTCACAGTTTCCCTTAAGGATGCTATAACTTTGAGGAAAATGAAGGAGGCGGCGAGTACCGCCGCACCAGAAGAGAGCCATGATCATCGCCATAGTATATAGATGTTTTGTATGCATTTCCCTTGTAATAGTAATAATTATGGAATAAGATACAATTTTGTAAGTTCGTAACTTAAATATGTTTGCTTATTGATTGTTTCACTAAGTCTTTTAAATACTTGCATTGTTTGCAAAGTGTTATTTTTTGTTGACTAAGTCTTTTAAGTGCGTAGCTTAAAAATACTTGCATTGTTTGCGAAGTTATCTTGTTTGACTGAGTCTTTTAAGTCCGTGACTTGAATATACTTGCATTGTTTGCGAAGTTTATTTTGTGGCCAAGTATCTTGACTCGTTATATTGCTAAGCTGGTACAGTGTACTTATTATATGTGCGTCCGTCGTGGGATGCGCATGCGAATCTTACCTCGACGTCTCGAGAGTAAGGCGCTTAGCAAGGATTCGTGATCCAACGTTGATGGGTTTGCAACCCTCTTACTCAACAAGTTAATTAGTAGGTTAACTTATCCTTTATGCCGTCGTGGGTCTTTAAGTTGTGCATGCACGCCATGTAGGCAAAAATATAAGATAGACAATATTGACATATATGCAATAAAGTAAAAGTACGCTATGGAGTTAGCTAGAAACCATAACATTTTATTAATACTTGCAAGTTTTTGAAAAGATAGAAAATAGAATTCCTACAAAATAAAATAAAAACAAACACTTATTGGGCACCTCGTAGGGTGTTTGTGTGTTTGAGTAAGGGCCGTAGCCTAAAAGTAACATCTTTTGAGATTGCAGATGTTCCAAGTGCGCGCCAGGTCTTGACCTTCCATATCGCGCAACCTGTATGCGCCGTTGCCGAGCGCGTCTGTGACCTCGTAGGGTCCTTCCCATTTGGGTCCAAGTTTTCCTGTGTCTTCTGCATGGCTTGCGTCATTAGCACGATAAACAAAGTCCCCTGGTCTAAATGAAGTGTTCTTGACTTTTGCATCATAATACTTTTTCATTTTTGCCTTGGCCTTTGCTTCTCGTATAGCTGCGCGTTCGCGTCTCTCCTCCAGTATATCTAAGTCTATGCGCCGCTCCTCGTCATTTGTCATGACGTTAACTTCTGCTGTGCGTATTGTAGGCATTCCTATCTCAGCTGGTATGACGGCTTCTGTTCCATAGACTAAGGAAAATGGCGTGTCGCCAGTACTGGTTTTGATCGTTGTGCGATGCGCCCACAAGACATGCGAGAGTTCATCTACCCACCTTCCTTTGTGTTTGTCTAAGCGCGATTTTATTCCTTCGCCCAGACTGCGGTTGGCGCGCTCGACTAGGCCATTGGTTTGTGGGTGTTTGACGGAAGCAAAGTGTTGTGTTATGTTCAAATTGGTGCACCAGTCTTTGAAAGGGTTGTCACAGAATTGTTTTCCGTTGTCTGATACGATCTCGCCTGGTAGGCCGAAGCGACAGACAATATTGTCCCAGACAAAGCGCTTGACTTGGTTTCCCGTGATGTTCACCACAGCTTTTGCTTCGATCCACTTTGTAAAATAATCAATGGCTACGATGAGGAACTTAACTCCTCCCGCTGCGACGGGAAATGGTCCTGCGATGTCAATACCCCATTTGTAAAATGGCCATGGTGAGGTGATCGGTGTTAGCTCGTGCTGTGGCCGGCGTGGGATAGGTCTATGTACTTGGCAGTTGCTGCACTTTCTTATTAGGTCGCGTGCATCGCGGTGCATTGTTGGCCAATAGTATCCTGCCCTTAAAGCGCTTGCCACCACTGATCGCGGTCCTGAGTGCATACTACATGATCCAGCATGAAGTTCGCGGAGTACATAGTCTGCTTGAAGGGGTCCGACACATCTGAGCCATGGTTGTAAGAAAGATCGCCGATAGAGTACGTTGTCGCGGAATTCGAATCGTTGCGCTGTGCGCCGTATTCTTCGGGCGTCTTTATTATCCTGGGGTAGAGTTCCCTTGGTGATAAATTCAATGATAGGTGTCATCCACGTAGGATCTTGTTCTTCTATCACTGTGGATATCTCCATATCAAGGATTGACTTATTCTTTAAGGTTTCCACCAATACCTGTTTTGAAAGAAGTGCGAAGCTTGTGGATGCGATCTTGCTGAGTGCGTCCGCCTTTCTGTTTTCCCCTCTAGGTATTTGTTTTATTGTGAACCTATCGAAGTTTTTTATCAAAGACTTTGTCTTTTCTAGGTATTGGAGCATATGGTCATCCTTGGCCTCGTATTCCCCTAACACGTGGTTAGCGACTAGCCGGGCATCTACGTTTGCCTCTAGGTTGCGTACACCCATTTGAATTGAGATGCGTAGTCCGGCCAGTAGGGCTTCATATTCTGCCTCATTGTTTATGGCTGTGAACTCGAAGCGTAGCGCATAGGTGAATTCCATACCTTCTGGATTTGTAAGAATAAGTCCTGCGCCTGATCCATCTGCGCATGAGGATCCATCAGTGAACAGTGTCCATGGTTCTTGTAGATCCGTTTTTGCTGCAGATGTTGGGCTGTCGCCCTCTGGCTTCTCCACGATGAAATCAGCTAAGATTTGTCCTTTGATAGCAGTGCGCGGTCTGTATGAGATGTTGTACTCACTTAGCATTACACTCCATTTTTGTAAGCGTCCCGATGCGTCTGGTTTGGAGATAACTTGTTTAATTGGCTGATCAGTGATTACCGCAATTGGATGCGCTTGGAAGTACCTGCGTAGCCTTTTCGCGGCGAACACTAAAGCCAAGACCAGTTTTTCCATGGCGCTGTAGTTAACCTCTGTTTTCTTTAAGGCTTTGCTTACGAAGTATATGGGTGTCTGGACGGAGTCTCTATCTGTCAATAGTACTGCGCTAACTGCTCCATGGGTTGCTGATAAGTACATGATTAATTCTTCCCCTTGTCGCGGTGCGACTAGTTTGGGAAGAGATGCCAGATGATGTTTGAGTTGTTGGAAAGCTTCCTCCGCCTCATTGGTCCAGCGAAAGTCTCCCTTTTTTGTACACTTCGTGAGTGTTTTAAAGAGAGGAAGGGACTTGTCTGCTGACTTAGATAAGAAGCGATTCAGTCCTGCCAGCTTTCCATTCAGTGATTGGACTTCTTTGAGTGTGCTCGGGGAGGGGAGATCAATAACAGCCTTAGTCTTCTCTGGGCATGGTTTGATTCCGTCGGGTTCTATTAAGTATCCGAGGAACATGCCTTCCGTTGCGCCAAAGGTGCACTTTTTTTGGATTCAGTTTCATGTTTATCCGCCCCAACGTTCGGAATGTTTCCTCGATGTCGCGCACTAACTCGTCCTCTGTATGGCTTTTTATGACAAGGTCGTCAACGTAGACTTCCAAGTTGCGGCCCACTTGTTTTTCGAAAGCTGTATCCACTAGTCGTTGGTATGTCGCGCCTACGTTCTTCAGGCCAAAAGGCATTTTTGTGTAGCAGTATACCCCTTGACTGGTGTGGAAAGCTGTTTTTTCTTCGTCGTCCACCGCCATTTGGATCTGATGGTACCCTTTATATGCGTCTAGGAAGCACTTGAAGGGATATCCACATAAGGATTCAACCTTCCAATCTATTTCTGGCAATGGATAGCAGTCCTGCGGGCATGCTTTATTGAGGTCCGTGAAGTCCACGCACATCCTCCAGCTACCATCGCTCTTCTTTACCATGACTGGGTTAGAGAGCCAGTCGTGGTAATATACTTCTCGCATGATGCCCGCATCTACCAACTTGTGTACTTCTTCCAAGATAGCTTTTGCACGATCTGGAGCCTGGCCGCGCTTCTTCTGTCGTATTGGAGGATATCCTTGTCGGATCTGTAGTTTGTGCTCTGTGATAGAGCGAGGCACTCCTGTCATATGCTTTGGTTCCCATGCAAAAATGTCTAGGTTATTTTGCAAGAGTGCGCATACGGCTGCTTTACCTTTGTCAGATAAAGATCCTCCAATCGAAACTTGTTGTTCCGGATAATCTGGATGAATGGCGACCTTTAGATTTGGCGATTTTTCCGTGCGCTGTTCTGGAATAGTATCTGCTTCAGTTGTCACTGCGATACACTCTCTTGGTGGTACCGTTGTGTTATAGAGAGTAACCACTCCTCCTTCAACTGGGAATTTGAGCATTCCGTGTGCTGTAGATGGTACTGCGCGCATGGATGATATTCCTGGTCTTCCAATTATACCATTGTATGGTGAAGGAGACTTGATCACCATGAAATTCATGCCGCGGTTGAGTGTTGCTCATCTCCTACGACCACCAATAAGCGTAATTGCCCCATGGGCCAAATCTTTTCTCCTGTGAATCCTGTTAGTGACATTGTGGCTGGTATCAATTGACTTTGGATTTCAGGTCGCAGCCTTTTGAAGCAGTGATCATACATGATATCTGCGGATGCTCCTCCATCAATGTACATGCGGTGGATATCGTGTCCTCCTGCATGTATTTCAATGGTCAGAGGTTCTACGACTGCGTTGTCCGCAGCAATTGTAGGGAAGGATATCTCTTTTTCCGGAGAGAATTTCTGGCTGACTCGCTGCTTTATCTTGCGCTGCCATGATTGTATCATGTATATAGTCTCAGCCTTCTCTTTTGGAGGCTCTTTCTTGCCACCATTTTTAGATCTATCTTTCCCCTTTTTTATATTCTTTACGAGGTGGTCCATCCTTCCCTCCCTGACTAGTTTCTCAATCAGTTGTTTCAGCTGGACGCACTCGTTGGTTGTATGGCCTTTTTGGCCATGGTACTCGCAGTATCCACCACCTAGGCGCTTTTCTTCCGCCGTGCGCATTGGCGGTGGTCTTGGGAAGTTCGCACCTTCCGTTGCGAATATCTCCCTTGGGGTTTTAGTTAGAGGAGTATACTTGTCGTTGTCTCTTCCACTGCGGTAATTCCTGCTGCGGTTATGTGGATCATTGGATTGTTTCCGCGGCTGTTCTTGTTGCCGATAATTTGAATACCCTTTCTTGCTATCCGCAGCAGCTGCTTCTCCTTGTATAAAGGATCTGGTACGTTTAGTTAGTTCATCGAAAGACTGGGGAACTCTATCATTGAGCTTTCGGATGAGTTCTGGATTATTAATTCCATTCATGAACCCTGAAATTTTTAGTATTTCGGGACATGCTTTGACTTGTATGCACTCATCCTTGAAGCGCTCCATGAAGGCGCTGGTTGATTCCCCTTGGCGTTGCTTTACCCTTGCTAATTCCACAGGATTTTTAGCGCACTTCTTTCGCTGGGTGAAGTTGTGGCGGAATGCTTTTCGCAATTCCTCGAAGCCGCCAATACTCCTACGTGGGAGTTTGCTAAACCATGTGCGCGCGTTTCCTACTAATGTGGAATTAAATATGTGACACCACACAGGTTGCGGCCAATTTTCGATAGTTGCAGCTGATTCGAAAATTTTGAGGTGGTCGTCAGGGTCACCTGTTCCGTCATATGTCTTCACATTAGCAGGCATGCGTCTGCGTCTGTCGTCTGAGTAGTCACTTATGCGACGTGTGAACGCATCAATTTTATGGCGTCGCCATGGGAGAGACATATCCTCGTTTTCTTCCTCGCGACGTCGTCCTTTTGATTTCCAGTGACCTGTTTCCTTATCCCCGTTGTCCGAGGAGTCGCTGGAGGAAGGATAATCTCTTCGTCGGCGTTTGCGCCTGCTCCTTTCGGAAGAGGAGTCTGAAGGATCTCTGCTTGGAGATCGTCTTCTTCCCAATCTGTCTTGGATCCGCCTACTTCTGGGGTTGGAGGATCCTTGGCTCGGCGAATGCTGAGGGCCTAGTCGATCGTGTATTCCCCGACTACCAAGTCTGGAATGAACATTGGTGCGTCTACCACTATCTCCAGAATGTTGTGACCCAGACACCGTACCCAACCTGTCGTGGACATTGGTGCGTTCTGTACGTCTTCCTCGTGGGTGACGCAGTGGGGATGGTTCACGTTCTGGACCAAAGTTGAGTCGGGTTTGCAGATCCGTACCTGCCCTTCTTGCCGCTTCTTCCTGCATGAGGGCGGCTAGGGTTTCGTAATTTTGGGATACAAAATTACCCAAAGTTAGGTCAGGTATGTCCTCAGTCGTCGCAAGGATCTCTGCCTCAGTATGGGACGCCCTGTTTCGTTCAGGCGCGCCTGGCGGTATAGTGTTGTTCACTATGGGTGTAGCCTGATGAGGGGTGGTAAAGAGAGTGCGCTGGAGTTCCTCAGCGCTTGGGACCACTGTCGAGATTATGGGTAATTCCATTGTTGGAATAGGCTGGGTTGTCCCCGCCCCCTGATGATCAGGTGTGCTGGTTGTCCCAACGACCTGCTTAGGAGTTGAATCTTGTCGATTCTTCTTTTGGTGGTCACGTTTTTCTGACTGCGGAGTCCGCTGGCTCGAATTCTTGTGTTTTGTCATTCTAGTTCGTTGTAGGGTCCCACGGATGGCGCCACTTGTTGATACAAAAGTTGGGCGTACCTGGTTGTTGGGCTTTTGCTCTTATATCAATCGGATTCTCAGCACTTGTTACCTGCGTACTAAGAAAAGAGAATAACACCGTTAGGCTTATCGAGGGATTGTCTCCCCCGATTAGACTCCGGCGTGAGAGTAAGTAATCGAATTTAGGTTATGGTTGAAGAGTTTAGGGATTCTGTGAATCGTACCTTTGAATGAGAATGTATTATTCTATATATAGGGCATAGAAACCGTGTAGGTTTCTTGCTCCTCACTCTTCGCACGCGTAGTGCTTATCCGAGGTAAGGATATCTATTCCTTGAATAGATAATCCTTATCGGGTATGTGGTTTAGTTAAATTGGGCCTTTGGGCTTTGTGAGCCCAAGCAGTAATACCGCGGCCCATACCATTTGTCATGGTAGCCCATTCGTGATGGGCTTAAGTGTGAGTAAAGTCTATCATTTGGGCTTGTGGCCCAAATATAGGATATACGTCATCACTTAGGCCCCAACAATCAATACCTTCCTAAAATTGTTTCCATTTTTACCGAGGTTTGTATACTTTTGTTAATTGGTTCTTTCTATGGAGTGTACTTTTACAATTTGCCTCTGAAAATAATATCGATATTTGTTTTTTGTGTGGTATAGATTCTGTGTGCTGGTAAGAACCTTGCTTCAGATCAAACCATAAGCCGTATAAGCAACCTTCTGAGACACAATTTTGGATGGGATGTTTCCTGTGTACCGGACATTCAACAGCCTTGGATGGGTTGTTTTGGTTGAGTGTGAAGTATGTCGCGAGTGGGAGATTTTGGTTTGATTGTGTTCATTTTAGAGTTTTAAAGCGATGTAGATTTTGGTGATGTACTCCCAAAAAGTAATAGGGAGGGTTGTACTGCTTCATGATTTGCGAGTATGCAGGTTTAAGATTTTTTCTGTTTTCATGTAATGATTCAACTACGCGTTATCTGAAACAGGAGTGCATTTTTTATTCCAACATTCATTATCTATCAACTTCTGCATCAGTATTGTAGTTTATCGATATGCATGCATGTATGTAATGGACCATTCACAGAGTAGACACAGAAATATGAATCCATTGTTGTCGCTAAAGCTGAGCTCTCAACAACTTGATGCCTAAAATGATGCGTGGCAGCACTTTATCAGTGTTTTTGCATTGTGGCGGTATTAATTTGGGTGTGGAAGCAAAATGTTAGCAACGATAAGAGTTGCAAAATGCAATTGCGAAACGCTACGAGAGGATTAGGATGCTTGTAAACCACATCTTTCAATGCTACCTTAAATCATCTCAGTTTGGTTGACCAATGTGAGACGAGGTTTTCTGTTTGCTTGTGACATGATCTGTACCAAATCACTCTGGGTATTGTTGGTTTGTAGTGTTTGATGCTCTCTCAAGTACCAGGAAAATGTCATTGGCTACATATGTGTTGGACCGTTCATATTAGTATATTGCTCTCTTTTAAAATTGGCCAATAATGGTTGTTTTGAAAAGAATAGGGCCAACAGTTAACGGTTAGTTACTCCACTTTGGAAAATGGTTCAAGTTCGGTTTTTCTTGGCTGGGTTTAATCTGGTTCGGTTCAACATACCCAGTTTTGACCCGTTAATCTCTATGCATTTCATCTATATGGTTTGTTGCCGAATCTCTCTACAAGAACAGAACACGGTAGCTCGCAGATCTAGAAATATATAACTATATGGTTTGTTGCCGAATCAATTACGTCAATTGCAAATTTTCAGGAAGAAACACACTGCACAAAGTTATAAATGTAAAAAAAG
Organism: Artemisia argyi; assembly: GCA_030686995.1. Taxonomy (NCBI): domain Eukaryota; kingdom Viridiplantae; phylum Streptophyta; class Magnoliopsida; order Asterales; family Asteraceae; genus Artemisia; species Artemisia argyi. Next base: position 243,045,723 of record CM060701.1, read on the forward strand.
TATTTGATTTACATACATACAATAGTATGCTTCATTCTCATTACTAAATCTAAAACATAATCACCCTACAATGCATGTCTATTCCATTCCATTCAATTCAACTAAACACGAGTCTGAATTCGTTTCAAATTTTTACAGTTTATGCAAGAATTTTCAGAAGTAGACACCCTTTTTAAGATTGACCAAAGAAAGAGGACAGAAACTGAAGACATGGCATTGTTTTACGACCAAGTGAACCAGCAAGTCCATTGCACTACGTTTCCATCGACTGTGTTAAGTAGTCCATCTTTCATTACTCACTAGACTTGGTACGAGATAATTTACAGAGAAAGTCTTCATCCTCATGTTAGAAATCTATCCTTAATAATCTATCTAAACATCCCCGTTAAGCTTGCAGATTACATTGCAATATGTAAACATGTACATTAATAAGTACCAAGGACTGATTGTAGGCAAAATATTTCTGATAGCAGGCATAAAAAATTAACAAAAGAGATTTAAGCACCAAAAAGAAAGACCTTACTTCACAAATTCCAAATCCAACTACAATGGAAGTGATTCAACATACTCATAAGACACATTTGATAAATATAAACCTAATAAAATCAAACTCATCAAAAAACGAAGACATCAAGCGAAAGAACCAAGAGCCCTGCACTTAATCGACTTCCTCCATCTTGCTCTCTGCATCAACGTCAGCTTCCTCAAGAGCAGGCATGTCTACATCGCCATCACCAGCATCTTCATCAATGCTCAAACCAAGCTTCAACATTCTGTGAATCCTGTTTCCAAATGTGTTCGGCTCATCCAAACTGAATCCAGATGTAAGCAATGCAGTCTCGAACAGAAGCATCACCAAGTCTTTCACAGACTTGTCATTCTTATCTGCATCAGCCCTCTTCCTAAGTTCCTCCATAATCGAGTTCTCAGGGTTGATCTCCATAGTCTTCTTGCTAGACATATAGCCAGCCATGCTTGAGTCTCTTAAAGCTTGTGCCTTCATAATTCTCTCCATGTTTGCAGTCCACCCGTATTCACCAGTAACCAAACAGCAGGGCGAGTCAACCACACGGTCTGAAACAATCACCTTTTCCACCTTGTCACCAAGAACATCCTTAATCACCTTGCAAAGACCCTCGAATTTTTCCTTCAAAGCTTCCTTCTTTTTCTTCTCGTCTTCAGTCTCATCGAGTTTTAGACCTTCCTTGGTAGCAGATACAAGCTTCTTGCCCTCAAATTCTTTCAACTGCCCAACTGCATACTCATCAATGGCGTCAACCATGTACAAGACTTCATACCCTCTCTTCTTTAGCTTCTCGAGGAATGGCGAGTTCTCAACAGCTTTCTTGCTTTCACCAGTGATGTAGTAAATGTCCTGTTGACCCTCCTTCATTCTGGTGACATAGTCCTTCAAGCTGGTCATCTCGTCACCGCTCTTGGTTGAATGGTATCGAAGCAACTCAGCGAGCTTGGTCTTGTTTTGGGAATCTTCATGGATACCGAGCTTGAGGTTCTTGGAAAAGGCCTCATAGAACTTGTTGTAATCTTCCTTGTTCTCAGCAATTTCTTGGAACATCTCAATGCACTTCTTCACCAAATTCTTGCGGATCACTTTGAGGATTTTGTTTTGTTGCAGCATCTCACGAGAGATGTTAAGTGGAAGATCCTCAGAATCAACGATACCCTTTACAAAACTCAAGTATTCAGGAATGAGTTCTTCACAGTTATCCATGATAAACACACGACGGACATAAAGCTTGATGTTGTTGGGCTTCTTCTTTGTGTCAAAGAGGTCAAATGGAGCTCTCTTGGGAACGAAAAGAACGGCCTTGAATTCAAGCTGACCCTCGACAGAAAAATGCTTCACGCTCAAATGATCCTCCCAATCATTAGTCAAACTCTTGTAAAAAGCAGCATACTCTTCTTTTGTAATTTCTTCAGGTTTCCTCATCCAAATAGGCTTTTGTTTGTTGACCAACGACCACTCGTTAGTCACTTCCTTGATCTTCTTCTTTTTCTTCTCTTCCTTCTCCTTCTCTTCGTCAACCTCCTCAACTTTACCTTCCTCGTCCTTCTTCTCCTCCTCGTCCTCGTCATCAGAAATCTCTTTTTCAGTAGTTTTCTCGACCCATAGAGAGATTGGATAACTGATGAACTCGGAGTGCTTCTTGATCAAATCCTTAAGCCTGCGCTCCTCAAGGTACTCGAGCTGGTCCTCCTTTAGGTAAAGAGTCATTTTAGTACCTCTGCCAAGGGACTCGCCAGAAGTGTCCCTGGTGACAGTGAACGACCCTCCTGCCTGCGACTCCCAAACATACTGCTCGTCATCGTTGTGCTTGGTGGTGACCACAACCTTGTCAGCAACCAAATAAGCAGAGTAGAACCCGACACCAAACTGTCCAATCATGCTGACATCAGCACCGGCTGCTATAGCTTCCATGAACTCTTTGGTTCCGGATCTTGCAATGGTACCCAAATTATTCACCAAGTCTGTAAAATGGAAACAATATATAAAGTTACTCTAATGTAATACAGTATTATACAACAAGTAGAATAGTAAAATTAGTACTCACCAGCCTTGGTCATTCCAACTCCACTGTCGATGATGGTCAACGTGTTGTTGGTCTTGTCGGGAACAATGTGGATGAAAAGCTCGGGTTGTCCATCGAGCTTGCTCTTGTCAGTCAAGCTCTCAAAGCGAATCTTGTCCAGAGCCTAAAAGGATATACATTGCATTCTGTTAGTGACTTTTTGTCGATAAAACACAAATACAATATGACGCCACTAATACAACTTGACAACTGATACAAAACAAATACATTTACCATGAAGATTTTAAATCAGCTACTATTAATTAAGCAAATTCTCTAACACAGATAATGTCATGATCAACAAGGTCTAATAAGCTATTAACTAATCAAAATAGCTAATCATGTACAAGCTATATATTATTATATTAATGTGAAAATAGCCACAAATAAACTATATAGCTAACAAACAAAATTAACATTACACTATGAGGTTCAAGAAATTCTCTTGCATAACAAGTACAAGTCTATTTTTTATATAATCACAATGTTTGTTTAATCGAATATATATATATATATATATATATATATATATATATATATATATATATATATATATATATATATATATATATAATCAATTTCACCTTAATGATTCTAGAATTTACTGTTTTATTTGTTAAACTATTCACAATGACTCCTTTATATGCTAAAATTTAAAGGGTCACTAATTGGTCCAAAATAGAAGTGATAAAAATATTGGGTTGACCCGATAAACCCAATAAGCTAAGTTGGACCCGAATCAACCGACCCTACGGCTATAACCCAAAAATTGGCTAAACTAGTAATATCAAAAAGCAGTTAATTACATAACAAACACAATAATACAATTAAAATATTAAGAATAAATCATTAAAAAAACAAAAAAAGTAAAAAACAATTAACAAACTAAATATAAACAACAGATCCAAGACTACAAAAACAGTAAAAAGGTAAAACAGTAAAAGGGCAAAAAAGAAAAGAAAGGCTTACATCAGAGGAGTTACTGATAAGCTCACGAAGAAAAATCTCCTTGTTACTGTAGAAAGTATTAATAATCAAACTCAGCAACTGGTTGATCTCTGCTTGGAATGCAAACGTTTCAACATCCGCCATTGTGCTTGAATTAATCGAACAAACAAGACTGAATTAGAATTGTAGGAACTAGAATGTGGGATGATTGTTTTGAATGAATGGGGCATTATGGGACGATGGGTTTATATAGTGGATTACTTTATGGGTTCTAGAGGGTTCTATGTCTAGATCCTTCCCTCCTTGTGTTATGGTTTGAGTTGACTTGTACTTGTGTTTAGGAATGTTGTTTGTGGCGTTTATTTTTTGAGGAAAAATTTTAAGGATGGAAGAGTCTAGAAGGTGATTTTATTTTCACATGTGTATAGTTAGGTATAGATTTGCACAATTCGGATTTTTTTTTAAACCGAACCGGTTTTGTGTAAAACCGGTTTCAGAAGAGAAAATCGGTTTAACCAAGAACCGGTTTGGTTTAAACTGATTTTACTCAGAACCGGTTGACAACAAACAATGCAAACCGGTTTCTAAAATGGTGGTTTGGTTTTCTCTAAACCAGTTTTTTTCGGATCAGATCGGTTTTCGATTTTTTTGTTCACTTCTAGTTAGGTAGGTCAGATTTTAATAAGGTTTTGGGCTAATCTATAGACTGTTTGTGTAATTACAAGTGATGGTATAGACGATTTTTGCAATTTTCTGAGATTGTTTCTACCAGGCAAGAAAACTGGAGGGACGTTCATGTAAATTTATGTTACACGAATAGTCCATAGATTTAATGCAAGGACTGTTTCTGCAATAGCATGTAAACGGCATGGATGTTTTTTTAGATTTTACATGGACTATTTTTGCATCGCAATTAAAAATTGGAGGGACTATTTTTTATTTTCTCCTCTAACTCTACCTAACTTTTCTTTATTTTTGAAATTACTATATATAATAACACAGCGTCAATTTGTCTTTTCTGTGACGCAAAATTTGTGTCATCCAACACCCTCTTAGTTAGTACTTGGGCTTGCTAGCCTGTTTTTAAATTCAACCCAACGCACTCACTAATTGGGCTCAGTCCGTACCAACACAAGCGCATCCTAATAAGATTGTTGACCAAAACAGTTTACCTGCCCCAGCCCATTAGCTTCTTTTTTGCGTTTTTATTTTTTTCCCCCATGCAAAAAAATATTTGCCTTAGTAGAATATATTTGAACATGTCACTAGCCATTGCAATTCTCTTTACCAAACAATAACAAAACATGAATTAGGCTGTCGCACCGTATGTTTGGTTACCCGCTCAACCGCAACGCGGGACTCGCAGCCATCCTTGTTAAAATAATACGGAGTAATGACTGAACTAGTACTGTAGTTGTTAATAAACCATGAAGAGGTGTGGTACACCCACTCACAATTTACAAAGAAGAAAAAAAAAAAAAAAAAAAAAAAAAAAAAAAAAAAAAAAAAAACTCAATGACGTGTCAGCGAGCTGATTGGTTGGTTTTTTGTGGCCCACAAAAAACCAACCAATCAGCTCGCTGACACGTCAGCGAGTGGGTTTTTTTTTGTAAATTGTGAGTGGATCTAGAAATATTCAACCATGAAACCATCATCAAATTGCTTATCTTTTCAAAATCTAACATTGGATCAAACTGAAAATCGTACCATTTATCTTTTCAAAATTTATTGATGCAAAATATACAATCAAATATTTGTAGTCAGTTTTCTTCAATTAAAAAGTAAAGCTTATACTGTAACAATGTAGCAAAACTTATTGGAATAACTAACATATAAAATTAGCTTTGATGATAAAGAAAATTTTGTTACACCTCCTAAACTTGTGATATTTTTTGTTTAATAATTTTCGATTGGCTTAGTTTACAAAGTCAAACGACAAGATTAAAAAAAAAAAAAAAAAAAAAAAAAAAAAAAAAGTTAAAGAAAAAAAAACATTGAATGAAAAGAATGAAAAAAATGATTGAATAATAAAATGAAGTGTTAAATAGTGGGACGTGACGATTGAGTTTTCAGCAATCATAGTGATTATGCTATTTTCTCTTTGAGGGACTCAAGTTCTTCGGATGACCCTCGTCATAATATTAGTATTTGAGCATCCATAAGCTTATATGAATATTTTTCACATAGCCGCTTATTGATCCTTTGAAATTGGGGTCTGGGTGGTCGCCCATCTCGCCCTCCACTAAAGACAGCACTTTCTGCAGCACCACAGGTTAATTCGGCTGCAAAACTAGCTACGGAACAGATTTACTAGCAAGCAACTATTACATGCCATTGACCAGAGTTAGATACCACTAAGAAAAATCATTACCACATCAATATCATGAACAACCATAACTTAATTAACAGTTGAAAGATCACAAGTTTGTAGTTACCACTAATTTAATAGCTCAAAGCCTCAAAAGTCAAAACTAAATAGCCCAGTTAAAATTGACAACCGAAAGATCACAATTCATAAGCTACATATAACTAATAGCCCAAAATTGAAAAGCCCAACTAAAACTGATAGCCCAAACATGAGTAGCTCAAATAATAGATAGGCCACAAACCCAATTTTTGCATGCACAAAACAATTATAAGAAAATCAAACAATCAATTTAGAATTGCTGACCTGCTTCTGATTGGCTGCTAGCAAAAATATGTGATTGGACAATTGGAATTATCTTTTACGAGTATGAATGATCTTTAAGTAAAGTCTATCACCTTATGTCCTTATCCATTAGGCTAATCACTAATGGATTATCACACATTACATCTCAAACCTATCTAAATTTAAGAAAAGACAAACCAATCCTGTTAAAAGTCTTCGTCATGACGACAAACCAATCCTATTGCAAGTCTTCGTGAGGACAACAAACCAATATTCATCACTTTTTAAGAAAATTGTTCAAATATATTACATTGAACAATATCATTTTTTGTTTTTAACGAGATTTGAACCAACAACTTCTTGATCGAGTACTATCATATGGATATTGAGTAGAGCTCAACTTGTTTCAAGCCTTATTTCTTATGCTCGTGCTTGACCCGTGGTCCCGTGTAAAAATGATCTCTTTAAGGACTAGGTGTACAAATGGTCCTGCCACAAGTGGTCTCGATATTTTTACGAGGAGTTGAAGTTGACGCATAGTCAACCTAAAAAGAAGGCAACAAAATTAAATTAAAACTTCATGAGTTTGCGTCGTATTTGTATGTAAGCATACATGTAGGTGTATGAAAATGATAGTTTTCCTTAATATTTATTGATATTTATCCTTTTATCTCTGTATGATTTCGACAAGTGAACAAATAAATGAGTAAAAAGAAAGCAAGAATTAGTACATGTATGCAATGTTTTGAAACCCGGGTTTGGGATCGACCCGGCCGAGTCATGGGCGGTTTTGGGCCGGTGCACCATCATCAACCGAGCCGGGCCCAACCCACTAAGGGGCACTAAATTTTTTATACCCATTATATGTACTAGGCCTAACCCACTATGGATATTATAATATAGGGGCACTTTTTATTTTTTTCGTGTCGGGCCTAATTTTTTTCTGACGTTCTCAGCACCGCCCCTGGGCCGAGTCACCAGGTCAACAGGTTCGACCATCAGGTCAACCCGGTTAGACCCGGTTTTATGCACATTTCCAAAAATCTATTTTCTATGTTCAAAGTTTAATGTCAAAACTCCAAACAGTACTCTGCTGTAAAAAAAGAGCAAAGAACCTGCATATAAACCTTCATAAATGCTTCAAAGTTCAAACTAAAGAAAAAAATAAGCGCTTTGGATATCAGAACCCGAATTCAATCTAATAAGTGAAAATTAATCACAAATATGAGTCAATAAACACCATAAGAAAGTCATATCAAACAAAAATAGCACCTCAATAATAGCAAATTAAAAAAAAAATTAAATTAAATTTAAAAAAAAAAAAAAAAAAAAAAGAGAAAGAGAGAGAAAATCAAAACCCGGGTTGACCTGGGTCACTCAAAACCCGGCGGGTCTAACCGGTTGACCCGGTTTTAGAAACCCGGGTTATTTTGACCCGTTTTTTGACTGGGTACCGGTCTGACCGGTTGACCCGGCCGGGTCGACCCGGGTTTGAAAACATTACATGTATGACACTTGTTATATGATTTAGTGAGTAGTAAGATGAATGATAACTTTTGTTGCGTGAAAAACTCTCAAATCAAACGGTTCTATATTCAAATCTTGCTTAAGACATATAAAGATAATTTGTGATGTTTATGTTATTAGACATTTAGTTGCCGTTAAAACAAAAGATAAGGAAAAAAAACAAAAAAACAAATCGTATGTGTATGGTAAGAATATGACACTTTCTGTTACAAGAGTTTACAATCTTTTGAAATGTTTTATGTATCTTTTACAAAAAAAAATTACAAAGTTTTTTATTTTATTTATTATTATTATTATTTTTATCCTCAATTTGATCATCTCTAAAACCTTCTTTTAATTTTAGTCATGTGTGACTATGCAACTTCAGCAAATACTCGAGACGTGTTAGGTATTGGCTAAAGTTGCGCAGTCAAACATGACCGTCAAACCATGCGACTGTACTTGATATGTAACATGTATCGAATATTGGTTGTAGTCGTGCAATTCAACGTTTGTATGTGTACAAAATTGGAAAAAGTCTTTAGAAATGACCATATTCTGGACCACAATTTTTTCATTCTGCTTTTTAGGATTTTCCTTTTTTTTTATTTTTTTATTTAAAGTTATTGCAACCTCGAAAAAGTAAAGTCATGATTGGTAGCGAATAAATCGACTAATAATAAAAAATCATGATTGGTTAATATATTTATTCATAACCTCGAAAAAAGAAAAACAAGAAAGAAGGCCCCACGGTATTTGACTGTTACACCGACTAATTGATTGAAGCACTCGCCAGATTCAAAAAGCATAAGATAGACAATTTTTAATACATATTTTCATTACTTAAATCGTGGCCTAAAATGATAAATCGTTAGCCATTTAATTAAACTATGGGTTTATTTCCGACAAGAATATTTAAATATTTATGTGATATATTTACTTAAAGTTATAAATTTAGGGCCTGTTTGGTTTGTAGAAAAGTTTAGTTATTAGAATTTGGGGTAAATTGCAAAAATGGTCATTCACGTTTCACGAAATAGCAAAAATGAGACCGAGACAAAAAGTAGCGCAAAAAATACACCAACGTTCTGAATTTTTGCAAAATCGCCACCGAGAGGCCTTTTCCGTTAGTTTCATCGTTAAGTGTCATGTCATCGAGGGTATTATCGTCATTTCACTGCTTTAAAGTCCACGTGGCATATCACAATTGATTCAGGGACTAAATTTGCAAAGTTATTTTTATCTTTTATTTCACATTTACCACCACCACCACCACTCTCTACCACCACACAACCAACACCACCACCCTTTACCCTTCATCTTCATCTTCTCTGGTGACCAAACCCATATTCCGATGACCAAACCCAGATTTCGATCACTTTTTCCTTTTCTTTAGTGTTTATTGAATCATATATATATATATATATATATATATATATATATATATATATATATATATATATATATATATATATATATATATATATATATATATATATATATATATATATATATATATATTTGTATTAATTGGCAGACCCCTACTGAGGATGCCCACATTCTGGCTGGTGATGACATTTAGTGGATTTCTTGGGTTGGCGATTAATTTCACTTCTATGTGGTTTCTTCATCAAACAGGGGCAACTACATCCAAGCAAGTCATTTGTCGAAATCGAAACATAAAAGTTATTCGGCTGTCTCCAAACTCTATAAATATATTGGTCATAACTTCATACCCAAAAGTCAAATATATTGATTATACTCATGTTTCTAATAAAAACTTTGCAAACTGCAGCCTCATCGGATCACTTAATAAGATTCCGCTCTCAATTGCTGGCATTGTTTTATTTCACGTCCCTACTAGTCTAGAGAACTCGGCCAGCATTTTATTTGGTCAGTCTTTTTTCCCACACAATGATTTCTGTTATGGTTGCTAGAGGTTAAGTTTTGACCCAGTACTTATCACTTATCAGTATATCAAATAAGTAAAATAGAAATAGTAAGCCATAGTGAAAGCGGGATAAAAGTCACCTAAAGTGCAATTCTAAATCTCCTAAAGCGTTTTATACATGCAAAGCTCAAAAGTTTTGGTCAAAGAGTGTTTGGTCAACCAAACTTTACCTGACCCATACAAAAGTTACCCATGTTTAACAGTTACCCAGCCTGTCCAACTCGTCCATATTGACGCCTGTAAACTTTTTGGCTTTGTTCTGAGACAACCTCATGATTTAACCAGAATCTTCTGTTTTTCTTTTGGTTTTAGGTTTAGTGCAGGGGTGTTCTTTGCCAGAGCAAAGATCAAAGAAAGAACTCGGTATTGAAAAGCAAAACATACAACTTTAATCATGAAACATGGTTTAAGAACAATGGGATCAAATACAACTACACGCATTGGTTTGAAGATATAGAAACGATCAAGGTAATCATTTGAAGTTTGCCATTCTTATTTATTGTTTGGGGTAATGTTCATGTTCCCCCTTGTTGTAGCCAATTTTGTACTCCAAAACATTATTCAAACTGATGATGTTTGTAACATATTGAGAATTTTCATCCTCTTTCTTGTCTATGTTATATAAAAGTAACATCTTTTGCATCAAAACTATCCCATTGGTTAGCCGTGGTCATCGTGCTGAAAAAGTGACCCACCTTTACGGAAAAAGTGATCAGAATCTGGGTTTGGTCACCGGAATCTGGGTTTCGTCACCGGAGAAGATGAAGATGAAGGGTAAAGGGTGGTGGTGGTGGTTGTGTGGTGGTAGAGAGTGGTGGTGGTGGTGGTGGTAAATGTGAAATAAAATATAAAAATAACTTTGCAAATTTAGTCCCTGAATCAATAGTGATATGCCATGTGGACCCTAAAGCAGTGAAATGACGATAATACCCTTGGTGACATGGCACTTAACGATGAAACTAACGGAAAAGGCCTCTCGGTGGCGATTACTTTTTGTCTCGGTCCCATTTTTGCTAATTTGTGAAACGTAAAGGACCATTTTTGCAATTTACCCTAGAATTTGGATTAGGATTTAAATTTAGATTATGATTTAAATTTGTGTTGGTTTAAAAAAAATAAAGAGGAGAAAAATAAATTAAATTTATATATTATATATATTTTTTATATAATCGAGAGTGTTAGGGAGATACAAAGAAAAAAAGTGAGTGGACCCACACAATAACTCAAAACTATAATTGTCAGTGTTCCGATCCTAATATTAGAATCTTATGATTTTACAAAGCAAAAAAGATACGGATCTTATATAGGATCTGTTAGGTCACCATTTAGTAAACACAAGCACAATAATGATAGAAATGAGATGAGAATGAGAATGGGATGATTATGAGAATTAGAGAATTAGAAATGCAAGAGTTTCCTTAATATTTCACATAACCAACCAAGTTTACAAATGGCCTAAGACTAGTATTTATAGGTAAGGAGCTAGGACAACACTCCTACTCCTTTCCTTCTCATAATTCGTATGGGCTTTAGGCCCATGGACCTCATTCTTAAGCCTAGTTAACTTAATACAAAATGTAAATGATAGTAAATAATAACTAAGCAACCTAGCATTATTACAAATGACCGAGACTTCATAAAATAGTAAAACTATGATCCCAACAATCTCCCCCTAAGGGTCGGTCATCATGGTTGCTTGACGTCTTCATCATTGTCGTAGACTTGTGACATATAAAACTCTAGACGTCTTCATAAATGATTAGAATAATAATGGATGTACTTTGCTCTTTGTCTTTGTTCTTTGATGATGTTGTAGTGATTGCGTTACGAAGTAATCTGCCATTCGTCACTCCTGCGTCTGTGGTGGTTGAACACCATTCCAACATACTCATACATCTTTGGACTTAGACTTTCACGTACAAGAAGTTCCTTTTCATGCATTGAGATCTTTGTCTTAATACTTTGTAGATTCTTCTTATTGGTGTAGAATCTTTCTTTGACCTTTGTGTTGCTAAGATCTTTGGGGAGCTTTCTTTGACTTCAAGATGTATGTATGAGCATGTTGGAATCTACCATCATGGAAGTGAGGTACCTGCGAGTAAACAGTTAGCAATAAAACAACCGGTACTTACGGATAAGGAATTAGAGCTCATCAACAGCATATTGTGAAGAATCCTTCTAATCCTCATCCAGGCCGTTCCCATATCAGATACTCCCGAAGGAGCTTACAAGACCTACTAAGTAGCTCAATGACTGGGTGAGTCGCTGGGGATCACTCCACGACTGTAGACCGTAATGGAACCACCGCAAACACTAAGCGTAACCCTTGTGGGGTTACCGAAGTGACCTGCTGTCAAGGTTGTTAGATGTTGACCCTGGCAGGATTTCCGTTCAATCATTGAGAAATACTTACGTAATCCTCTCATAAACGTTCTCGGCAGATTGCTAAGATCTGCGAAGGACTCGATAGTTTACAACTGATGCCCATTAATGTAGAACACCAGTCGTAGAAATACTAAGTGTTCCTAAGAGATCTTTGTTGTATCTCAAGGCTCTAGACTCTATAAGTGCACACCTAGGTTTCCTATGCGGAGACTGGGGAGGGGTCTCCTGCTTCAATATCAACCGTCTCTAGGAGATAGGTCGATAGGTTACGCGGGTTCCCCGTGAGAATGAAACAAGTCCTTTTAAGAGAACTTGAGTGGCTTAGAAGGTTTAGTGCATCGCGTCACTGGGTCCATGACGACTTAATCTTCAATACCGGTGTTGTCTTTAGCAACAGCCAGTAGCATACGTATTGAACCCGGTGTCTGCCCTAAGGTTGAATCATCTGGAGGGCTATTTCTTTTCACCCTTTTCTTTATTATTCTTTTTAATTCTTCAACTCCTTCTTTCCCTTTCATTCATTTCTCCTTTTTTCGTATCATACCTAAGGACTTCTAATTCTAACTATGGGAGATGTCCTTGGGTAGATCCCTCCGGCTCTCGCGGATCATAGGACAGATATTCCTATCTTAATCACCTTATAACTCCGACAGTAGCCAAGAAACCTTTGATTGAAAATCTCTCAAAGTGTTTGTGATAAATATTTTGGTTAACACTTTGAGAGTTTTTGTGTACACTTTTGAAGGGCTCCCCCTGCACATGTGCTCATAAGTAGTTAATAAATTTGCACATGCGGGAGGAGCAAGTACTTTTGAATTGATCCACTTTCCGTGAACAGGACTGATTCGAGACACGCTTACATCACTAGTTAGACTAGCTTGAAGTTATTACCCGGCCTGGTCAAGTTCACAGAAAGTTTCTCGAGACGGTACATTTCTACTAAGACATATCCTTTTCGAGACACGCTTACGTGGTTAGTTAAAGAGATGCATTGTCAGCTTTTAGGTGACAACTAGCTCTAGTAGCTAACTTGATGTTATTACCCGTCGAGGATAAGTCCTTTCGATATTACTAACTTGTATTATCTCGTCAATTCCTGGGTCAATACTGAGTCTAGCTCGCACAAGATACAACTTAAAGCTTTGACTTCGTATATTTTAATCACTTTTACATTTTCTCCCCCTAAAAAATAGCATATAAAATGATGTTTTTGACAAACTTTTATATTAAAATATGCCTTTTGAGTCTTACGGGGAGATTCACCATGAACGTTTGATTTAGAGCAAAGTATTTTGTTTTGACAAGTGCTCCCCCTCAACAAGTGATTAGGTCTTATTGAGGTGAAATACTTATCCTTTTGAGCAGAATTATGAAAAATCATAAATGTTTGATTAATTCTACTCAAAAGTAAGAAGCCTTCGCTCCTTATGTTAGGATTGAGGCACTGAAGCGTACCTCAGGGTCCTTTAATTACAAGCACGGGTTGTACACTGTTATGTGTGCACAAACCATTATGAAAAATCATTCAATCAAATGAAATAATCAAATGTACCAAGTTATTCTTCGTCAGGAAGTGGAGCATCAAAGTCAGTGAACTTGGGTTCTGGTCTTTCGAAGTTTCTGACAGGAAACGATGGTCTGACACCGATGTAGCTTTCCAGTCGTCTGATCTGTTCCCGTCGAAATAACCTTTCTTCAATCTTTAAGACAAAGTTACGAACTTGTCTTCTTGTGCTGGATTTCCATCTCGGTTGTTCCTCCTTAGCTATCTTTCGGCGATCATCATTCAACCTTTTGACCAGCCCATCACGAACAGATTTGAGTGTAACATCACAGAATTTGTGCACCTCATCGAATCTCATGAAACTTTGTAGCTGTTTGTTGTTGATGTAGGTGAAACCAAAAGGATCTTGGTTGAGAGTAAACTGTGACGTTTGATAGATTCCATCAAATGTGAATTGCGGCTTTGTTAAATTTATCTTCTGTTGATAACTTTCCACACCCAGTTGAAGATCTTCCACCCTTTCTTGAACTATCAATCGTCGGATGTAAAGAAGTAGTGATGCCATAAAGTTGTACTGTACATCTCTGTCGAAACCACGCATTCTTCCTTTAACCTTTTCGAGATACATATCTTCGATGTCATTGAGATTAAGGTCTGGAAAGTCTGCTTCGGAGAACTTGTACTTCTTTACATCTTGTCGTTTAACAACAATTTCACGCATGAATTTGTAGTTAAATCGTTGCGACTCTTGAATCTCCAAGATGGCGATGATCTTAGATTTATGCTTCACATTTTCCAATGATTTCTCTCCCAATCTGCTAGTATAACCGAGACGACGACGTTCTGGCCAGTGTTGAATGCCGTGTAGGGCATCTCTGTCGTAAGCTACGATGGAGTTGCTGAAAACACGAATCGTTTCTTCGATGGCAGGAATTTCGTATCTGGCGGCCGGTACGGAGATTGTGAGTGATGAAGCATATTTCTTCTTGGTTTTCACTTGGGTGAGTTTGATATTTTGAAGATCTTTGTTGAAAAAGTAGCTGTAGGGTAACTTGGGCTTATCTGGAAACCCTGTCAAAGGTAATGGTTTTGTCCAGTCAGTGAAGTAAGGTTTTTCATGGTTCTTGGAACTGAAATCGATATTCATTTCAGGATTTAGCCAGTCAAACTCGGCAGACATTGCACTGGCTATATTCTGCAAATGAAATTCGTATTCAACTTTGTTTCCAGATCTTTTCTTGAGGAATTCTTGTGCATCCCTATTGATTCTTCTGAGCTCCGTCTTTGTTAGTTTGTTGATCTGAAGATCCTTCATTATAACTTGGGTGAACTGTAGAGTATTGCCAGGAAGGGGTTCTTCATCTTCTAGAGGAGGTTGAGCCTGAACCATTTCTGTCAACCAGTCATTTTGAGGAGTATCGTCATTGTCGAGCCATGAATGACGTCTTTTCTTCTTGGATTTCTTAGTCTTAGATGTAGCATCTTTGTCTTTGGCTTTGGAAGGTGACGATGGTCCAGCATGAGAATCATGAGTAGGTGGAGCACGGTAATCGATGTCAATTTGATCCTGGAAGTCATCAGTGTGTTCCATGAAAATTTCTTCATCTTCAGTTTGACCTTTACCAGTAGTTGAGGGTTGTTGTTGATTTCCAGGAGGAGTGGAGTCCTTTTTTGGTTGTAGAGAGGATGAAGGACCTGTTCCAGACTTAGGTTTCTTGCCTTTGGAGTTTGGGTCAGGATCGTCATCTTTTCTTGTCCTTTTTCGGGTTCCAGCAGCATCTTTGCATGACTCTTTGGATATGTAAGCCACCATAGCATCATAAAGTGCTTTTTCTTCTGCAGTCTGTGTGGTTTTGGAGGCAATGTTGTCAAAGAGTTTGGCAAGAATGTCATTGAAGGACAACTCAGGGACGGTTGGAGCCACAGTAGAAGGTTTTGCGGTGTGAAGCGTGAATGGTGTAGTAGACAACATTTTCCTTGTAACACTTCTGATTCTGTGATCCAAGTTGTCATTGATTGGTTCAAGAAGGTTTGCTACTTCAGGAGTGATCATATCAACCAGATTTTCAGTGAGAAAATCATGTGTTGCAGTTCTGATAAATTCTGTGTAATCAGAGTTCAAGAACTTGTCGATCAACTGCTTTGACTCCTGGAAGTTCTCAACTTGTTTGGTAAGATTGGTAACCATGTCGGTGAGTTTGTTCACTTGCTCCTGAAGATCAACTGGTTGTTTTGGTTCATTGATCGAATGCTGTTTTGATACGGTTTCAGAAGGTGTGGGAGATGAGTGCTCAGGTGATGATTCTGATGACGACTCGTTGTGTGAGTTTGAAGAAGAAGAGGGAGGAGTCGGATCCTTTGGTGGAGAGTCTTGAGGAGGTGGAGGTTGTGCTGAGGAAGTCTGCTGAGAAGATGACTTAAGAAATATATTGGTGTCGAACGCGTTCTTCTCTTCGTTTTCTTTTCTACGACGTTCCTCTGCTTCCTCTGCTTCTCGTGCAAGAAACTCTGGAGTAATGAGGTATTCTTGTTCCTGATCCGTAGCAATGTTCTCTTGTCCTCCAAAATTCTCCTCTAAATTAGCAGCCTCTGTCATGTGGACATCTTCAGTTTTGTCTGTATCCTTAACGTTGTCGTCAGGTTGTTGAGCTGATTCTGACATTGTGAACACAATGGGAGGAATCATGCTGCTTGTAGCCCCTACATGTTCTGACTGATCGATAGGTGGTGGTGTTGGAGGTTGGGACAAAAGTCGGCTTTCAAGACTTGCTTTCCTTTGTTCTTTGAGAAGTCGCTTTTCTTCAGCTCGAGTGTCGACAACTATACTTTTAAGTTTGCGTTTATCGACCAATGGTTCAACGATTGGTTCGTCTTCATCATCCTGAGGTTCATTAATAGTGACTCCTTTTCTTTTCCTTGTCTCTTCTTCATAAGTTTCAAGACTTTGTTGAATGGCAATCTCAGTTGCAGGGAATCTTTCTTCAGGTGCTCTTACCTTCAGTTCATAATCAGCTTCTTCTTCTTCAGATTCCGTGTCGAACTCGGATTCGGTGTCAGAAGGTGGAGGTGTAGGTTCATCATGAAGAGTGTATACAGGAGTTACTTTCTTCTTTGGCTTGGTAGCAGGTTTAGGTTTGGATGTAGGTTTAGGTGTGGTAGAAGTCTTGGGTTTTGACATTGGAGCAGCCTTAGATCTAGTATGAGGTGATCCAGTGGTGCTTGTAGTACTCCCAGACTTTACACCTCCTTTGCTTCGAGTCTTTATTGTTGCTTCTTCCTGTACCCCTTTGTAAGCGTTATCATACAACTTGTAGTTTAGACTCTTCTTGATTTTGTCATTAAGTAGGTATTCGGGAAGCCTCATTCCTTTGATCTTGGTTGAGGAAGTGGTCGTCTTGATGAATGAGGTGGTGAAGTCGTCCTCGAAGAGGTGCTTCGGCTCATTTGGATCAGCCATCCTCTTGATGAATTCTGGAGAGAGTTTTTGCAGAGATGTTCTATGAGAAGCTTGGTGAATCTTGTGAATGGTATCATAGTCTTCACACGTTCGGTCTGAATACTGTGGACGATATCATTCATGATAGGAACTGCAAAGTCAATAGGTGTCAGAGTCACCATTCCCCATAATGTTTGCAAATGTTCGAGCCTTGGATGTTCATGACCACTTTTCCTTCCAGATATAGATCTTACAACCAACAGACAGAATGTTCTCCAAGGCTGAGGGATATTCTTGGCATTAAATCGGGAAAGCTTGACTAGCGGTACATCATCATCAACCTCATATCCTAATTCAATGAAGAAGTCAAGAAGATCCAGGTCAGGTAGTATAGGAGCAAATTCGTTGTCAGATTGAGGCAGGAGAAGGGCTGTTCGAAGAACGTCGTGATCTACAGTGTAGTCTTGGATATCCAATGTAACAGTGAAAGACTCATCATCCAAGTTAGCCTGAGCAGTAAGCTAGAACTGATGAAGGTAGAACAGAGGAACTGAAGTAGAACAGGTGAGCAGAGGTTTGCATGGATGTACAAGTAGGATATCTTTCACAATCATGCACGAGTTCTCTGTGATTTTCAATTTGTCAAAATCAACTCGGGGATTGTTATTGTCAATCGTGACATTGTAGTTTTCGGGAGTGATGTCATCCATGGTGAGTAATGGAAGAACTTGTTCAGGGACATTCTCGTTGTGTTCAGCCATGTTAATCTGAAAAGTATAGTCATAAACCAAACATCCAAATTTGTTACGTGTTAGCACAGTTTTGAGTTTGGTTATAGATCACTACTTAAGACAATTAAGCACAAATGCATCATTTTGTTATGTGTGAAGTGTCACATAATGCATACTTGAAGAATCATAGTTCAGTTAGAATCACGAAATCAACTATACAATGCAATGTCTCGCAAATAAGTACGATTGATATACACAATTCATAGTTACTTCACATTACATAACAACAATGAATCACAACAAGGTTACATGGATATTACATGACAAGGCCTAAACAAGATTTCGAAAAAATATAAAATAAACCTTTTATCGCAAACTTGTGTTGAGAAAAGATTTCGAAAAAATGTTACAAAGAATTTTATCGAGAAAGTTAATTATCGAGAAAATCCTTGTCTGTAAATTTTATTGAGATCTTTTCTTTATCCAAGAATTGCGAAAATTTATCAAGTTTTCGAAAAAACATCAATTACGATAAAACTTTTTCGAGAACCTAGTGATTTCGAAATGTATTGTTCAAGGAGTAATTTCGAAAAAAATCATAATTTCGAAAAACTGAGGTTGAAAAAAAAAATTATCGAAAACATGAGTTTCTCGATAAGATTATCATAGATTGCGAAAAAATCTTGAGTTTCTCGAAAAAATTCTAATACAAGAATCATTCGATTTTGAAGTTAAACGTACGTTTCTTTAGCGAATTACTTTTCCAATGATTCAGGCCTGTCACCAAGATAGATAAACACCACTTAGATATAATCAATAGGCTCGATAACTAAGATTTCGATAAATGTCAAGATCAAGTTCTCGATAATGACTCAACTTAGAGTCTAATGAGTATCATTGTGTCAAGCATGTTACAAATACAAGTAGTAAGCACATAATGACACATAATGACTGTATACAACACATTGGACTTAGTTAGATCGAAATTATCAAAGAACGAGGCAAACTAGCTTATCGAGAACCAAGTATCAATGGTGTAAATCATCAAAGATATGTCAAACATGTATCCAAGTAGTCACAGAAGCATATCCCACCAATGAAACACAACAAACGAACACGGTATCAATCAATCATAAATCGACCTAACACCTAGATTTCTAAATCGAAACAAACATGATGGAATGCATGAGAAAATGATGAGGATATGTTAGAAACATGCTTAGTAACAAAACCTTATCAAGAATCAAACACTTAATCATGATTATAACGAATTTCGAAATCACAAACCCTAGTTCTCGTTACTAGAAAACATGAGATTGAGCCGTTGGATTAACAATTAAACGAGATCCTATGTTTGTAATGCCCTAGAGATTACTTAGGAACTTACAAATTGATGATCAAAATCGTGGATGACTCGATTGAATAAGGGCCGTAGATTTAGAAAAGGGTTTAAGAGGTTTTGAATTTTGTGGGGTTTGTGAAATACGGTTTGTTTGTTTTATTGTTTTTGAAACTTTAAGTTTAGTCACTTTAGGTCCCTTAACTTTTAGATATACCTACATGAATCCTAAAGTAAATAGCAAATATGTGTAACATCGAGATATACATCCGTTAACCTAACTTATGAAGACCGTATTACGGGATGAGACAAAGTGATGTATAAAGAACTTCCACACACTCCGAAGTACCGTAAAATACGAAAAAACATGCAAGTATACCAATTAAAATTGGTAAAAATTTAAGCGTGACTCCCCCTCAACACGTGTAATATTATAACAAAGTGTTGAAGAGAAGCGAGATACTTGCATTTTTTTTTTTGGAAAGAAACAAAAATCAAATTTGAGAAAAAAAATCTTTTTGTGTTTTGATTGGTTTAAAAAAATATTTTACAAAGATAGTAATGATGTTTGACAATCAATTGTGTTTTAAAAACTTTTCCAGATCTTCTGGAGTCAAACATCGCATACCAATTTGGTGAACTAGACTAGCAAACCTTGATGGTGCTAAAGATTTGGTAAGTAAGTCTGTCAATTGGTACTCAGTTCCAACAAAATAAAGTTCAACGGTACCCTTTTCCACATGCTCTTTGATGAAGTGATATCGGAGATTGATGTGTTTGGATTTGCAATGATGTACTGTGTTGCAGGAGATAACAATTGCACTATTTGAATCACAGTAGATAGGAATCTTGTTGAATAGGTAGCCATAATCCTTAAGTTGTGATATCATCCAGATGACTTGAGCACAACAAGCAGACATGGCTACGTATTCAGATTCTGTAGACGACAGTGATGTGCAGTCCTGCTTCTTAGATTGCCATGACACAAGTTTGTCTCCGAGAAATTGTAATCCACCAGATGTGCTTTTGCGTGTGTCTAAACATCCTGCATGGTCAGCATCTGAAAAAGCAATTAGTACAAAGCCAGAATCCTTCGGATACCAGATTCCCAAGTTAATGGTTCTCTTTATGTATCGAAGGATTCTCTTGACCTCACTGAGGTGTTTTTCAGTTGGTTTGGACTGATAGCGAGAGCACATGTAGACAGCAAATACTATATCAGGTCTACTAGCTGTGAGATACATGAGGGACCCAATCATACTTCGGTATTTGGTAGGGTCAACTGGAGTCCCATGTAAATCAGCATCTAGTTTTGTGGTATAGCCCATTGGTGTATTATAAGTATCACAAGACATCATTCCATGTTTCTTTAAAATTTTAAGAGCATATTTAGACTGATTTATAAAAATTCCACGGGGTGATTGATGAACTTGAAGTCCTAGAAAGAACGAAAGTTCACCCATCATGGACATTTCAAAATTATCTTTCATTAATTTTGCAAAATCGTTAGAGTAACTTCGTTTTGTTGAGGCAAAAATGTTGTCATCGACATATATTTGAACAACAAGTAAGTCCTCCCCGTAGGTTTTTGTAAATAGTGTTGGATCCACCGATCCTTTAGAAAATTTATTGGACAGCAAGAAAGTGGACAGTTTGTCATACCACGCCCGTAGGGCTTGCTTAAGTCCGTAGAGTGCCTTTTTGAGTCGGTAGACGTGATTAGGACGCTCAGGATCAACGAAGCCTTCAGGTTGGCTAACATAGACTTCTTCACGGAGTTCTCCATTAAGAAATGTTGTTTTCACATCCATTTGGTAAACCACCATGTTCCTGTGTGCAGCATAAGCCAAAAAGATCCGAACAGCTTCATGTCTAGCCACTGGAGCAAAGGATTCAGCAAAATCAAGTCCTTCAAGTTGGGAGTATCCTTTTGCTACCAGGCGTGATTTGTTACGTATGACAGTCCCTTCTGCATCAAGCTTATTCTTCCAGATCCATTTTAACCCAATGACAAAGACTCCGTCAGGTCTTTCAACTAATTCCCAGACTTCTAATCTTATGAATTGCTGAAATTCCTCTTACATAGATTCAATCCAGTTGTCATAAGTCATTGCATCTTTAATGTTCTTAGGTTCTTCATGACAAACTGTGAGTGCATAGATACAAGTTTCTCCATCTGTGTGAAGTCGTTGTCTTGTCATAACAGGTGCATCTGGATGGCCAATAATATGAACTAGTGGATGGTCTCGAGTCCATTTGTGTGTTGAAGGGTGTAGTTGATAAGTATCTCGCATGTTAGCAGGATCTAAATTGCGTGTTGACGACTCAGCTATATCAGGAACTGAAGGAGCTGGTGCAAACGGATTATAGAACGCATCAGGATCATGCTCTATGGGTTGTGGAACTGATTGTGGTGTTTGATCTTCAGCTGGATGGCGGGAAGTAGAACCAGTTTGCTCTGCTGTAGATGGTGAGACAATTGGAGGACCGTCTCTCTCAACACTTGTAGTAGTTTGTTGAGGTGAGTCTGGTACTGGAATGTTATCAGGTTGAGCAGCGGAATTAGGTGAGACCTCAGTAGGACGGTATTCAATTGTGTCATCAAATAGTGGAGCAAACAAGGTTTCTAATTCTTTGTGGTTAAGTGGCAATGGTTCAGCCGAAGAATCCGGAGAGTTAAGACGGTTAAATTCGGGTCCTAAGCTGTGTTGCTCAGAAGCCATTTGTGTGAGTTCATCAAAATTAGCGTGAATGGTTTCTTGAATTTCTCTTGTACGACGATTCCATATCCGAAAACCTTTGGAATTATCACAGTATCCTACGAACACTCCAATGTCAGCCTTTGCTTTAAGTTTTCCTAAATCATCACGATCATTTTTCGGATAACAAACTGCTCCAAATACATGAAAGTAATCGATGTTCGGTTTCCTTTTGTGAACAATTTGATATGGTGTTTTGCGATGGCGTTTTGTGATCATGCAACGGTTTTGAGTATAACATGCGGTTGAAACAGCTTCTGCCCACAAGTAATCTGGTAATTGAGCATTAATCAATATAGTTCTAGCAGCTTCCACTAACGTCCTGTTGCGTCTTTCAACCACTCCATTCTGTTCTGGGCTTCTAGGAATAGATGTTTGATGTTCAATTCCCACTTTCTCATAATAAGACCTAAGTGTCTGATTCTTGAATTCAGTTCCATTGTCAGTTCTGACTGTTCGTACCGTGTTGCGTAACTGAACTTGAATTTTAGTGAGAAAGGTGATGATCATTGAAGGAGCCTGATCTTTACTTCGTAAGAAATAAACCCAAGTCCATCTGGATAAATCCATATGAAGCAGTTGTAAAATATGATTCGTACTTTGCTCAGGTTTAGACGGAAAATGAGCACGAGTACTTTTTCCTTGTTCACAGGCTGGACATAAGTGATCTTTGGTGAAACGGAATCTTGGAAATCCATCGACAAGTTTATAATGAGCAAGGTCAGTCATGGTTTTGAAATTCAAGTGCGAAAGACGTTTGTGCCATAACCAAGATTTAGTCGATTCAGCTTTGGAGAGAAGACATATCGGAGATGTTGCAATCATATCTGACATTGATATTGTATAAAGATTGGAGCCGCGTGAGCCAGACATTAGATCGTTTCCTTGTAAGTCACGAACAAAGCAAGTTTTCTCACGAAATGCAACTTCTAGATCCCCATCACAGAATTGACCAACAGAGAAAAGGTTGTGTCCAAGGCCTTCCACATAGTAAACACGACTGATTTCAATGTTCCCGCTGATATAGTCACCATATCCCATGATTAGAGCGTAATGATCATTCCCGAATCTGACAGTACCGATAGACTTTGAGACAAAGTTGTGTAGCAGTTTGAGATTGCATGTCATATGTCGGGTGCATCCGCTATCAACAATCCAGAGAACGATCTGTACTACCTGCATCACAAGAAGAAGACACAGATGGAACAGAAGTAAGGGTGAAACCCAAAGACAGTGTGGGTTCCTGTTGGTTAGAAATACAGGTATTCAATAATTTAGGAATCCATGAAAAGTCTGGTTTGTATTGTAACCAACGTTGCCAGTTCCAACTAGTTTTTGTTTCTTAATGTTAAATGCACTAGTCGTTGGCTCATTCCTAGATTTGTTCTCGGCACCTATGGGGGTAACTGCAACTTCATTAGAAACCGTAGAAGACGGCTTTCCTAAGTTAGACTTAGAGGCAGTAGTGGGCCTAGAAGGAATGCGTGTCCTACATTTCTTATGACGATTGAGAAGAGAATTAGCTATACATTTTGTATGATCACCAGATGATACGCTTTTACGACAAAACACACAAGATGCATTAATATTCAAAACATTTAAAGGTTCATCATTCGTTACATTTAGATTTTGATTACAATTTGCCAGATTAGAATCTAAATCTGATGCAACATGATTTTTATTCAAATTCCTAAGTTGATCTTCTACTTCTTGAGCTTCTAGTTGTCCTCTCTTACGTTGCAAGATCCTATTCTTCTTTTTACTTTTTCGCTTGGGTCTGCTAACTGTAACACCCCCAAAATTCGATACAGCGGAAGACTCAACAAGCTTTCGGGGTGCTACGGGGATTGGTATCCAACACAAGACAATATAGAACGAGATAAAGTAAACATAATAAAAACACAACCAAAACGGGGTTTTAGAGTTTACATTTATCCCAACATCATTCAGAGTTAGGCCCAAAATAAAATAACAATAGGTCCAAATTTAATTATCAGAGTTTAGAAAATATAGATCCATAACCGTGTGCCACAGCCGAGCCTTCCAATCCAAGCATACACCTCAACACTTAATTACCTGAGAAAACGTGCTAAAAGTCAGCTTTCGCTGGTGAGATCATAGGTTTAAATTCAACTAATAATATAGTGGACATGTACGCAAAACGCTTGCTAGCTAGACTATGGATTCGCTAAAAGCCTGCGGATACCCTCCGCTCTCAATCATAACACACGGATACCCTTCCGTAATAACCAAACACACGGATACCCTTCCGTAACAACATAGATATTCGGGTAACCCCCGCAATACCAATAAATACTCGGATAACCTCCGAAGTAATAATAACCTATAGGTGCACACTACAGTATCTAAATAAGTCAACCTTGAATAGTACACACAACATATATGTGACTAAAGCTGACAATCCCAAATAACCAAATAAGCCAACCTTGAATAGTACACACGACATGTGTGACTAAAGCTGACAATAGATCCTAGTCCATACGCATAGCAAGTTTAGAAAGCATATAAAAGCGATAATAGTCCACGTAAAATAATTTGCACGTTTCTCACCCCAATCGTTGAAAACATAGTTCAAGAGTAAAAAGTGGGGCTATGACTCACCTCAAGTCCAGAAATATAGCAAGACGAGGTAGGTAGCAATAAGATGTATGATAACTCACGAAACAGCAACTACGGACTTGACACGACCTAACAATATTAACTCTTTCAGAAATCATTTCCTCAAATATATAATATTCCCAAACCCGGACGAGAATCCGTTTTATTACCGAAAATCCATTTCGTATTAGTTTGGTGTATTTGCGTTTGGTATCCATACGGGTGGTGGGTCGACTCAAAACAAACCAACAAGATCGCACATAGAAAATATAATAAACTATAGATCTAATATTAGCCCAATATATCATTTAAATAAATCGCCAAAGTTTATCAAATCCGTCGATTTGATAATCCTCATATTTATTTACGTAATATACCGTTCCAAGATTACACCCAATCTAAAGCACATATAAAGCACATAGCACGTAATCACTATATAGTATATATCTCAGTTTAATAAATTCCTCGTATATATCGTCAAATTGGCCAGATTTCCCGATATATACACTCGCAATCTATTACCCTTTACATATACTACAACCTATGGGCGTCGTAGGATACGATGCCCACTAATATATTCGTTTCATATAACCAAACAACACGGCTCAACCTTACGGTTGAGTGGTTATTTACTTATAGAAAACGTCCATATTAGTCGTCATATATCCGAGACAACACGAATGTCGCAAATAATAACTTACCTGGACCCGAGTGACAACAATTTCGCCTAACTCAATAAGTTTATCCGTTATATATCCGAAATGACCTTTTATTAAACGTTTCATAATTGTCGGGAGTTTCCCGTTTATAACACAATTTTTAATAATAATAATACGTTTAATAATATTACGCCACTTTCGTAGCCTAATATATATCTAATCGTATTATTTATAATACGACTCGTGATTATTATTATTATTAATATACGCGTTTATATAGTTATATATACGTTATTCACGTATATACTTTCGTATAAACGTTCATATTATTAATAATTATTATTACGAGTTTTATCATTCTCGTTTTACTTTTAATATTTATTGAGTTACACGAAATGGTCATATGTCCGAGTCATGACTCTCGGCTCATTGTCCAAGTCCAATAATAAACCAAAGTCATAAATAATAAACTCCGTCCAATCACAATCTCAACCACGGGCTACAACAATAAGGTCCGACTACGGTACCCGACTAACCTATCTCCGTCGTCTAACGACCGTCTCATAACCGGTCCTCATATCACATACCACTCGACAACAACTTCTCAATATGAAACCATAACCAATAACCAATCCAATTCGACCCAAAGTATTCGGCCGAGAAATAATTGCCACAACAATAAATATCAACAAGTTCACAAATATACAAAATTATAACATTAACAAAGTGAATGTGTGGGTCGGTTTACCAAGTCGACCCGAGCCCTCGACTCACTTGAGTCTCGGCTCCGCACCGCGAGTCATTTAGACTCGAACCAACACAAGTATCACAAGCACTTACTAGCTCACAAGAGCTAAACAAGAAAATTATGCCATTCGACCCAAATGGTCAATTCGGCAACCAACATAGCACTCGGCTAAAAGCCGCGACTCAAAGAGTCAAACCATATAACCATTCGAGCCAAAAGGCTCGAACCATACCCAAGGAGAACCCCCTTGAGGGTCTCGGCCTGCCAAACGAGCATAAGAAAAGAACCCCGAGACCACAAGGTCTCGGCTAGCATCATATCGAGGTCGCAACACCATCGACAACCATCTAAACAATCAATCAATCACAGGACTAAAGCTACTAAGGACCAAAGCCATACGAGGCTTCGAACCAAGTTAAGCCGAGAGCTTAGCTCTCGGTTCCGAGTCAACCACGACCCAAACCCATGAAACCGGATACCAAACTTATTAAGAAAACGTTTTTCCAATCAACCATCCATGAGTATTCACGTTTTTAATTAAAACCCATTCGATTTACACGAAAATAATTCGTGTAGCCACGAAATAAAACCAATTCGTGGCTCCCAAAACCTTGAAAATGGTTCTTCTCACCTTCTAAATCCTTCAAATGCTTAGATCTAGAAAACTAATAAAAATCCGAACGGAAATCTTTAGATTTCGTGATGTTAGGGGTTGTTTTAGAGTGTGTATGATACACCAAAAGAAAGAGGGTGAAGAGAGGAATAATTTGGTGGTGTTCTTTTTGATGGGTGACCGGCGATGGGGCGGCGGCTGGCCGGAATAGTGTTCGGCGGCTAGGGCTAGGGTTAGTGAGGAAGATGAGAGAGAGATGAGAGAGTAAAGTGAGTTTTGGTGTTTGTGTTGTGTTTGTGTTGTGTGTGTGGTTACAGCCGGTTGTCACATCCTCCCCGTCTCAGAAGGAAACCCGTCCCGGGTTTCACTTGGAAAAATTCATCTACTAAGTGAAAAGCTTCGGATATCTCTTCCTGAACTCGTCCTCACGTACCCACGTAAATTCTGGTCCATGTCGGGAGTTCCAACGAACCTTGACGAGCGGAATGCGACTCCTCTTGAGTCGTTTAACTTCACGATCTAGAATCTCGATCGGCTCCTCCACGAAATTCAATTTCTCATCAATATGAATGTCCCTCATTGGAATGACGGGCATTTCATCAGAAAGACATTTCTTCAAATTACTCACGTGAAACACGTCATGAACTTTACTCAGTTCAGACGGTAATTCCAACCTATAAGCCACGGGCCCAATTCTTTCTAAGATCAAGAATGGTCCAATGTAGCGCGGGTTGAGTTTACCACGTTTCCCGAAACGTATTACACCTTTCCAAGGCGAGACTTTCAGCATCACTTTGTCTCCAACCTGGAATTCTAAAGGTTTACATCTCTGATCGGCGTAGCTCTTCTGCCTATCTCTGGCGGCTTGCAACCGATCACGAATCTGAGTCACTTTCTCGGTAGTTTCCAAAATAAGCTCAGGGCCTGTAAGTTGACTATCTCCAACTTCTGCCCAACCAATAGGCGAACGACACTTTCTGCCATACAAAGCTTCGAATGGTGCAGCCTTAAGACTTGTGTGGTAGCTGTTATTATAGGAGAATTCCGCAAGGGGTAAATACTTCTCCCAGCCTTTACCAAAGTCTATGATGCATGCACGAAGCATATCCTCTAACGTCTGAATGGTCCTCTCACTTTGACCGTCGGTTTGGGGATGATATGCAGTACTCATATCAAGCCTCGTCCCCAAAGCCGTTTGTAGTGATCGCCACAAAGCTGACGTAAAACGACTATCACGATCCGAAATAATAGATATCGGGACTCCATGACGCGAAATAATTTCCTTCACATATAACCTTGCAAGCTTATCCACACTATCATCTTCACTAATAGCTAAGAAATGAGCAGACTTTGTCAGACGGTCCACAATTACCCAGATAGCGTCA
This sequence comes from Artemisia argyi, assembly GCA_030686995.1. Lineage (NCBI taxonomy): Eukaryota > Viridiplantae > Streptophyta > Magnoliopsida > Asterales > Asteraceae > Artemisia > Artemisia argyi. Next base: position 243,073,547 of record CM060701.1, read on the forward strand.
CAACCGCTAGCTGTCCTCGGTAATTTGGTAATGAAGTCCATAGTAATCCGCTCCCATTTCCAGACTGGAAGTTCTGGTTGCGTTAGTAGTCCTGACGGTCTCTGGTGTTCAGCCTTAACCTTGGCGCATGTCAAGCACTTACTAACATACGATGCTATATTTGCCTTCATATTTGGCCACCAATAGAACTTCTTAAGATCTTGGTACATTTTATCGGAACCAGGGTGAATGGAGTACTTTGACTTATGCGACTCATGCATAATCAATTCTCGAATTTCTCCATATAACGGTACCCAAATCCGATCTCCAAAACATAATAATCCATCCGAACGCTTAACAAATCCTTTCTCATTATCAGCCATCCCAAATATGTTCTCGGCAGATCTATTTTCTGCTTTCAATGCTTCCATTTGGGCTTCGAGTATTTGAGATGGTAATGGCGATACTATAGTCATTCCCAATGACTTAACTCGTAATGGTGGTATTCTTTCCTTTCGACTAAGAGCATCAGCAACAACGTTTGCTTTACCAGGATGGTAGCGAATTTCACAATCATAATCGCTTAGTAACTCGATCCAACGTCGTTGTCTCATGTTGAGCTCTTTTTGATTCAAGATGTGTTGTAGACTTTTGTGGTCGGTAAATACGACACACTTGGTTCCGTACAAGTAATGTCTCCATATTCTTAAAGCAAAAACCACAGCACCGAGCTCCAGATCATGGGTAGTGTAGTTTTTCTCATGCTTTTTGAGCTGTCGGGAAGCATAAGCTATCACCTTCTCTCGTTGCATTAACACTGCTCCTAAGCCTTTATGTGAGGCGTCACAATAGACGACGAAATCCTCGTTACCTTCTGGTAACGCTAAGATAGGAGCACTACACAACATTTTTTTAAGCAATTGAAACGCTTCCTCTTCTTTATCTCCCCATTCATACGTAACACTCTTTTGAGTCAATTTGGTCAATGGTTTAGCTATCTTCGAAAATCCCTCGATGAATCTTCGGTAATAGCCAGCTAAACCCAAAAATTGACGAACTTCGGTTGGGGTTGTAGGTGCAGCCCAATCTTTTATTGCTTCAATTTTTGCAGGATCCACGTGGACTCCTTGTCTATCAATCACGTGACCCAAAAATTGTATAGTCGGAATCCAAAATTCACATTTCGAAAACTTGGCATAAAGTTTCTCCTTCCTGAGCAGCTCCAAAATGAGTCTTAAATGCTCCTCATGTTCTTTCTCACTCTTTGAATAAATCAGAATGTCATCGATGAATACAATCACGAACTTATCCAAGTATGGCTTACACACACGATTCATGAGATCCATGAATATTGCTGGTGCGTTAGTCAACCCAAACGGCATCACCTGAAACTCGTAATGCCCGTAACGGGTTCTGAAAGCCGTTTTCGGAATATCCTCCTCACGAACTCGAAGTTGATGATATCCCGATCTCAAATCGATCTTCGAATACACACTCGATCCTTGAAGTTGATCGAACAAGTCATCGATCCTAGGTAACGGGTATCGATTCTTCACCGTTAACTTATTCAACTCTCTATAGTCAATACACATACGAAACGATCCATCCTTCTTCTTCACAAACAAGACTGGGGCTCCCCAAGGTGAAGAACTTGGTCTTATGAATCCCTTTTCGGCTAACTCCGCCAATTGTTTCGACAACTCTTCCAGTTAGGTAGGTGCAAGACGATAAGGTGCTCGTGCTACTGGTGCAGCACCGGGTATCAACTCAATCTGAAACTCCACTTGTCTAGTCGGTGGGATTCCCGACAAATCATCGGGAAACACATCAGGAAAATCACGAACTATAGGCACATCTCCAATGCACCTTTCCTTATTCTTCGTCTCTCCCTTCTCAGAGATTTGAGCTAAGAAAAGATAACATCCCTTCTCCATTAGCTTCGGTAGCTTAGTGCAAGAAATCACTGCCAATCGGGATGGGCTCCTAGAATCTTTTCGGTCTCCTAATATATTTAGGACCTCCTTTCCGTATGGTACACGCACGATCGTCTCGTCGCAAAGTATGTGAGCACGATACTTCGACAACCAATCCATACCAATGATTACATCAAAACTTCCTAACGTGACGGGTAGAAGATCTATGTTGAAAGGGTGGTTCAAGAAATTTAACGTACAACCGCGAATGATGGTATTAATCCTTTCTATGTTTCCATTAGCTAACTCAATATCATATCCAATTCCTAAGGCCATCGGGGGTTTCTCTAGTAAGGGTGCAAATGTAGTGGACACAAAACTCCTATCGGCACCAGTATCAAACAGTATGGAAGCATAAAGATTATTGAGAAGGAACGTACCAGTAACGACGTTCGGATCTTCTCCTATCTCGTTCCTGAGTGCATACACTCTTCCTTGAGCAGCTCCAGCTTCCACACGTTGGTCCCCATTATCTTGTCGTCCACGATTTCCTCCAGCTCCACGGTTTCCATAATTGTACCCATTACCACCCGAGCCTTGATTTCCACGGTTCCGCGATTCTCTACACTCATTCCTATAGTGTCCCTTCTTTCCACACCCATAACAGGTAACATCTGCCTTGTTTCTCATCTCAGGAGCAGCTTGAACCATTGCAAGAGGTCGAGCTCTACAGTCCCTAGCTGTATGTCCTTTCTTTGAGCAATTCTGGCATTTCACACTACACCATCCAGTGTGATGCTGATGGCAACGATCACACTTGGGTGCATCACCGTTCTGATTCTTCTTGTCTCCATTCCCAATAGCATAAGCCTTAGCTTGTCTCTTGCTTCGGTGATCATTACTCTTAGAGTGACGGTCTCTCTTTCTCTTTCCATTCTTCTCCTTATCAGCTTCTTCTAATTCCAACGAATCCATAAGTTGTTGAGCAATTGTGACTGCCTCATGGATGTTTGCAGGCCTAGCAGAAATTACATCATTCCTCGTAGCTACAGGCAATCCATCAGTATACCTCTCAATCTTTTGAGTCTCGGTTTTCACCATGTCAGGGCACAACAAGGCCAACTCCTGGTAACGACGATTGTAAGTCGCCATATCATTACCTTTCACCTTGTGGTTCCAAAACTCAATCTCTAGCTTCTTGACCTCATTCCTTGGGCAATAAGTCTGAATCAACAAGGACTTAAATTGCTCCCAAGTCATAGCATATGCTACATCACTCCCAACTGCATTTCGGTAGTTGTTCCACCAAGTCAAAGCTTCATCCTTGAAAGTAAAAGAAGCAAACTTTACTTTCGCATTCTCCGCACAACCACTGACATTAAACACTGACTCAGTCTTCTCAATCCATCTAACTAAGTAAACCACTCCTTCATTTCCACCAAACTCAATGGGTCCACAAATCTTGAATTCCTTATATTGACATCCATTAGCACGAACAGGTGGAAAAGTTCCAGCAGAATTGTTGGAATGATTTGACTCAGCGAGTAGTTCAGCAACTCTTTGCTCCACGAGTTGGTTGATCATTGCTTGATCCACAGTAGGTGCATTAAGTGGAATATGACCATTGTCTCCCTGAACATCAACATTTTGATTCATGTTGTTACGGTTAGTGGTGTCCAGGTTGTCAGGAGTAGGGGTTTCAACATTTCGAGTAGGTCGACGACCTCGACGAGCAGGAGTAGGAGTAGTCACAGCAGGACCAGTCCTGGTAGACCTAACAGGGTTTCGACGGGGTGCCATTGATCTGTACATCACACAAGTTCATGAATCTCCATTAGAACTTATCGACATGCTCAACAAAACATCTCAACGAAATCAAGTCATAGCAAGAATGGCAACGACACGCTATGTAATAATAAGCGAATAAGGACTCAATTTCCGTAACACCCAAAATCACATAATACCATACACTAATAATCATCAACCATACAATAGCGATCTAATATCGTTCCAACTAACGGATAACACAAAACATACTAATCGATCCAAAAGAGACGAATACCAAACAAAATACATCCAAAATATGATAACTAGCTTTTCTAACCGAACACTCCTCGGCTAAGAAAGCAACAAGATAATATAACTCAAGCAACTAGCCACGGGGCTGAAGGAGAATCCTCAACTCCTGCCTCAAGCCATCAAGATCCCTCCATAACGATCCTAACTCCACGCTATGGGTGTCTCGGTCTCTCTTGAGGTCAGCCACCTCCTTCTCTAGCTCGGCATTCCTTTGCCAAAGCTTGCGGTCGGCCTCACGAGCAGTAATAAATCCTCGCTGAATACTATCGATATGCTCATGAACATCCATCATAACTCTCCTCAGCTCAGTAGCCCTGCCCACAGCGACAGTCAAATCAACTCTCAAATCTGCTAAAAACTCTCCAATAACTCTCTCAAGTCGATCAGATACGTGTGCAACTCTGTCACTAAGCTCAGTAATCCGAGCCCACAACCTGCCAACCTCACCCAACTCTGCATGCTCAGCAGAAACCTCCGACGATGCATCCGACTCAACAGGACTACCAGGTGGCAACTCAAACAATAACGGATGATCAGGTGAATCGGGCTCAATCGGGTGCACAGGTGAATCAGGCTCCTCAGCCTGAGCTGGTGGTGCTAACTCGTCATCATCATCATCATCAGGCATCTCATCCTCCTGAGGGTCATCCTCCTCCTCAGGGTCATCATCATCACCATGCTCAGCCTCCTGAGGGTCATCCTCCCGCTCAGGGTCATCAGCCTCATCCTCACCCTCGTACTCCTCCTCCTCATCGGAAGAGTACCTCATCAGTCGTCGTCTCCTACTAGGTGAACCATGTGGAGATGTAGTAGGTGATCTAGGACGACGACGCAATGATGTGGGTGGCGCCTCAGACAGAAGAGAATGAGCATCAATCTGTAAAGGTGATGGAGTAGGGCGTACCGACATGCGTGCTGTAGCTCGGTGGGCAAAGCGTGGTGCCACACGAGCCAAAGCCTGATGAAGAGTAAGCTGCCTCGATGTACCAGGGAGCCCTAGAGAAGATGAGGGTCCCTGCGTAGATGCAGCAGGTAGTGCTGAAGTAGAAGCTGCCTGTGACACAATAGCTGAAGACATGGCCATCTGGTAAGGGTCATCAGATGCCATAGTGAACTGTGCAGGTAAAACTGGTGCAGTAAGGATGTCCTCGACGACATCAGGCACATGGGAGGCCATAGTCTGTGACAACGGCGTAGGGTAGGTGTAAGTGTTTCAAAAACAACTTAAATCACAACTCATAAAATCGTACCAAATATACCCATCAAATAGTACCATATAATCTTAATAAAAGAATTTCAAACACCGCATTTCTAAAAATGTTTATAAAACATATAGACCATATAAATCCTCAAGAACGCCATCTTAATACTAAAATCCATAAACCTCAAATCATCTCAAATATCTCATAATACCTCAAATAATAGAAGATGCTTCGGCTTGGCGGGCTGGCGGGCGGTAGTCAAGGATCATTTTCTATAAAAATACGGTTATAGTTTAGGCGTTTATTTACCTAGTTCTCTATAACCTTGGCTCTGATACCAATCTGTAACACCCCCAAAATTCGATACAGCGGAAGACTCAACAAGCTTTCGGGGTGCTACGGGGATTGGTATCCAACACAAGACAATATAGAACGAGATAAAGTAAACATAATAAAAACACAACCAAAACGGGGTTTTAGAGTTTACATTTATCCCAACATCATTCAGAGTTAGGCCCAAAATAAAATAACAATAGGTCCAAATTTAATTATCAGAGTTTAGAAAATATAGATCCATAACCGTGTGCCACAGCCGAGCCTTCCAATCCAAGCATGCACCTCAACACTTAATTACCTGAGAAAACGTGCTAAAAGTCAGCTTTCGCTGGTGAGATCATAGGTTTAAATTCAACTAATAATATAGTGGACATGTACGCAAAACGCTTGCTAGCTAGACTAAGGATTCGCTAAAAGCCTGCGGATACCCTCCGCTCTCAATCATAACACACGGATACCCTTCCGTAATAACCAAACACACGGATACCCTTCCGTAACAACATAGATATTCGGGTAACCCCCGCAATACCAATAAATACTCGGATAACCTCCGAAGTAATAATAACCTATAGGTGCACACTACAGTATCTAAATAAGTCAACCTTGAATAGTACACACAACATATATGTGACTAAAGCTGACAATCCCAAATAACCAAATAAGCCAACCTTGAATAGTACACACGACATGTGTGACTAAAGCTGACAATAGATCCTAGTCCATACGCATAGCAAGTTTAGAAAGCATATAAAAGCGATAATAGTCCACGTAAAATAATTTGCACGTTTCTCACCCCAATCGTTGAAAACATAGTTCAAGAGTAAAAAGTGGGGCTATGACTCACCTCAAGTCCAGAAATATAGCAAGACGAGGTAGGTAGCAATAAGATGTATGATAACTCACGAAACAGCAACTAAGGACTTGACACGACCTAACAATATTAACTCTTTCAGAAATCATTTCCTCAAATATATAATATTCCCAAACCCGGACGAGAATCCGTTTTATTACCGAAAATCCATTTCGTATTAGTTTGGTGTATTTGCGTTTGGTATCCATACGGGTGGTGGGTCGACTCAAAACAAACCAACAAGATCGCACATAGAAAATATAATAAACTATAGATCTAATATTAGCCCAATATATCATTTAAATAAATCGC